>CAWWDK010000140.1:0-447974 GCA_963942575.1 Priocnemis perturbator | reverse complement strand
GGTCTAAAACAGACGGGGACCACGTTTTTGACGCGAAACACTCGCGGATGTCCGAGATACGAGAGTTCTTGAACGAATTGAACGTATTCATCGTCCGGAAGTGTAACACGGCGTATCTCGGCCATTTCTCAACGGATTCGTGCGAATCAAGTGTCATACGCGTCTTCAGCGTCTAAAACGTCTAGAACTAGCAAGATTTCGAGTGTAGCCCAATTGCGCACAAGACCGATTGCGCACGTTCCTTTTGCGCACAAGACCGATTGCTCACGTTCCGATTGCACACGAGCCGATTGCGCACGTCCTGAAGCCGATGTCCCGTTTGCACACAAGCACTATTGCGCACGTCCCTTTTGCGCACAAGGCCGTTTGCTCACGTTGCGATTGCACACGGACTGTTTGCGCACAAGACTCATTGCACACGACGATTGCATACGGGCCGGCTGCAACCCGGATCAATTGCACACGGGCGAGTTGCATAGTAAAGTGCCAATAAAATAGTGGATGGACAGTGCGTATTTACATTGCGGGCTACGTGTCAACGGCGTGACGTTCATGGACGTTAAATGTAACATAAATAGTGCAGAGTTGCAGTGCGGGGCGCGTGGAATATCTGCAGAATCGTTCCCGCGCCAGTCTGAACCATTCATATAGAGAATCACTCGTGAAATCGACTTGTAAAGTTTGAAAATACATGTGACACGTGGGAGCATAACCGGATCCAAGGTGGCCTAAATCGTCCGTCGTTCGGAACAAGGCACAATTTCTTCGAAAATCATCTTTGACATGGTTCTAACTCATTCAAAAGAAACTAAGGAGCACGATTGAAAGGTATGTATGGATCGAATTAGTTTGTTTTCCGGTTATTTTATGAAATCGCTATGTTATTTTTATAAGTAAAGAGGCTCGTCATTAATGAATATAAATCTTTTTATTTCAGATATCATACTATATCAACACTGCATTAGCTAATAGTTACTTTAAGGTTTTATGCAAGTGAACTTGGAGACTGGATTATAGAGATGGTTACAGAAGCTATAACGTCTTTGAGTCTACAGGACGCAAAAGAACGCAGTATAGTTCTAAGGACATTCAAGATTAATGCGGTGGTGAATGGCAGGGGCCAAATTTAGGGTGACAAATTGCTCTGAATACATCATGTGTAAGCAATTAATAAGAATAGACTTAAAGGGTGTGTATGCAATAACATGTGAAATGAAATGTATAATTTCAACTTTATTTTTTTTATTTTACTTATAATAGAATTATGTCTCAAAATATATATCCTGTTATGGATTATAGAAACGACCATTCACTGCCGGTTGAAGCCAAGACACCTTCTCATCATAATGAAGTCCTGGACGAGGATAGAGATGTTTGAAGCAATTCCGATTCCGCACTACAAATTTGGAAAATAGTAACATAAAGATATTAATAATAAGATTACAGAGAAGACTGCTACCAGAGAATACATTAATATTTTACAAAGTAATAACGTATTTACGTCCTCAATATATCCATTGCCCCAATGGAAATCTGAATTTACAGGACACAAAAGAATGCTGTATCCCGGACTAAGCGAATGCAAGATGGTTGCGTTGGGGAACAGCAGGAGCCAATTGTTTCTTTTAAAAGAATGAATCCGAGTGGATCGTGACACAAAAGATTAATTGTTTCACGTTAAATGTCGAGGATTTCTTGGATATCCATTTAAATCAGTCCTTTTCAGGGCTACAACGTGAATCCAAACGTTGACAACTCTCGTTCAATAAAATTTCCTATGTACACACGTATAATTATTTCAATGGCTTGTATGAAAGTACTGTTGTGCCGGCCTATTGGCATCGACTAGTTTACTTTAAGATACGCGAAATGTAATAGGTGGTAACGAAATCGAGTTCGAAAGTCTTTCAGTTCAAGAGTTTTATTTTAGGACTAACTGACAGAGTGACGGTGTCTATGCCAGGACTGGAGATGGTCTTTTGCGGTCCTGGGGACCTTTATATGTTTCTAAAAGGAGCTTGGAGGTGGAATTTGAAAAAGGACAGAATGTTTTAGAAAGGAAGTATTTTTGGAGTTTGCTCAGGTGTTGATACGTAATCAAAGTGAAATTTTATCATTATGTCAAGCTCAACAATTGAAGGGAATTTTTATGGGTTTATGTTCCTGTTGAGGGTTTGCTTACTTTGGCGGAACATTTGGCAACGGAAAGGTTTATCGGTAGGTTTGTTCAGGATGGAATTTGTGGAAGTCCGACTAATGTAACGATTGGATTGGAAAATGTGATAGGAAGGCATAACAGTACGTTATTTCCAGAGTTAGATGACTACAATCGGAATGACCGTCTAGGTTTCCATGTAGAAGGGAGACCGTGCGAAATGACAAAATGGGCAAATGACGCAGAAATGTGCAGGGTATATGAAAGTTGTGTCGGGCTAAAATCCAAACAATTTGAGATCTCAGATTGAATCAAATGTTGTATGGGGATGTTCGATTGTCTTCAAGAATCGATTTTATAAGGTAAACAATAGATTCGTCGAAAAGTCGTGGATAATAATTGTTATGTTGGTTGGTTGCTACGCGCCGTAGAATCGATTTTGTAAGTTAAGTAATCGTTAATAATAAATAGAATGATTGGTTGGTTATTACGTCGAAGATTCTATTTTTTAGAATTATAACATACCTACAAACATTTAATGAAATTTGAAACCTGAAATTGGTTAGTTTTTGAACTTTCACAACTTTCATAAATACCTGCATATTTATACATTATTTGCCCATTTTCTCATATTTCTGGGTCCCTCTTGTATATTGAAACCAAGTATGTCATTCCGCTTGTAGCCATCTAACGCTGACAACAACATACTTCCATATGGCTTCCATACAAGCCATAGAAATAATCAGGAATATTTTATTGAACGAGAGTTGTCAACATTTGGAATCACTTTGAGGCCCTGAAAAGGGCTGTTTTGAATGGATATCAAGGAAATCCTTGAAACTTGACATCAGAAAACCAGTCGCTTGTCTCCTGCGGCACACAGATTGATTCTCTTGAAACCAAGATTTAGCTCCAGCTGTTCCCTACCACTTCCACTCTGCGTTTGCTTAGGCCTGCATACAGCTTTCTTTTGTGACCAGTAGATTCCGGTTTCAATTAGGACAGTGGATATGTTGTGGATGAAAAGATGTTATTGCTTGTGTAATCTTCTTTATAATCCAGCCGACGATAGGATTGCAAATAGCACAAAAATCAGCAATCAGAAGTCCACAGAATCTAGTTGCATAGAACCTTAAAGTAACTATATCCACGCAAGTAAAACTCTACAAGAATTCAACATATCCTCGACTATATCAACATGTATACATACATATATACTGACGTAGAATTGTTCGAGAAGCACGCGGGTCTCTCTTTTATAGGGATTTTTGTAAATTACACGTTTTTGTGTCATTTTAATTGATTCGAACCCACGCCCTTTCGGACTGGTGCCTAAAGAACGAAAAGGATACTTGGAGGAACAGGCGAGGACGGAAACAGAAAGGTGCAATCTCTCTCTCCCGGGTTTTTGCACAGTTTTCCCTGGGAGCGACGGGTGAATGCCGGAGACGAGTGCTTCCGACGGCCGTGCAAGCTATCTTGGATTCCACATGCACCGAGAAATCATCATTTCCTCCTAATAATTCGGAAGATACCGTACAAACGATTTCGTCCGGAAGAAGGAGCTGGGAGCTGCCTGGAGGTCCATCGCTACCTGAAGATATAGGCATAAAGTATTGTTAAATTAATAGGATAAGAACGTTCAGTCATTTATTCAAAATGAGTCGGAGAAAGAGAAATGCAAAGCGAGCTAGGTAGGTTGGTAAATTATACATCAGGATCGGAAATTTCAAATGGGTTAGAGGTCGAGGATGTGGCCGTTGAAAATTGTCCCGTACAACTTTTGCCTAAAACAAGGGGATTTGAAATAGTAAGTGTGGTGCCAGCAGAAGGAAATTCTGTTGTGGAAAATCTGCTAAATGAAGGATCTGTCGGGGAAATTGATAGTGCCAGTACTTTTATTGACCCCGCTAAAAACAATCGGAGTTTTATGTCTTTTAAATTCGCAGCGGAATCAATACCCAAATTCGATGGAAATTCATGTTCATTACAAAAATTTATTAGTCAGAGTGAGTTGGCGAATTCGGTCATAAATCCCAGGGAACGAAAAAACCTTTTCCTTTTAATTAAAAATCGGATTGGGGGTCGAGCTGAGCGGCTAATAGCAAACCGTCAACAGCCCAGGAATCTAGAAGAACTTTTAGACTTATTAAGATCTATTTATTTGCGATCTTTTAATTTAGACCAAATACAAGATAAAATGAAAGAAATTAAGCAGGGTTGAAATGAAAATTTAAAGGATTATCGGTTGAGAATTGAAGATATTCTTAATCAGGGAAGAGAAGTCGCAAAAAGAAAATTTTCGAAGGAACAATGCCAGGGAATAACAATGCTCTTGAATAAGACAGCCGTTCGGAATTTTCGTTTAGGTCTTCAAAATAATCTTTTAAGTAATATGCTGATAGATCAAAGTCAAAATTTGTTACAGATCATGGACGAAGCACTATTTTGCGAACAGGAAATTACTTAAAATCTGTGGACTCACACGTTATACTCTTCAAAACACAAAAATCTATCAAACAATTACAGATTATCGTAAATGCTATCAATGTGGAAAATTATGCCATATACGAAGAAATTGTTCTCAGAATTGAATGAGTCAGCCTCACTCACAGAATTTCAATTGTACCCGTTGCAATATTTGCGGAGACCCGAATCACACGGGGAACGAGTGCTTTAGAAGGCCGAAAGGAAATTATTGGCCTGTACAAAGAGCGCAGGAACCTGGAGTGTGCAATTCTTTCCAAAAGTCCGATAAAATAAACTGCCACACTGCTCCACCAAATGGCGGACCAGGGAGCAGAAAATTCATTGCACGCCGGAACCCAGCAACTGATTTAAAATAAATGTGAACATCAGCCATATACCCACAATAACCCTTCATGACAAATTATTTAGAGGAGGAATTTCGAAATTTCTAATGGACACAGGCTCTCAATATAATAAAAAGGGGGGAATTAATTAACAATGTGAATATGAATACAGATGTTTGTTATAAGCTAACCGGTATTGGTCCTGAGATAGTCTGCACAAATGGGGAAACATCCATTCATATTTGTGGTGTGAAAGTGAAATTCCAATTTGTTGCAGATGAGTTTCTGAAAAGGAAATTCTGCAGCACGGTAAGTACGCTTAACCTGAACTATAACTAATATCTACAATGGTACTGCAATGTAGTTCTTAAAGTTTACAGGCGGAATTTACAGCTTGGTAACGTACGCTTCACGCTTTAGATGAATCTAACACAAATTAACAATGCAGGAATATCGAATAAATACCACTTCAGATCAAATTAAGTTTTCTTACCTCCGGTAGAACTAGAAGAGTTTGAGGTTATGCCTCCAGCACCATGATCAGCAAGTTGGAAATTTTAATAATGCTCAGGCCAAAGCAGATGCGCAGAGTTTTTCTTAAATTGTTGAATCATTACATTTACGTCTTAATAATTTGGAGGTAACAAGCCTTCTCAAACTAATATATATGTATTTTCATATCAATTTCATCTTCCAAATGACAAGTTACAGGCACCAAAGCTCGCAAAACATTCAATAATTACCACTGATGAAGTCCCAAGAAGTGCAAAACAATATCGCTTTCCATGTATACATAAGCAGGAGATAAAAGAACAAGTAGATTCTTTGCTTGAGAATGATATTATTCAACCATCCTCATCTGCATTCAATTCTCCCTTATGGATTGTTCCAAAAAAACCTGATGCTACTGGAAAGCCTCAATGACGGATGGTTATTGATTATCGGAAGTTGAACGAGAAAACCATCAGCGACTGTTCCGAAAAGCGATTTAAAACGCCCGGGCCTGTGGCAATCGGAGCGAGCGTCGCGGCTGCGCAGTGCGTGACTCCTGAAGCACATGGCCGGCCGCGCGCTCCGAGCGTAAATGCGCAAGCGCGCTTCTTCTATCGGGCACTTTGCCCCGCTACCCGCGCGAAACTGAGGGCCCTTCGACTTCTGGAGGATTCTACTTCGATATTATTGGCCGAGACAAGCGTTATTCGCCGATGATTTGAATCCTCCAGAGGTCGAAGGTGATAAAAGCAGCGGCGTCGAACTGCTCGCCCTTCTTTCGTCCCACGTGTCGCAAAGTAATAACAGTGTCTCAGAGCAATTATATCGTTTTCCAGTCGTGTTTTATCACCGAGCTTTCTAGCAAGACTATTTGTACATCGCAAGTAATAAATTATTATTTTTCTGTGCAATACAGACTACTCGAACTCTCTCTTTTATTTCGCCGCGCAATAGGCCTCGTTTTAGTTTCTTCCGCGCCTTCACTTTTCTGCTCATTTTTTGGTCCTTCGAGCCGGATCTCCGCGCCTCGTGGTGTTCGGCGTTCGCGAGTGGTGAGTGAGTGCTGCGAAAAAAGAAACACACAGTTAGCAGTGAACGCTGTAAAAATGGAGCAACTGTTGGAGTCGCAACAGGAGCTTCACGGGCGAATCGCTCGCACGTGGGACAATGTGAAGAAGCTTGGGAGCGCGAAGATCACGATCGATCTCATTCGGGCTAGCCTGCCCCTGCTCGATAGCAAGTGGGCGAAGTTCGAGGCCCAGCACTTCGAGCTCATGAGGCAGCATCGTGCTCAACTCATGGACAAAGAGTACGTTGTGAGCGATCTCTACAGCACGACAGAAGTGTGTTACATCCAGCAACGGGCACACTTCACCGAGCTGGAACGCAAAATGGCGACTCCGGCGACAACGGAGGCGAAGCCAGAGCAGGTGGCGCCGCGCGCATCTCTTCCCCGGATCGAGCTTCCGAAATTCTCCGGGAAGTTCGAGGACTGGCCCGCCTTCAGGGACCTGTTCTCGTCGCTGGTCAACGACGAAGGCACACTGAGTAAGGTACAGGTGTTCCACTACCTCAAATCGTGCGTGTCAGGAGATGCCGAGGGCCTCCTTCGGGATCTGCCGGTAACGGGCGAGAACTTTGATCGAGCCTGGAAAACGTTGACTGCTCATTTTGAGAACAAGCGCCTCCTAGTGCGTTCGTACCTCTCCGCGTTCACAGCCTTGCCGCGCATGAAGTCCGATTCCGCGGACGATCTTCGGCGTGTCTTGCACGGGATGCTCTCCACCGTCGGCGCAATGGAGGGGATTGGGCGTCCGGTCGCGAAAGGGGAAGATCTGTTCGTGCACCTCGTGATCGACCTCCTCGACCCCAAGACTCGGCGCGAATGGGAGGCCTCTCTCGGAAAGTCGTCCGATCCGCCGAAGTACGAGGCCGTCAAGGAGTTCCTGCAAGAACAATTGCGAACTCAAGACGCGTTACAGGGACTCTCGGCTCGCGCAACGATCTCTCCCCCCAGTTCGGGAAACAAACCGGGCACGCGTGTCGTCCGAAGCGCTCAGGCCGCCACGGTCCAACCGGGCAGCGCTGCCGCGAATCGCCTGTGCCCCGCGTGCAAGGGCCCGCATTATTTGGGATCGTGCGAGCGGTTCCTCCAGAAGTCCGCGAAGGATCGGCGACAATTCGCGGCGTCGCTCAACAGGTGCCAGAACTGTCTCGGGCGTCATAAAGTGGCCGAGTGTGGGTCCGAGAAGGTGTGCGGCCGGTGCTCCGGGAAGCACCACACCTTGCTCCACGACGCGTTCGTGACCGCCACGCACCACGATCCAGGTGTCGTCGCCCAGGCGAGTGTCAACGTGGCGCGTGACGGACTAGCAGGATGCGCGTCAGTCCTCCTCGCAACCGCGCGCGTTCTCGTGACGGATCAGGCAGGCGTCCTTCATCCCGTCCGCGCACTCCTGGACTCGGGATCTGAAACATCCCTGATTTCGGAATCCCTCGCACAGCGACTGCATCTGCCGCGCACACCCACGTCCGTGGCGATCTACGGTGTGGGTGGACAAAACACCGGCTCTGCTCGTGGCAGAGTATCAATGACCGTGCACGCGCGAACCGAACAGTATGCGCTCACCGTTTCACCGCTCGTTCTCCCGCGATTAACGGCGTACAATGGCCGCGTTGCGTCCGCGGCACATTCGTGGTCCCATATCCAGGGGATCCAACTCGCAGATCCAGAGTTCCAGGCCAGGGATCCAGTGGAGCTCTTGCTCGGTGCCGATGCATACGCGAGCGTAGCGATGTCCGGCCTCCGTCGTGGGACGGAAACTGAGCCAATCGCGCAACAAACGCGCTTCGGGTGGATCCTGCTGGGTGCCGCGGGTGCCGAGGGCTGCACTTCCGGTGTCAGCTCGTTGCACTGTTCCGCCGAACCCGATTTGTCCGCTACACTCCGTCGGTTCTGGGAGTGGGAGGAACCTCCGTCCGCGGCGACGCTCCTGTCAACAGAAGAACAGCTGTGCGAGGACTATTTTCGGCGCACACATGTTCGCACGGCGAGTGGCCGATATCAAGTGCGCCTACCACTGCGCGGAGAGTTGCCCGATTTCTCCGCTACGCGGCGCACTGCCGCGCGCATGCTCGGTACAATGGAGCGCCGATTCACTCGCGACGACGCGTTCCGCGCGAACTACGAGGACTTCATGGCCGAGTACGAGTTCTTAGGGCATATGTCCCCGGTCGCGCCGGTGCTCACGTCCGAAAGACGGGTGTGCTTTCTTCCCCACCACGGCGAAGTCTCTCCTCCGGAACAGCGCCCGGCGAAGTCTCTCCTCGCTCAGGCGGAAGGGGAGCCCGAGGAGCTGCTCCGCTTCTCAACACTGCACCGGCTTCTTCGGGTAACGGCGTGGCTGCTCAGGTGGGTGCCTACGACGACGGCAATCAGCCCGCACACACCTCATCAGGGTCCACGAGCTCACACTCCAGCCGAGCTCAACTCGGCCCTCATCACGTGGGTGAAGGTGGCGCAGCACGTGGCCTTCTCGAGCGAGCTGAACGACACAGCCGCGCATCGGCCTGTCTCAGCCCGAAGCCCCTTGCGGAAACTTCATCCGTTCCTGGATAAGGAGGGAGTTCTGCGCCTGGGAGGGCGGCTAAAACACTCCCTCCTGGCGCCTGAGCAGCGACACTCCATCATCCTGCCTGCAGACTCTCACCTTACCCAACTGATCGCCGAGGCGGCCCATCGGCGTACGCTGCACGGCGGAGTGCAGCTCACCCTGGCGGAGGTCCGTCAGCGATTCTGGGTCCTGCGGGGAAGGCAGATTATCAAGACGGTCGTCCGCAAATGCCACCGGTGCATTCGATGGCGGGCGGCGCACCCGCAACCTCTGATGGGAGACTTACCTGCCTCCAGGGTGACACCAAGTCGACCATTCTCGCACACTGGAGTGGACTTCGCCGGACCCGTTCTCCTCCGCACCACAAAGGGCCGAGGGCACACGGCCTACAAGGGTTTTTTGTGTGTTTTTATCTGTTTTAGCACCCGCGCAGTGCACCTTGAGGCTGTGAGCGACTACTCCACCGCCGCCTTCCTGGCCGCCTTCCGCCGCTTTGTCGCTCGCCGCGGCCTGTGCGAAGCTGTCTACTCCGACTGTGGGACGAATTTCACCGGAGCAGACAAGGAGTTGAGGGCGCTCTTCTCCGCCACCAGTTCCGAAGGACGAATCCTTGCAGGTCGATTAGCTGACGAAGGAGTCAAGTGGCACTTCAACCCGGCAGCAGCTCCGCACTTCGGCGGCCTGTGGGAGGCGGCGGTGAAATCCGTCAAGCACCATCTGAGGCGAGTCATTGGCGAGACGAGACTCACCTACGAGGAGATGGCCACATTTCTTGCCAGCGTCGAGGCATGCCTCAACTCACGCCCCTTGCAAGCGCTGACCGACGATCCCCAGGATTTGTCGGCGCTTACTCCCGGTCATTACCTGATCGGCGGCCCTCTCCTGGCAGTTCCTGAGCCGTCCCTCATCGACGTGCCGACGAATCGGCTCACACGATGGCAGCTCCTGCAGCAGATGCGAGACCACGTGTGGAAGCGATGGAGTGCCGAGTATCTCCAGGAGCTCACTCCACGTCCTAAATGGTGGGCGACGAAGGGAGGCGTCAAGGAGGGGCAGCTATGCCTCATTAAGGGAGACAATCTCTCACCGACGCGGTGGCCTCTCGCACGCATCACTCGGCTACACCCGGGACGAGACAACGAAGTCCGGGTCGTGGACGTCCGCACTGCAACCGGAAACTACACGCGCCCGATCGTGAAGATCGTCCCGCTGCCTCCTTGCACCGAAGGAGCGCAATAGGCGATAGCCAGAAATTACTTTAATTTTTTCGTTTTTTTCTTCTTTGTTCATCGTGCCGTCTTGTAAATAGTAGGTTAAGTGAACTACTTGTACATACCTTTTTTCTTTCTGCAATAGATTTTTCAATTTCACTGGGCGGCTCCTTCATTGAGGGCTTCGACACTCGCCAGGTTTCACTCGGGCACAACACCACAATGACGAATGCTCTCATTCACGGCTTCGACCTCCGTTTTTTTGGCACATTCCTGAACGAGGCTTCAATGGAGGAGTCAGCCACGCACAACGTGACGTCAACGTCGCAAAGCTTACCGGACCTACAACGGAGACTCATGCGCCACCGATGTGCGCATCGAAAACTTCCTGTCCGATCGCTCTGCGCCGTCGCGGCGTGAGCTCCGATTGGCCGCGGACCAGCGATCTGGTTTTGTCGCCGTGACGACAAGGCGGGCGGCATGTTCCGAAAAGCGATTTAAAACGCCCGGGCCTGTGGCAATCGGAGCGAGCGTCGCGGCTGCGCAGTGCGTGACTCCTGAAGCACATGGCCGGCCGCGCGCTCCGAGCGTAAATGCACAAGCGCGCTTCTTCTATCGGGCACTTTGCCCCGCTACCCGCGCGAAACTGAGGGCCCTTCGACTTCTGGAGGATTCTACTTCGATATTATTGGCCGAGACAAGCGTTATTCGCCGATGATTTGAATCCTCCAGAGGTCGAAGGTGATAAAAGCAGCGGCGTCGAACTGCTCGCCCTTCTTTCGTCCCACGTGTCGCAAAGTAATAACAGTGTCTCAGAGCAATTATATCGTTTTCCAGTCGTGTTTTATCACCGAGCTTTCTAGCAAGACTATTTGTACATCGCAAGTAATAAATTATTATTTTTCTGTGCAATACAGATTACTCGAACTCTCTCTTTTATTTCGCCGCGCAATAGGCCTCGTTTTAGTTTCTTCCGCGCCTTCACTTTTCTGCTCAGCGACTCATATCCTATTCCAAACATAGTGGACATTTTAGATGATCTTGGTGGTGCCAAGCATTTTAGTATTCTTGATTTGGCTTCAGGGTTCCATCAAACACCCATGGACCCCGAATCCAAGTCAACGACAGCGTTCTCAACTATCAATGGACACTACAACATTTCAACAGTGCATGGACTTATTATTATCTGGGTTACAGGGAATTGAAATGTTTATTTATATGGATGATATTGTTATTTATGCAAGCTCATTGGCAGAACATTCCCAGAGATTAAAACATATTTTAGCACGTTGACAAAACGCTGGACTCACCTTATAACCTGGAAAGTGCCAATTCCTTCGTCGTGAAATAACATATTTGGGGCATCTTATAACATTGAAGGGTGTAAAACCTGATCCAGGCAAAGTCAAGGCTGTCAAGAATATCCCAATAACTAAAAACAAGAAAAGTTTAAAACAATTCTAAGGCCTTGTTGATTATTACAGGAGATTTATGGATGGAATGGCCAAAATAGCAAAGCTACAGTAAATTCTGTCACATTGTCACTACTGGAGCTCCAGTCACATTGTCAATGGGCTGCGTCTGCGCCCATGTATGCGTCATTCCTACGCCTATGTTACCTGGAGCGGAGTCAGTCAAGCGTGTGATGTTTATGAGGCGTGAAGCGACGCGGCTCCTTTGTCGAGAGTTCGCGGTTTGGTTTTTTATAATACAATCACATAATTTTTCACATTTTGCTTTTTGTTTTATCTAAAATATTGATTAATATATTGATGAGATTTTTCCGCGTAAAATGAAATCAAACATGATATTAATCGGACCATATTTACTTATTTATTACTGTGACGTTCTATTTTCATATACGCTGCATATATACATTATTAAATTTGTACGAATAATAAATAAAAAAGAATCGAATAAAAAGACATAAATCGATGACGAGGACGAGTTAAAAATAATAAAAAACAACAACAAATAAAATAAATAAATCTACGAACATTTCCTAATTTATTTACCGGGCTTGTCTGCTTATCTTCCTAATAATATAAATCCTGGACGATAGGACCAGTCACAATTTAAAATACATATCTAAAATCTCAGTTTCACATGTTCCGCGTCACACTTATTTATAATATTCTATCCCGGTCGTGGAGATATAACATTAATACATTTAAAATATAGGGCTTAGTCCTTATCGCTACTCGGCTCTACTCTTACTCGCATACTCTTTTACATTGCCAGTGAGCTGAGATCCGTAGTACGACAACGTCAGAGAGAAGGACGCGAGGCGCGAAAAGCATGTCCTTCTCTGTCACATTGTCATACTACGGTTTTCAGCTCACTGACAATGTGAGAGAGTATACTACGATCAGTAAATGTGATCTCAATTACACCATGTTTGATCTCAATTTTATCCCAATAATTTCATGATTACGTTATACAATTTTTCATACAGGAAAATTTAATAATAAAAAGCGATAACGAATCGTTTTTAATATAGCATTTGGTACGCTGAGTTTTAAACGGCTCAGTTGCCTCGACTGTGCTTTTTTACTCTCTTTTGTTCGCTGTCCTTTTTTTCGTTCGACGAACTACAAAGGCGGGTCGCGAGGCTGGAAAACCGTGTCTACTATCTCCAAGTGGTCCGAACCATTGAACTATATACACATGCAATCAGAACATTGTTACGGGACCGTCGGTGGTAAAGGTCTTCCTTGAGTATAAATAACTCTACGTTTGGTTGTTTTAAGAAAAACAGGTTTTTATTGTTGCTTATTCGTGGATAATTCTACACTTTGTTAAACGCACTTGGTAACTCCAGACTCGGTGGTTTCTGGCTAACTGACTTTTGGGTGAAAAGGGCCTTTCTTAAGTACTACGGGCGCGGACCCTAACCCTCAGACCTAAGGGGTGGGGGTAAGTCTAGCGTTACACCCCCTTGGTTGGATTCGTCTTGCTCCTGGAAGACGTGGTTCGAGCCGCCTGGTTGTTTCAACCAGTGGTCCAGTTGTGGCTAATTTACTCAACGGTGTCAGTCGAAGCTCCCCTTGTGACGTCTGTATTACCGTTGCCAGTAGGAACACTATTAATATTGTCGTCATCTATAACAGATTGGTAATAAGGTTTAGTTCTATCAATGTGCACTCTAATGTGTTTGTTGTTTTGGAGTATGGTGAGATTGTTATTGTCGTGGGCTTCTGTCACGGCGTATGGTCCAAGCCATTCACTGTCAAGTTTTTTGAGTCTGCGCTCATTATGGAGTAATATTAAGTCTCCAACTTCATAAAGTGGATGTTTCCTGGTAATTTTGGAATCTTGGTATTTCCTTGATCGTTCCTTTGCTTGTTGGATTCTTTGTCTGGCAAGGTTGATGCCAGACTCGTGCCTCTGTCACCATTTTTCCACCAGTTGATTGTAGGAGACACTTGATGTTCAGGCTAGTGCTGATGGTATGGTTGCCTTTCTACCGAAGGTTAATTCGAAAGGTGTAAATTCGTGGCTTTCGTGGACTGAGGTATTATACGCAAACGCGATAGACTGTAGAGTCTCGTCCCAATACTGGTTTCTTTGCGCACTTTCGAGACTGGTTTTAATTAGATCCCGTATTAAAGCATGTGCGCGTTCTAAACTTCCATTTCCTTGTGGATGGTAAGCGGTGGTTTTAATGTGGTCGATTTGGAATACTCGTTCCAATTCCTTCATCGTGTCGGATATGAAATTCGAACCTTGGTCGGTTAGAATGTTCTTTGGTGTAGAGAACGTATAAATGTAATGTTCCAGCAGGGCGGTGAATACTTCTTCGGATGTTATTCCTTTTAGTGGACACAGTAAGATATATTTCGTCAGAACGTCTTGTATGGTGAGAACGTATCGATTCCTCTTTTGGGAGAGAGGTAGTGGGCCGAATATATCAAGTGCGATTTTGTCATTCGGTGCAGTAAGGTGTATCAGGTATTATCGCAGGCGCCTTTTGCCTGATTCGCACCAATTTTTCCTTCTGGCATTGTTGGCATTTCCTGATGTATTCTACCATGTCTTGGTCCATATTGACCCAATCGTGTTGTTCCTTGAGTCTTTTAATCGAACGGTTCTCTCCAAAATGTTGCGTGGCGGTTTTTCCAGGGCATTCTGCTAGTAACTGTTGTTTTTGTTCGTGTGTCAGTTTGTTCTGTGAAGTGAAGCAAATCTTAATGACGCTCTGCAGTTTGTTACCCAGGAAGTCAAACATATCTTTGAGGACTTCTCTTTCCCAAGTGGTGATGGTTGGATCGGTAATTCGGAACTGGTACATCTTAATGTTGCCCTTTTTGAGGAAGGCGATTGCCAACCCGAGTTCCTCTATCCATTTGGCCTCGTCATACGGTCCTAGTGACGCGATGTCCTCGTCTTCGGTGGTGTCCTTGGAAACTTTCATCCAATGTCCTTTGTTGGTTGACTGGAGTATTCTTATTTTGTCTTCCGGATGTACGCTCTGGTTCCATAAAGTGTATTCATTATACCAATTAGTTGTTTGTAATGCGTCAATTTCATCGTTGGCTTCGTCTTCTCCCTGATCGATTCTTGTCGGTGGTTCGTTAGCTTCAGGTACATCTCGTGTGGGTAAAACTCTCGAAAGAGCATCTGCGGTTGGATTCTCCTTTCCTTTGACGTATTCGATGGTGTAGTCATATTCCTCAAGTTTTAGTCTCCAATGAAGTAGTCGTGATGACGGGTCCTTTACATTGAATAGCCATACTAAGACTCAATGGTCTGTCTGAATTTTAAACTTTCTGCCTAGTAGGTATTGTCTGAGTCTTTTGACACTCCAAACTATACCAAGCAGTTCCTTTTCAGTTGTGCTGTAATTTCTTTCAGGTGCGTTTAGTACTCGTGATATGTAGCAACACGGGTGCCCGTTTTGTGATAGCACTGCTCCGAGTCCTACGTTTGATGCGTCAGTCGTCAATGTAAATTCCTGCCCGTAGTCTGGATACTTCAAAACCGGGGACATACAGAGTTTTGCTTTTAACGCCTCAAAACTGCCTTGGCATTCACTCGTCCACTTGAAGTCTACGTCTTTTTTTGTGAGTTCAGTAAGAGGCTTTCCAATAGTCGCAAAATTCTTGATGAATTTACGGTAATAACCTGCAAGTCCCAGGAAGGATTTTATTTCCTTCGGTGTTCGTGGCTGCTTAAATTCGTTCACTGCATCAAGTTTTGCAGGATTTGGCTTTACTCCGTCCTTGGTTATGATATGGCCTAAATACTCGAGTTCTGGTCTGAGGGACTCACATTTGTCAGGCTGAAGTTTCAGCCCTGCTTGTCGAAGTCGATCCAGTAGTATTATCAGGTTCTCGTTATGCTCTTGCATCGTTGAGCCAAATACTACTATATCGTCTAGGTAGGCGAAACATATTTTGCCAATTAGTCCTTTCAACGCCATGTCCATCATGCGTTGGAATGTGGCTGGGGCATTTTTTAATCCGAAGGGCATACGGTTGTATTCGATGTGTCCTTCAGGAGTGGAGAATGCCGTGAATTTTTTCGATTCTTCCTCCATAGGAATCTGGTGGAACCCTGAGCTAAGGTCAAAGGCCGAAAAGAACTTTGCCTTTCCTAAGTGGTCGAGTATGTCGTCGATCACGGGTAAAGGGTAAGCGTCTTGTTCTGTTTTCCCGTTTAGCTTCCTGAAGTCGATCACTATTCTCCACTTTTTTTCACCTGATGCATCGGTTTTCTTCGGTACAACCCATATGGGTGAGTTGTACGGAGATGTCGAATGCGCGAAGATTCGTTTGTTCAACATATTCCTTATTTGTTTGGATATCTCCTGTCTATGGCACTCTGGTGGTCTGTACGAGGCGTTGTTGATCGGCTTATTGTCTGTAAGTTTGATGGTATGTTCAGCTACTTTAGAAGAGGGTAGCGGGTCACCTGGTAGTGTAAACACGTCATGGTAGTTGGAGATAATCTTCCATATGTTGTTCCGATCTGAATCTTCGGCGTGGTCGAGTCGGGTGTTTTCCAGTAGCAGTTGTACTCTGCTACTAATTTCCATTGGTGAAATCTGATTTACTCTATTTCTCTGAATTCGGATAGGCTGCATGTTTATTTCCTGGTGTTTGATATTAATATCATTTGTGGCGTTGTTGTAGATGGGTACGCGTACCCTATGGTTATTTACTGTGTATACCGAATCTGGTATTTCCGGATGGTCAAAAATGCTTACATGCCCTTTCTTGAGTCCGCATTGCACGTTAAGAACGCGTGTTGTTTGTGCGGGGACATAATAGCCATCGTCATAAAGACGGTGACTAATGCCGTCGAGCGTCAGC
Source organism: Priocnemis perturbator (assembly GCA_963942575.1). Taxonomy (NCBI): domain Eukaryota; kingdom Metazoa; phylum Arthropoda; class Insecta; order Hymenoptera; family Pompilidae; genus Priocnemis; species Priocnemis perturbator. Next base: position 431,375 of record CAWWDK010000140.1, on the reverse strand, counting down.
GTGTTGTTGTTAAGATTATACCTGAATGATTGTAGCAAGGGTTGTCCTATAATCCCGTCCTCAGGTATTGGGAATTCTGACGGTACTGCATGAAATGTGTGTTTCTTTCTATGTAGCATGAGGGTCACGGAATATGGTGATATGTGCTTGTCGTTGCCCATCAAAAACTCTTTTTTTGTTGGTTCTCGGTCGGTTGTTGGTGGAATCAGAGTTTCTTTCACAATGTTTATTGAGGATCCGGAGTCGATGAGGTATCGTCCTGTTCTGCCGGTTCGTCCCAATGTCCATTGGCATGACTGTAGTCGGGCGGAGATAGCACTGACTCGGTCAAGTACTGCTCCTGAAGCTGGTCTATCAGTTCGTCGCTTATCTCGTCGTCCCAATTGTCCTGGATTCGGTTCACTTGTTGAGGCGGGCGCCTTAGACCTGGGTCTCCCCGAAAATTTTTGCGGAAGCACTGAGCCTCGGTGTGCCCAAGTTTCTTGCAAAAATTGCAGGTCAACTTTGCACATTCTTCGAAGGGCCTACTGTAGGTTGGTGGATTAGCAGAGGCAGGTCGATTCTGGGAAGGTGGCCTTTGTTCATTTGTCCGTCGGTACTGGAAATGGTTGGTACCTGCAGGACGTGGGGGTGGTGCCGAGGGTCGAATACGGTTTGCCTTTTCCCGGATCCATACCTCGGTTTCCATTGCATCTGTTTGTGCTTCGTTCAGGTCAGTGGGTCTTAGGCTCCGAACTTGGGTACCTATGTCGTCGCGTAGACCCATTATGTATGATTTTACCGCGTTCCTCTCCTCTGTTTTTATGGCTATGCGTTGCTCGGTCGCATTTGTCTCATTTTGTATAGCGTATTTTAGTTCGTTTAATTTTTCGCGGAATCGTTGACTGTATGACTGTACGCTTTCACTGTGCAGCTGTCTTGTTTGTAAGAGCTTGGAGCGGGCGAGTTCATAGGACGTCGTACCGCTTAGATTTTGCCGAAGGGCCAGGTACAGCTCTTCGTATGTATTCGTTTGGGTAAAACGAATAGCACGTTCGGCATTGCCGATTATTTTCTCGTCGAGGATGAAGTCGAGCAGGCGGTCGGGCTCTTTGCACTGTATTCGAGCTTTCCTCACGGATTGTATGAAATCCTCGACCCCTGCGTCATCGTGTCCTTTTATAGTGCGCACAGTGCGGATTATTTCGCTGGCTGGCGCGAGTTCTCTGTTGCGATCGCCCTGGGAACCGGTATGTCTGGGCGGACTATTTTCTGGGGAACTCCCGTGATCGTGGCGTCCCATGGGTTGCTCCTTTCGTGAGTTCGTCGATGGTCCGCTGGCCTCATCTTCGGTGAAATCTGTTCCCAGGTGTCTCCAAATATCCTTATTTTCTTTATATCGCTTTACGTTTCCTTCTCCCAGTGTACGTATAGCTGCAGTGGACACGTCCAATTTCGTTTCTAGTTGCTCCAATTTTTGGAGCAGAAGTGCCATGGGGTCCGTCTCCTGAGGCGTTGTTGTCGGGGACTGTGCCTTCGACATCCTCGAGTTTGAGTTAAGCGGGTTCTGGATACGTTCAATCACGTCACTGTCCGAACTGCTGGGGCTTTCCGTGGAATAGCCTCGTATAGTGCGGTATTTGATGAACGCCAGAGTTCAGTAATAAGTGAACTTTCTTTCCCCTTTCTCTTCTTTTTTATTTATGGTCACGTGGTATTAATACCGTGCAATCCTCGCAAGTTGCTACAAACTTGTCTGGATGTACAGGTAAATTTTTTATTTTTGTTAACGGGAGATATGGGCTCGCAAGCTCAGTCTCACGGAGTTAGGTTACCTTTATTTCCTTTTCTGGATGTTCCAAGCTCCTCCTTGAAATGGCTCAGCGATGATTTCCTCACTTTTAAATTTTCAAACACGTTCCAATGGTTCGTGGTCAAGGATTGTTCCCGTTGATCGTTCAGTGTCCGTGTTGATCTTCGTATAACGCAACGCGTTCAGGGACGATTTCTTCTTCCGGAATAACGTCGTGAGAGACAATCCTGGCAGGATCGCTAATTTGTTACGGGACTGTCGGTGGTAAAGGTCTTCCTTGAGTATAAATAACTCTACGTTTGGTTGTTTTAAGAAAAACAGGTTTTTATTGTTGCTTATTCGTGGATAATTTTACACTTTGTTAAACGCACTTGGTAACTCTAGACTCGGTGGTTTCTGGCTAACTGACTTTTGGGTGAAAAGGGCCTTTCTTAAGTACTACGGGCGCGGACCCTAACCCTCAGACCTAAGGGGTGGGGGTAGGTCTAGCGTTACAAACATCCATATGTAAAGTCGCCGAAAAGCGGGACAGAGAGAGAGAGAGAGTATGATTCCAGGGATACCTGTCCTTTGTTAACTGTACGATCCGTTTCAAAAATATCGGTGTAGCAGACGAGAGCCCAGTCAAGAAATTAAACCGCGTAAATCGGTGGATTACAAACAAGTGCAAACGTGCAAACCAGTTGAATCAAGGCACTTTATCCAAGCGGCAGAAACTAGGTTATGTCGTGTTGTATTAAAAATTGCAAAAGCGTGTGGACGAAGAATGGGGATATTACTTTTCACAGGTAATTAGGAATAAAAGTAAAACTGCGTAGCATATATGAGGAATAGTGTCAGCATATGGAGTTCTGAACACCATTCGTGTCGGCCCTGATTGGACCTAAGCTGTGCGCATCGCACACAGACTGACAGACGCGCACGTACACTGCGACACAAATGGTGTTCAGAGCTCCATATGCTGACACTGATGAGGAAAAGCATTTTTTATTCCCAATTAATTATATCCAAATTGTCTTTATTTACAGCTTTCCCAAGGATCCGGCATCATTTGCAGAATTTGTAACGGCAATACCGCCGACATTCGTAAAAAAAATTACGAAGTACACCACCATTTGCAGTAAACATTTTATATATGATTCATTTCAGGTAACACCATCTGGACAGAACCGCCTAAAGTAGAGAGCAATACCCACATTGTTTGACTACGATGTGGATTATTCAATAGCAGGTAGTTCAACAAATGTGGTATGTAAATATCTATATCGTGCATATTACTTCTAGTGAAACTTATCGCCTCGGATACCCACTATGGGTCAATTTGACCCGAAGCCTGAAGATCGTCAACCCATTTTTTGAGCAAAATAAAAATGTTCGCCTACGTACATTTTCGCGACGTTGCAATATATTTTAAACGTTGACAATTTGTTTATAAATTGTTTATACAATTTTTTACAAAATAAAAATTTTTGCTTCCGTGCATTATAGCGACGTTGCAATATATTTTACGAATGTTGATAATTTGTTTATAAATTGTTCACAACTTCTTTCGAGCAAAATTTATAAATTTTTCTGCGACATGGTCGTTAGTATTTTATAACGCGTTGAATTTACTTTGCGGTTCTCGTCTCACATAAATTTATACAAATAAAATGTCGGGTTGCCGTCCTGCAGGATGGGTCAGAATGACGTGGGATTGCGTGTCTCCTTTTTTCAGTCGGGTGTCCGAGAGTTAAAGTGTTTCAAATATGTTAACGATGTAAGTACAATTGTATTATTACTTTAATCACAAGGCACCATGATTGATTTAGGTTCAACCTTCAACGAGTACAGGGATCATACAAAATTTGCATGCAGGACCCAGCAAATATTCAACAAATATTGAGGATACCGATAACGAAATGGTAGGTTGTATGACATACTAAATAGGACCGCACCAGTAATATAAGGCATGTGTGTTTATAAGTGTAAATTGAGAAACTGTTATAAATTTATATTATATTATAGATAATAGAAGCTGCAAATACCAGCTGTGATACAAATGTCACACTTCACCAGAACTGCTGTTCTAATGATGATGTGTTGCATGCTGAAAAGTTACATGTATGTTATTATGTTTTGTTTTATGATCTTTCATTCATATTTTGTAAAATGTTAATAGTATCAAGTGTGTCATATTCAAGGTAGAATTTATCTTTACAGTCAGGACCTGCAATCAACAGAAGATCACAGGACATTGGCACACAAACATCATCCCGGATTTTAAGCAGACAGGATAAAATGGTAACTTTGCATAAAAAAGTAAGAGTGCTACAGAAGCGGTTGCAGCGACGGAAAAATAGATTAAAAACGATGGAAGACTTGGTTCGGCATTTAATACTATTCTGTCCTTTGTTACCTGTACTACCCTTTCAATAATGTTGTGTACGCCGTTAAAATATACGGAACTGAACTATCTTTGCTGTACTACCCTTTTGTTGCTTCTATGACAAAAGGGTTTATGGTAAGTCGTAATAAAAACAGAATGTGTTTGAAGAAAAACTGTTCCCATACAAGAAATATAGACTATATATGTTTCATAATTTGCAATTTGTATACAGAGAGATAATTCCAAATGTGTATAATCAATCAGGCATCTATTACAATTTCTGACTGTGGCAATAGCATGTGAAACTTGTTAATTACCAGTATATATATTATTTTATTCCTAAATAAATGTTAATGGGTGAACCTGAACGAGGAAACACTACTTTCAAACGCATAGAAAAATTAAAAAAAAGTAACACCGACTTCAAAAATCGAACATTATTTTATATTGTTCAGTGAATTTTTGAAGTCTGTTAAATAGGATACTTTCTCAAACAAAATTAATAATATCAATCAAAATTATTGTAATATTTATTTTATTTATGGTCAATGTCTATTTGGAAAAAACAAAAAATGAGCAAGTATTATATTTTTACATCCACCATGAACAATTCCCAAAGGAAAGCAATTTCGATATGTATTAACAATTAACCTTCACTACTTCTAAAACAAAAAATCATGTGTAATTTGAATGCGTTTGATAATATTTTTTACTTTATTTTGTGATCATATACATTAATTTCTGTGACATACTGACATCACCTACTGAAATATCTAAATCGAAGAGAAATATCTCAATCTCGCGACGTGCACATTATACACAATAACGCAGGTTTAAAATGAATTATTTATATGAAATTAAAGTAATAGTGTAACATAATATAGTGTGTATATATATATATATATAAGTAATAGTATATGTAATACGATATTTTTATTATACTTGAAGGGTTACATTAAAGTAAATTCATAATAACACTGTAATCAATTTATTAATACTATTATAATTCACCTAAATATACATCAAATATCAGTGACATATGTGAAGTACATTTTGGTTTACAAACAATGGTATTTATTCGCGTCGTCAAATCAATAAAACGTATCCTATCCATGTAAACTGACAGACATTCAAAAGCTGCCTAACGTGATCTCGCCTGTATGTATGGCGAAGTAGTATTCACCTCTGAATTCCTCTTCCTCACGATATCCAGGCCACATGTCGGAATAGCATATGTGTATTTCCCCCGGATATTCGTTATGTCGGTATTGATTGTCCTTACGATTTTCCGAAGATGTCATCATGCTAAGTGGGTTCATACAAAATTGTTTTAATAATGTGAAGAACTGATGAAATTTATATTGACAGTCAATAGCTAAAAATATAAATGTACACGTACCTCAGATCAATTGTCTCATAATGTACATGACTTTTGCAGTCCATGTTACTTCCAGTCACCAATATGGGGCCAGAACAATTTAGTGCTCAGGTCATTCTTGATAATATAATATAGGCAATGAACCTGTAAAATGAAGACATTTATTACATTGAAACTTCATACCAAATCCAATGCCCTGAACAGGGACCAACCCACCATAGCAGCAACAACATTTTACATTTGTTTCCAACACCAAGTTGAACAGCGGGATCAGGAAAAGAATCTTATACATAATGTATAATGTAGGATTGCCCTCTTCTGGGTTGAGAATGGAATGAATCAATATATTTCAACCCTTACATGTTTCAAAACAATTAGTTTCCTCATCAGGAGTCTATAACATACAAAAGTGAACTAATGTAAATGTCTATTACATTTTAGTTGTAGATCTAGCGGATGTATCCTATTGTGGTGGTACTCACGTAAATTGATATAGGATGCAGTATTGAGATGGTATGTTTGAAAAATTAACCAATTTTTCCTATGTGATTCATTCAATTTTTTCACATTGCACAGTGTCTGAAAGCAAATCAGTGCGTTGAAGAAACCATGGCCAGAAATATGCAAAGCTCACATAATTTTCAACATTTCTCACATTGTAAAATTTTAACTCTCCAAGATTTGTCACATTTCTGCATTTTAATTTTGTAATATTAACCAATCTCACCGGTCTTCGCCAATCGCTGATTGGATTAGGATCGTTTCGTTTCACGTTTGAACAATATTTTGGATGCTTTCTAATACAACACATACTTACGGATGAATATATTTATGTTAAAGTATATGACTCGATGTCTCCCAAGAAGTGTTTGTGGTGTCGGTATGTTTACCATTAGCAGAGTGAAGGGCCGGCATTAAACGTTTCAACCCCACAGATAGCAATTTTTCTTAAGGAAACGGGGGCGCACCGAAGAAAAAAAATGTTGCAGAACAATTTTCAGAGCGCGGCACCCTATAAGGTACCCACTTTGCCGAATAATAGGCCCTTCACTATACGTAGTACCCTGCAAGACCGCTTGCGACTCCACCGTTCATATTGGCTTCATTCCCCAGATCCTGATTTCGCATCCATTGTATAGAGATCAGTGCTCCGTCCCCTTATTCCTATGTCCATGTCCGCAACACGTGGCGGCAATTGGTCGGCGCGACAAAGTTGCGTCGCCAGCCTCCTGTGAACCGGGTTAATCTGTATCCAACTTTATCCTATACAACGTCAGTTTGTCTGGACCATTCTCCACCGTTCTGAGTTCTGACACAGACGAGGTATAGAATAGACACCGCATCTTATGGACCTTCGTGTCACACGTCTAGAAATACCGACGGAGCAGAAAACGAGGCAAGTTGGAGCGCCCTCTGCGTATGCGAACGGCAGAAGTCATAGGCCCGTATTCAAATACTGCGCTTAGGCCTCGGCTTGAGTCGGGATTACGTAAACCTGGCTCAGACGCGTAATCCGGGTTCAGAAACCTGGCTTGGATCAGATTCTCAAACCAGGATTACATTTGCGTGCCCCCACTCCGATTAAGCCCCGCCCACCGTGTTGTTACACGGGTACACAGGCTTCTCGCATAAAAGTGTAGAGGTCGGTCGGAGTGGGGGTCGAGAAATGTAAGCCTGGCCTGAGACGCCTTGGAAAGGCCTCTTGAGCCGGGATTACGGCCGTTTTTCGCGCCAAATCTGTAAAAATATAACCAAACGTTTACACGACTGTTTAGCAGTTCAGCAGTGTTAAGGTTGGTTAAGGTAATGTTCACCCATGGACAATCAGCAAGAAGTAAATTGAGGAGAAGAATAGAGAACTGCAGTTTCGAAATAGACAGATTGTTCGCGATGATGAGCTCATTCAGGGTGTTCCAGTAGTACAAAGTGTAGAGGATTTGCAAATTTATGAAAGAAAACTTAAAACTTCTGCATTTTTACAAAAATCGGTAATTAGTTTTTAATAACATCTTTCGTGTAAAACATACTACAAAAATGACCTTTCGATCAATAGTTACGTCGCAGTCTCAAAAATATAATAGTAATTACAATACAGACTTATAAGTTAAGGTTATTTATTATTTATTATTACATTTGTAGTAGAACTTGATAATTGAGGATTAATCAAAATAATATATTCTATAACATAAATTGGCTTGAATTATTTACAATGTTAAACAGAATCATATGGAGAGTGTAATATTGAATAAATATTCTTGGAACTTTGAGGCAATATTCCGTGTCATATTCATGCAATATTCCCACAAGTTACGAAGAGGCGGACATAGTAATATCGCTGCAACATTCTTGCAATAATCCGGCGAAGTCACCTGCAAGGTTTCGCATTGTAAAGTAATATTTATACAACCTTCCAACAATATTCCTTGCTGTCTGGGTAGCCGAGATTCAGATAAGAAGAACGGTACATGAGCGAGTGAATAAATGCTGCTTTTCATTAGTTCTAATGCAAAATCTGTAAAAACAACCAAAAGCGTCCACACGACTGTTCAGTAGTGTTCAGGTAATGTTCAGCCATGGACAACCAGCAAGAAGTAAATATTGAGGAGGAGAATTTGAAACTTGCAGTTCCGAGACGGATTGTTCGCCATAATTGGTATAATTAATCAATCGGCAAGGCATCGATTTCAACGCACATCTTGTTAAAATTGGAATTGGGTGGCCGTGAAAACTATCTCGAATGTTCCGCCTTTTTGGTGGCATTACACCTCAGCGCTCCGTGCGGCCCATGGGTGATTTGGCCGATGGTGTTGATACAAGACTGTTACGCAGCATGCGGAATATTATATAAGTAAGTTCCTGTGGCTCATGTCTGACGATAATACAACACTCTTCTCTCATTCGTGGTCCTAAATCGGATTATTCCGAAGTTTCCCGCAAGCGAAGCAAGCCGCATGCAGTGTCAGCATATCGACTCTGAACACCATTCGTGTCGCAGGTATGTGCGTGTCGGTGTGTGATGCGCGAAGCTTAGGCCCAATCAGGGCCTTAGCATCGCACAGACGCGAGCACGTACACTGCAACACGCATGGTGTTTAGAGCTCGATATGCTGGCACTGGCCGCATGGCACGCCTTGGCCACGCCCATTATCCAATGATTGCCAGGATCTCCCTTCCACGCGACGTCTAAACCGCGTTTGTGAATACACGAAAAATCTGAACCCGGATTACGCATCTGAGCCAGGTTTACGTAATCCCGACTCAAGCCAAGGTCGAAGCGCAGTATTTGAATACGGGCCTCAGAATCGGCTATCATGCAGCTTCTCCCTTTGGCCAATGGTGGCGTTTGCGAGCTGCACGATAGCCGAAACCGAAATTGTTAATTACGGCCAAACTACGATTTCGTAAACTGCGAAATCGATACAGTAGCTTGCGAAAACTATTCGTAAACGATTGGGACCGTTATACACGAGATACGTCAAAGTTATTTCGCCACTTTCTGCATCTCCTTTCGCCAACGGCGGCGCTTGCGAGCAAATCAACGCTGCACGATAGCCGATTATGAAATTGTTAATTACAGGCAAACTACGATGTCGTAAACTCCGAAATCGATACAGTGGCTTGCGAAAACCATTCGTAAATGATTGAGACCGTTAGAGATGAGATACGTCAAAATTATTTCGTTACTCTATGTCCGAAGAGCGATTCTCGCCTCGGCCAACGGCGGCGCTTGCGAGCTGCACGTTAGCCGATCCTGAAATTGTTAATAACGAGCAAAATACGATTTCGTAAACTCCGAAATCGATACAGTAGCTTGCGAAAACTATTCGTAAACGATTGAGACCGTTATACACGAAATACGTCAAAGTTATTTCGCCACTTTCTGCATCTCCTTTCGCCAACGGCGGCGCTTGCGAGCAAATCAACGCTGCACGATAGCCGATTATGAAATTGTTAATTACAGGCAAACTACGACTTCGTAAACTCTGAAATCGTTACAGTGGCTTGCGTAAACTATTCGTAAACGATTGAGACCGTTAGAGATGAGATACGTCAAAATTATTTCGTTACTCTATGTCCAAAGAGCGATTCTCGCCTCGGCCAACGGCGGCGCTTGCGAACTGCACGTTAGCCGTTCCTGAAATTGTTAATAACGAGCAAAATACGATTTCGTAAACTCCGAAATCGATACAGCAGCTTGCGAAAACTATTCGTAAACGATTGAGACCGTTACACACGAGATACGTCAAAATTATTTCGCCAGAGTTTGCATCTGGTCAGCTTCTGCTTTCGGCCACTGGAGGCGCTTGCAAGACCAACATTACCCGATTCTCGAAATTGTTAATTACGGCCAAAATACGATTTCGTAAACTCTGAAATTGATACAGCAGCTTGCGAAAACTATTCGTAAACGATTGAGACCATTACACACGACATACGTCGAAATTATTTCGCCACGTTCTACATCTGGACAGCTTCGCTCCCCGGCCACTGTGGCGCTGCGCGGTAGCAGACGATAATTACTAGATATTAAAATTGTTAATTACGGGCAAACTACGATTTCGCAAACTCTGAAATCGATTGCGTAAACTTGCGTAAACTATTCGTAAACGATTGAGACCAAAATAAGCGAAATCGGTGATAGTTGTCTGCTAACTATACGGCGGTGAACATATCAATCTAAATCAAGATAGGGCGATAGCGTTTGAACGGCTTTGTAAAAATGCTGAAAAGCAGAAGCATCGTTTCGATAAAACGCGCAGAACAAATATTGTATATAGACGGCGACTCTGTTTTTGTAAAACCCGCCGATACAAGAAGGGCGAAAACAGACCGTAAGTTTGAGGGTCCATTTGTAATTTTGAAAACCCTGGCAAATGATCGTTATGAGATATTGGGCAAAAGTGGTAGGCCACAAATTGTGCCTAAGGACCGATTGCGTCCTTGGAAGGGCGAATGGATGGCTGATAACGATGCCACTGATAGTGAGCGAGAGAACACGGATGAGCCATGTTAGCGTTGTATGTTTATGTTTGCTTATGTTTGTATATGTTTGTCTATGTTTGTTATGTTTGCTTATATTTTATTAATACTATGTGAGATCTTTTGTAGCTGAGTTGTTTTGTTCCTCTTGCATGGAAAATAGAAAATAAATAAATAAACAAAAAAAAAATTAAATGACTATAAAAAGTACGTTTTTGTCATTGCCTTTTTCTTTGTTCTCACATATAAAAACTTTCCTATCCATGAATGAGGCTGCATGATTGAAAACGTATGTTGGAAGATGGAAGTTGGTTGCGTTTGAGAGTAACGATAGCACGATGCAGGTTGCTGCGCGTGGCTGTAAACGTTACGATCTCTGGAAGACGCTGTGTGATGGAAGTGCGCGTGCACGGTCCATCTGCCGACACACTTGTGAGTGTTGTCTGGGTTTTTGGGTAAGGTGCTAGAAGGCACTGTCGCATATTGTTGTGTGACGTGGTTTAGCCTTGTGTTTGAGACCACGGGGCCGAAGTGACGCTTTGGGTCTGTTGGCAAGTTTGCAATGAGTGATTGCTGCGATGTAACACTATGTGGTGGCTGCTAGCTGTATTACATTGGAAAATACTGTTGTATTGAAAGCTGTTATGCCTGAGAGAATAAGAGTTTTGCTCAAAGGGTAATGATGCTTCTCTAGAACGCGAAGCAGGTCAGTTTGGCCGTGTTAGCGATGCATTTGATTTCGCCCATAACACGCGGTAATTCGACAGTGGCACACGACACTGCGTTGCTGTGTCACCTGTTTTTGGAGGCGCCGAGAGTCGCGGATCATATGTTTACCTCGGCGGCCGGTGCATTGACCTGCGTCTCAGTAAGAGTAAGCATTGTAAACAAATGCGAGAGTGAATCTCGCCGAAGATCGGAGCAGGCTTTGCCTGTTGGAAAGAGGACGGAGCTTGACCCCTCTGCACTTCCCCCAGAATCGCTAAAACGAACACATCACGTCGAGCTATTTTGCGGGTTTCTAACATGCCTGTGCTTGCTGCCTGTGCTTGCTGTGCTGCCTGTGCTTGCTGTGCTGCCTGTGCTTGCTGTACTTGCTGTGCTGCCTGTGCTTGCTGCCTGTGCTTGCTGTGCTGCCTGTGCTTGCTGCCTGTGCTTGCTGTGCTGCCTGTGCTTGCTGTGCTGCCTGTGCTTGCTGCCTGTGCTTGCTGTGCTGCCTGTGCTTGCTGCCTGTGCTTGCTGTGCTGTCTGTGCTTGCTGCCTGTGCTTGCTGTGCTGCCTGTGCTTGCTGCCTGTGCTTGCTGCCTGTGCTTGCTGCCTGTGCTGCCTGTGCTTGCTGCCTCTGCTTGCTGTGCTGTCTGTGATTGCTGCCTGTGCTTGCTGCCTGTGCTTGCTGCCTGTGCTTGCTGCCTGTGCTGCCTGTGCTGCCTGTGCTGCCTGTGCTTGCTGCCTGTGCTTGCTGTGCTGCCTGTGCTTGCTGTGCTGCCTGTGCTTGCTGCCTGTGCTTGCTGCCTGTGCTTGCTATGCTGCCTGTGCTTGCTGTGCTGCCTGTGCTTGCTGCCTGTGCTTGCTGTGCGGCCTGTACTTGCTGTGCTGCCTGTGCTTGCTGTGCTGCCTGTGCTTGCTGCCTGTGCTTGCTGTGCTGCCTGTGCATGCTGTGCTGCCTGTGCTTGCTGCCTGTGCTTTCTCTGCTGCCTGTGCTTGCTGCCTGTGCTTGCTGCCTGTGCTTGCTGTGCTGCCTGTGCTTGCTGTGCTGCCTGTGCTTGCTGTGCTGGCTGTGCTTGCTGCCTGTGCTTGCTATGCTGCCTGTGCAAGATGCCTGTGCTTGCTGTGCTGCCTGTGCTTGCTTCCTGTGCTTGCTGTGCTGCCTGTGCTTGCTGTACTTGCTGTGCTGCCTGTGCTTGCTGTGCTGCCTGTGATTGCTGCCTGTGCTTGCTGTGCTGCCTGTGCTTGCTGTGCTGCCTGTGCTTGCTGTGCTGCCTGTGCTTGCTGCCAGTGCTTGCTGTGCTGCCTGTGCTTGCTGCCTGTGCTTGCTTTGCTGCCTGTGCTTGCTGTGCTGCCTGTTAGCGATGCATTTGATTTCGCCCATAACACGCGGTAATTCGACAGTGGCACACGACAGTGCGTTGCTGTGTCACCTGTTTTTGGAGGCGCCGAGTAAGAGTAAGCATTGTAAACAAATGCGAGAGTGAATCTCGCCGAAGATCGGAGCAGGCTTTGCCTGTTGGAAAGAGGACGGAGCTTGACCCCTCTGCACTTCCCCCAGAATCGCTAAAACGAACACATCTCGTCGAGCTATTTTGCGGGTTTCTAACATTCCTGTGCTTGCTGCCTGTGCTTGCTGCCTGTGCTTGCTGTGCTGCCTCTGCTTGCTGCCTGTGCTTGCTGTGCTGCCTGTGCTTGCTGCCTGTGCTTGCTGTACTTGCTGTGCTGCCTGTGCTTGCTGCCTGTGCTTGCCTGTGCTGCCTGTGCTTGCTGCCTGTGCTTGCTGTGCTGCCTGTGTTTGCTGCCTGTGCTTGCTGTGCTGCCTGTGCTTGCTGCCTGTGCTTGCTGTGCTGCCTGTTAGCGATGCACTTGATTTCGCCCATAACACGCGGTAATTCGACAGTGGTACACGACAGTGCGTTGCTGTGTCACCTGTTTTTGGAGGCGCCGAGAGTCGCAGATCATATGTTTACCTTTAGACGCGTTTTTAGCGTCTAAAACAGACGGGGACCATTTTTTCGACGCGAAACACTCGCGGATGTCCGAGATACGAGAGTTCTTGAACGAATTGAACGAAATCATCGTCCGGAAGTGTAACACGGCGTATCTCGGTCATTTCTCATCGGATTCGTGCGAATCAAGTGTCATACGCGTTTTTAGCGTCTAAAACAGACGGGGACCATGTTTTCGACGCGAAACACTCGCGGATGTCCGAGATACGAGAGTTCTTGAACGAATTGGACGAAACGCGGTGCATCGTGCGTTTCGCTTGCAAAACGTGAGAACTAGCAAGATTTCATCGTCCGGAAGTGTAACTCGGCGTATATCGGCCATTTCTTAACGGATTCGTGCGAATCAAGTGTCATACGCGTTTTTAGCGTCTACAACAGACGGGGACCACGTTTTCGACGCGAAACACTCGAGGATGTCCGAGATACGAGAGTTCTTGAACGAATTGAACGAATACATCGTCCGGATGTGTAACACGGCGTATCTCGGATGTCCGAGATACAAGAGTTCTTGAACGAATTGAACGAAACGCGGTGCATCGTGCGTTTCGCTTGCAAAACGTTAGAACTAGCAAGATTTCATCGTCCGGAAGTGTAACACGGCGTATCTCGGCCATTTCTCAACGGATTCGTGCGAATCAAGTGTCATACGCGTTTTTAGCGTCTACAACAGACGGGGACCACGTTTTCGACGCGAAACACTCGCGGATGTCCGAGATAGGAGAGTTCTTGAACGAATTGAACGAATTCATCTTCCGGAAGTGTAACACGGCGTATCTCGGTCATTTCTCATCGGATTCGTGCGAATCAAGTGTCATACGCGTTTTTAGCGTCTAAAATAGACGGGGAGCATGTTTTGAACGTGAAACACTCGCCGATGTCCGAGATACGAGAGTTCTTGAACGAATTGAACGAAACGCGGTGCATCGTGCGTTTCGCTTGCAAAACGTGAGAACTAGCAAGATTTCATCGTCCGGAAGTGTAATACGGCGTATCTCGGCCATTTCTCAACGGATTCGTGCGAATCAAGTGTCATACGCGTTTTTAGCGTCTAAAACAGACGGGGACCACGTTTTCGACGCGAAACACTCGCGGATGTCCGAGATACGAGAGTTCTTGAACGAATTGAACGAAACGCGGTGCATCGTGCGTTTCGCTTGCAAAACGTGAGAACTAGCAAGATTTCATCGTCCGGAAGTGTAACACGGCGTATCTCGGCCATTTCTCAACGGATTCGTGCGAATCTAGTGTCATACGCGTTTTTAGCGTCTACAACAGACGGGGACCACGTTTTCGACGCGAAACGCTCGCGGATGTCCGAGATACGAGAGTTCTTGAACGAATTGAACGAATTCATCGTCCCGAAGTGTAATACGGCGTATCTCGGGTATTTCTCAACGGATTCGTGCGAATCAAGTGTCATACGCGTTTTTAGCGTCTAAAACAGACGGGGAGCATGTTTTCAACGCGAAACACTTGCCGATGTCCGAGATACGAGAGTTCTTGAACGAATTGAACGAAACGCGGTGCATCTTGCGTTTCGCTTGCAAAAGGTGAGAACTAGCAAGATTTCATCGTCCGGAAGTGTAACACGGCGTATCTCGGCCATTTCACAACGGATTCGTGCGAATCAAGTGTCATACGCGTTTTTTGCGTCTAAAACAGACGGGGACCACGTTTTCGACGCGAAACACTTGCGGATGTCCGAGATACGTGAGTTCTTGAACGAATTGAACGAAACGCGGTGCATCGTGCGTTTCGCTTGCAAAACGTTAGAACTAGCAAGATTTCATCGTCCGGAAGTGTAACACGGCGTATCTCGGCCATTTCTCAACCGATTCGTGCGAATCAAGTGTCATACGCGTTTTTAGCGTCTAAAACAGACGCGGACCACGTTTTCGACGCGAAATACTCGCGGATGTCCGGGATACGAGAGTTCTTGGACGGATTGAACGAATTCATCCTCCGGAAGTGTAACACGGCGTATCTCGGCCACTTCTCAACGGATTCGTGCGAATCAAGTTTCATACGCGTTTTTAGCGTCTACAACAGACGGGGACCACGTTTTCGACGCGAAACACTTGCGGATGACCGAGATACGAGAGTTCTTGAACGAATTGAACGAAACGCGGTGCATCGTGCGTTTCGCTTGCAAAATGTGAGAACTAGCAAGATTTCATCGTCCGGAAGTGTAACACGGCGTATCTCGGCCATTTCTCAACGGATTCGTGCGAATCAAGTGTCATACGCGTTTTTAGCGTCTAAAACAGACGGGGACCACGTTTTCGACGCGAAACACTCGCGGATGTCCGAGATACGAGAGTTCTTGTAAAAATTGGACGAAACGCGGTGTATCGTGCGTTTCGCTTGCAAAACGTTAGAACTAGCAAGATTTCATCGTCCGGAAGTGTAACACGGCGTATCCCGGCCATTTCTCATCGGATTCGTGCGAATCAAGTGTCATACGCGTTTTTAGCGTTTAAAACAGACGGGGACCATGTTTTCAACACGAAACACTCGCGGATGTCCGAGATACGAGAGTTCTTGAACGAATTGAACGAATTCATCGTCCCGAAGTGTAATATGGCGTATCTCGGCCATTTCTCAACGGATTTGTGCGAATCAAGTGTCATACGCGTTTTTTGCGTCTAAAACAGACGGGGAGCATGTTTTCAACGGGAAACATTCGCGGATGTCCGAGATACGAAAGTTCTTGAACGAATTGAACAAAACGCGGTGCATCGTGCGTTTCGCTTGCAAAACGTGAGAACTAGCAAGATTTCATCGTCCGGAAGTGTAACACGGCGTATCTCGGCCATTTCTCAACGGATTCGTACGAATCAAGAGTCATACGTGTTTTTAGCGTCTAAAACAGACGCGGACCACGTTTTCGCCGCGAAATACTCGCGGATGTCCGAGATACGAGAGTTCTTGAACGAATTGAACGAATACATCGTCCGGAAGTGTAACACGGCGTATCTCGGCCACTTCTCAACGGATTCGTGCGAATCAAGTGTCATACGCGTTTTTAGCGTCTACAACAGACGGGGACCACGTTTTCGACGCGAAACACTTGCGGATGTCCGAGATACGTGAGTTCTTGAACGAATTGAACGAAACGCGGTGCATCGTGCGTTTCGCTTGCAAAACGTTAGAACTAGCAAGATTTCATCGTCCGGAAGTGTAACACGGCGTATCTCGGCCATTTCTCAACCGATTCGGGCGAATCAAGTGTCATACGCGTTTTTAGCGTCTAAAACAGACGGGGACCATGTTTTCAACGCGAAACACTCGCAGATGTCCGAGGTACGAGAGTTCTTGAACGATTTGAACGAATCGCGGTGCATCGTGCGTTTCGCTTGCAAAACGTGAGAACTAGCAATATTTCATCGTCCGGAAGTATAACACGGCGTATCTCGGCCATTTCTCAACGGATTCGTGCGAATCAAGTGTCATACGCGTTTTTAGCGTCTAAAACAGACGGGGACCACGTTTTCGACGCGAAACACATGCGGATGTCCGAGATACGAGAGTTCTTGGACGAATTGAACGAATTCATCGTCCGGAAGTGTAACACGACGTATCTCGGTCATTTCTCATCGGATTTGTGCGAATGAAGTGTCATACGCGTTTTTAGCGTCTAAAAGAGACGGGGACCATCTTTTCGACGCGAAACACTCGCGGATGTCCGAGATACGAGAGTTCTTGAACGAATTGAACGAATACATCGTCCGGAAGTGTAACACGGCGTATCTCGGCCACTTCTCAACGGATTCGTGCGAATCAAGTGTCATACGCGTTTTTTGCGTCTAAAACAGACGGGGACCACGTTTTCGACGCGAAACACTTGCGGATGTCCGAGATACGTGAGTTCTTGAACGAATTGAACGAAACGCGGTGCATCGTGCGATTCGCTTGCAAAACGTTAGAACTAGCAAGATTTCATCGTCCCGAAGTGTAATATGGCGTATCTCGGCCATTTCTCAACGGATTTGTGCGAATCAAGTGTCATACGCGTTTTTTGCGTCTAAAACAGACGGGGAGCATGTTTTCAACGGGAAACATTCGCGGATGTCCGAGATACGAAAGTTCTTGAACGAATTGAACAAAACGCGGTGCATCGTGCGTTTCGCTTGCAAAACGTGAGAACTAGCAAGATTTCATCGTCCGGAAGTGTAACACGGCGTATCTCGGCCATTTCTCAACGGATTCGTACGAATCAAGAGTCATACGTGTTTTTAGCGTCTAAAACAGATGCGGACCACGTTTTCGCCGCGAAATACTCGCGGATGTCCGAGATACGAGAGTTCTTGAACGAATTGAACGAATACATCGTCCGGAAGTGTAACACGGCGTATCTCGGCCACTTCTCAACGGATTCGTGCGAATCAAGTGTCATACGCGTTTTTAGCGTCTACAACAGACGGGGACCACGTTTTCGACGCGAAACACTTGCGGATGTCCGAGATACGTGAGTTCTTGAACGAATTGAACGAAACGCGGTGCATCGTGCGTTTCGCTTGCAAAACGTTAGAACTAGCAAGATTTCATCGTCCGGAAGTGTAACACGGCGTATCTCGGCCATTTCTCAACCGATTCGGGCGAATCAAGTGTCATACGCGTTTTTAGCGTCTAAAACAGACGGGGACCATGTTTTCAACGCGAAACACTCGCAGATGTCCGAGGTACGAGAGTTCTTGAACGATTTGAACGAATCGCGGTGCATCGTGCGTTTCGCTTGCAAAACGTGAGAACTAGCAATATTTCATCGTCCGGAAGTATAACACGGCGTATCTCGGCCATTTCTCAACAGATTCGTGCGAATCAAGTGTCATACGCGTTTTTAGCGTCTAAAACAGACGGGGACCACGTTTTCGACGCGAAACACATGCGGATGTCCGAGATACGAGAGTTCTTGGACTAATTGAACGAATACATCGTCCGGAAGTGTAACACGGCGTATCTCGGCCACTTATCAACGGATTCGTGCGAATCAAGTGTCATACGCGTTTTTTGCGTCTAAAACAGACGGGGACCACGTTTTCGACGCGAAACACTTGCGGATGTCCGAGATACGTGAGTTCTTGAACGAATTGAACGAAACGCGGTGCATCGTGCGTTTCGCTTGCAAAACGTTAGAACTAGCAAGATTTCATCGTCCGGAAGTGTAACACGGCGTATCTCGGCCATTTCTCAACCGATTCGTGCGAATCAAGTGTCATACGCGTTTTTAGCGTCTAAAACAGACGCGGACCACGTTTTCGACGCGAAATACTCGCGGATGTCCGGGATACGAGAGTTCTTGGACGGATTGAACGAATTCATCCTCCGGAAGTGTAACACGGCGTATCTCGGCCACTTCTCAACGGATTCGTGCGAATCAAGTTTCATACGCGTTTTTAGCGTCTACAACAGACGGGGACCACGTTTTCGACGCGAAACACTTGCGGATGACCGAGATACGAGAGTTCTTGAACGAATTGAACGAAACGCGGTGCATCGTGCGTTTCGCTTGCAAAATGTGAGAACTAGCAAGATTTCATCGTCCGGAAGTGTAACACGGCGTATCTCGGCCATTTCTCAACGGATTCGTGCGAATCAAGTGTCATACGCGTTTTTAGCGTCTAAAACAGACGGGGACCACGTTTTCGACGCGAAACACTCGCGGATGTCCGAGATACGAGAGTTCTTGTAAAAATTGGACGAAACGCGGTGTATCGTGCGTTTCGCTTGCAAAACGTTAGAACTAGCAAGATTTCATCGTCCGGAAGTGTAACACGGCGTATCCCGGCCATTTCTCATCGGATTCGTGCGAATCAAGTGTCATACGCGTTTTTAGCGTTTAAAACAGACGGGGACCATGTTTTCAACACGAAACACTCGCGGATGTCCGAGATACGAGAGTTCTTGAACGAATTGAACGAATTCATCGTCCCGAAGTGTAATATGGCGTATCTCGGCCATTTCTCAACGGATTTGTGCGAATCAAGTGTCATACGCGTTTTTTGCGTCTAAAACAGACGGGGAGCATGTTTTCAACGGGAAACATTCGCGGATGTCCGAGATACGAAAGTTCTTGAACGAATTGAACAAAACGCGGTGCATCGTGCGTTTCGCTTGCAAAACGTGAGAACTAGCAAGATTTCATCGTCCGGAAGTGTAACACGGCGTATCTCGGCCATTTCTCAACGGATTCGTACGAATCAAGAGTCATACGTGTTTTTAGCGTCTAAAACAGACGCGGACCACGTTTTCGACGCGAAATACTCGCGGATGTCCGAGATACGAGAGTTCTTGAACGAATTGAACGAATACATCGTCCGGAAGTGTAACACGGCGTATCTCGGCCACTTCTCAACGGATTCGTGCGAATCAAGTGTCATACGCGTTTTTAGCGTCTACAACAGACGGGGACCACGTTTTCGACGCGAAACACTTGCGGATGTCCGAGATACGTGAGTTCTTGAACGAATTGAACGAAACGCGGTGCATCGTGCGTTTCGCTTGCAAAATGTGAGAACTAGCAAGATTTCATCGTCCGGAAGTGTAACACGGCGTATCTCGGCCATTTCTCAACGGATTCGTGCGAATCAAGTGTCATACGCGTTTTTAGCGTCTAAAACAGACGGGGACCACGTTTTCGACGCGAAACACTCGCGGATGTCCGAGATACGAGAGTTCTTGTAAAAATTGGACGAAACGCGGTGTATCGTGCGTTTCGCTTGCAAAACGTTAGAACTAGCAAGATTTCATCGTCCGGAAGTGTAACACGGCGTATCCCGGCCATTTCTCATCCGATTCGTGCGAATCAAGTGTCATACGCGTTTTTAGCGTTTAAAACAGACGGGGACCATGTTTTCAACACGAAACACTCGCGGATGTCCGAGATACGAGAGTTCTTGAACGAATTGAACGAATTCATCGTCCCGAAGTGTAATATGGCGTATCTCGGCCATTTCTCAACGGATTTGTGCGAATCAAGTGTCATACGAGTTTTTTGCGTCTAAAACAGACGGGGAGCATGTTTTCAACGGGAAACATTCGCGGATGTCCGAGATACGAAAGTTCTTGAACGAATTGAACAAAACGCGGTGCATCGTGCGTTTCGCTTGCAAAACGTGAGAACTAGCAAGATTTCATCGTCCGGAAGTGTAACACGGCGTATCTCGGCCATTTCTCAACGGATTCGTACGAATCAAGAGTCATACGTGTTTTTAGCGTCTAAAACAGATGCGGACCACGTTTTCGCCGCGAAATACTCGCGGATGTCCGAGATACGAGAGTTCTTGAACGAATTGAACGAATACATCGTCCGGAAGTGTAACACGGCGTATCTCGGCCACTTCTCAACGGATTCGTGCGAATCAAGTGTCATACGCGTTTTTAGCGTCTACAACAGACGGGGACCACGTTTTCGACGCGAAACACTTGCGGATGTCCGAGATACGTGAGTTCTTGAACGAATTGAACGAAACGCGGTGCATCGTGCGTTTCGCTTGCAAAACGTTAGAACTAGCAAGATTTCATCGTCCGGAAGTGTAACACGGCGTATCTCGGCCATTTCTCAACCGATTCGGGCGAATCAAGTGTCATACGCGTTTTTAGCGTCTAAAACAGACGGGGACCATGTTTTCAACGCGAAACACTCGCAGATGTCCGAGGTACGAGAGTTCTTGAACGATTTGAACGAATCGCGGTGCATCGTGCGTTTCGCTTGCAAAACGTGAGAACTAGCAATATTTCATCGTCCGGAAGTATAACACGGCGTATCTCGGCCATTTCTCAACGGATTCGTGCGAATCAAGTGTCATACGCGTTTTTAGCGTCTAAAACAGACGGGGACCACGTTTTCGACGCGAAACACATGCGGATGTCCGAGATACGAGAGTTCTTGGACGAATTGAACGAATTCATCGTCCGGAAGTGTAACACGGCGTATCTCGGTCATTTCTCATCGGATTTGTGCGAATGAAGTGTCATACGCGTTTTTAGCGTCTAAAACAGACGGGGACCATCTTTTCGACGCGAAACACTCGCGGATGTCCGAGATACGAGAGTTCTTGAACGAATTGAACGAATACATCGTCCGGAAGTGTAACACGGCGTATCTCGGCCACTTCTCAACGGATTCGTGCGAATCAAGTGTCATACGCGTTTTTTGCGTCTAAAACAGACGGGGACCACGTTTTCGACGCGAAACACTTGCGGATGTCCGAGATACGTGAGTTCTTGAACGAATTGAACGAAACGCGGTGCATCGTGCGTTTCGCTTGCAAAACGTTAGAACTAGCAAGATTTCATCGTCCGGAAGTGTAACACGGCGTATCTCGGCCATTTCTCAACCGATTCGTGCGAATCAAGTGTCATACGCGTTTTTAGCGTCTAAAACAGACGCGGACCACGTTTTCGACGCGAAATACTCGCGGATGTCCGGGATACGAGAGTTCTTGGACGGATTGAACGAATTCATCCTCCGGAAGTGTAACACGGCGTATCTCGGCCACTTCTCAACGGATTCGTGCGAATCAAGTTTCATACGCGTTTTTAGCGTCTACAACAGACGGGGACCACGTTTTCGACGCGAAACACTTGCGGATGACCGACATACGAGAGTTCTTGAACGAATTGAACGAAACGCGGTGCATCGTGCGTTTCGCTTGCAAAATGTGAGAACTAGCAAGATTTCATCGTCCGGAAGTGTAACACGGCGTATCTCGGCCATTTCTCAACGGATTCGTGCGAATCAAGTGTCATACGCGTTTTTAGCGTCTAAAACAGACGGGGACCACGTTTTCGACGCGAAACACTCGCGGATGTCCGAGATACGAGAGTTCTTGTAAAAATTGGACGAAACGCGGTGTATCGTGCGTTTCGCTTGCAAAACGTTAGAACTAGCAAGATTTCATCGTCCGGAAGTGTAACACGGCGTATCCCGGCCATTTCTCATCGGATTCGTGCGAATCAAGTGTCATACGCGTTTTTAGCGTTTAAAACAGACGGGGACCATGTTTTCAACACGAAACACTCGCGGATGTCCGAGATACGAGAGTTCTTGAACGAATTGAACGAATACATCGTCCGGAAGTGTAACACGGCGTATCTCGGCCACTTCTCAACGGATTCGTGCGAATCAAGTGTCATACGCGTTTTTAGCGTCTACAACAGGCGGGGACCACGTTTTCGACGCGAAACACCCGCGGATGTCCGAGATACGAGAGTTCTTGAACGAATTGAACGAATACATCGTCCGGAAGTGCAACACGGCGTATCTCGGCCACTTCTCAACGGATTCGTGCGAATCAAGTGTCATTCGCGTTTTTAGCGTCTAAAACAGACGGGGACCATGTTTTCGACGCGAGACACTCGCCGATGTCCGAGATACGAGAGTTCTTGAACGAATTGAACGAAACGGGGTGCATCGTGCGTTTCGCTTGCAAAACGTGAGAACTAGCAAGATTTCATCGTCCGGAAGTGTAATACGGCGTATCTCGGCCATTTCTCAACGGACTCGTGCGAATCAAGTGTCATACGCGTTTTTAGCGTCTAAAACAGGCGGGGACCACGTTTTCGACGCGAAACACTCGCGGATGTCCGAGATACGAGAGTTCTTGAACGAATTGAACGAATACATCGTCCGGAAGTGCAACACGGCGTATCTCGGCCACTTCTCAACGGATTCGTGCGAATCAAGTGTCATTCGCGTTTTTAGCGTCTAAAACAGACGGGGACCATGTTTTCGACGCGAGACACTCGCCGATGTCCGAGATACGAGAGTTCTTGAACGAATTGAACGAAACGAGGTGCATCGTGCGTTTCGCTTGCAAAACGTGAGAACTAGCAAGATTTCATCGTCCGGAAGTGTAATACGGCGTATCTCGGCCATTTCTCAACGGACTCGTGCGAATCAAGTGTCATACGCGTTTTTAGCGTCTAAAACAGACGGGGAACACGTTTTCGACGCGAAACACTCGCGGATGTCCGAGATACGAGAGTTCTTCAACGAATTGAACGAAACGCGGTGCATCGTGCGTTTCGCTTGCAAAACGTGAGAACTAGCAAGATTTCATCGTCCGGAAGTGTAATACGGCGTATCTCGGCCATTTCTCATCGGATTCGTGCGAATCAAGTGTCATACGCGTTTTTAGCGTCTAAAACAAACGGGGACCACGTTTTCGACGCGAAACACTCGCGGATGTCCGAGATACGAGAGTTCTTGAACGAATTGAACGAAACGCGGTGGATCGTGCGTTTCGCTTGCAAAACGTGAGAACTAGCAAGATTTCATCGTCCGGAAGTGTAACACGGCGTATCTCGGCCATTTCTCAACGGATTCGTGCGAATCTAGTGTCATACGCGTTTTTAGCGTCTACAACAGACGGGGACCACGTTTTCGACGCGAAACGCTCGCGGATGTCCGAGATACGAGAGTTCTTGAACGAATTGAACGAATTCATCGTCCCGAAGTGTAATACGGCGTATCTCGGGTATTTCTCAACGGATTCGTGCGAATCAAGTGTCATACGTGTTTTTAGCGTCTAAAACAGACGGGGAGCATGTTTTCAACGCGAAACACTCGCCGATGTCCGAGATACGAGAGTTCTTGAACGAATTGAACGAAACGGGGTGCATCGTGCGTTTCGCTTGCAAAACGTGAGAACTAGCAAGATTTCATCGTCCGGAAGTGTAATACGGCGTATCTCGGCCATTTCTCAACGGACTCGTGCGAATCAAGTGTCATACGCGTTTTTAGCGTCTAAAACAGGCGGGGACCACGTTTTCGACGCGAAACACTCGCGGATGTCCGAGATACGAGAGTTCTTGAACGAATTGAACGAATACATCGTCCGGAAGTGCAACACGGCGTATCTCGGCCACTTCTCAACGGATTCGTGCGAATCAAGTGTCATTCGCGTTTTTAGCGTCTAAAACAGACGGGGACCATGTTTTCGACGCGAGACACTCGCCGATGTCCGAGATACGAGAGTTCTTGAACGAATTGAACGAAACGGGGTGCATCGTGCGTTTCGCTTGCAAAACGTGAGAACTAGCAAGATTTCATCGTCCGGAAGTGTAATACGGCGTATCTCGGCCATTTCTCAACGGACTCGTGCGAATCAAGTGTCATACGCGTTTTTAGCGTCTAAAACAGACGGGGAACACGTTTTCGACGCGAAACACTCGCGGATGTCCGAGATACGAGAGTTCTTCAACGAATTGAACGAAACGCGGTGCATCGTGCGTTTCGCTTGCAAAACGTGAGAACTAGCAAGATTTCATCGTCCGGAAGTGTAATACGGCGTATCTCGGCCATTTCTCATCGGATTCGTGCGAATCAAGTGTCATACGCGTTTTTAGCGTCTAAAACAAACGGGGACCACGTTTTCGACGCGAAACACTCGCGGATGTCCGAGATACGAGAGTTCTTGAACGAATTGAACGAAACGCGGTGGATCGTGCGTTTCGCTTGCAAAACGTGAGAACTAGCAAGATTTCATCGTCCGGAAGTGTAACACGGCGTATCTCGGCCATTTCTCAACGGATTCGTGCGAATCTAGTGTCATACGCGTTTTTAGCGTCTACAACAGACGGGGACCACGTTTTCGACGCGAAACGCTCGCGGATGTCCGAGATACGAGAGTTCTTGAACGAATTGAACGAATTCATCGTCCCGAAGTGTAATATGGCGTATCTCGGCCATTTCTCAACGGATTTGTGCGAATCAAGTGTCATACGCGTTTTTTGCGTCTAAAACAGACGGGGAGCATGTTTTCAACGGGAAACATTCGCGGATGTCCGAGATACGAAAGTTCTTGAACGAATTGAACAAAACGCGGCGCATCGTGCGTTTCGCTTGCAAAACGTGAGAACTAGCAAGATTTCATCGTCCGCAAGTGTAACACGGCGTATCTCGGCCATTTCTCAACGGATTCGTACGAATCAAGAGTCATACGTGTTTTTAGCATCTAAAACAGACGCGGACCACGTTTTCGACGCGAAATACTCGCGGATGTCCGAGATACGAGAGTTCTTGAACGAATTGAACGAATACATCGTCCGGAAGTGTAACACGGCGTATCTCGGCCACTTCTCAACGGATTCGTGCGAATCAAGTGTCATACGCGTTTTTAGCGTCTACAACAGACGGGGACCACGTTTTCGACGCGAAACACTTGCGGATGTCCGAGATACGTGAGTTCTTGAACGAATTGAACGAAACGCGGTGCATCGTGCGTTTCGCTTGCAAAACGTTAGAACTAGCAAGATTTCATCGTCCGGAAGTGTAACACGGCGTATCTCGGCCATTTCTCAACCGATTCGGGCGAATCAAGTGTCATACGCGTTTTTAGCGTCTAAAACAGACGGGGACCATGTTTTCAACGCGAAACACTCGCAGATGTCCGAGGTACGAGAGTTCTTGAACGATTTGAACGAATCGCGGTGCATCGTGCGTTTCGCTTGCAAAACGTGAGAACTAGCAATATTTCATCGTCCGGAAGTATAACACGGCGTATCTCGGCCATTTCTCAACGGATTCGTGCGAATCAAGTGTCATACGCGTTTTTAGCGTCTAAAACAGACGGGGACCACGTTTTCGACGCGAAACACATGCGGATGTCCGAGATACGAGAGTTCTTGGACGAATTGAACGAATTCATCGTCCGGAAGTGTAACACGGCGTATCTCGGTCATTTCTCATCGGATTTGTGCGAATCAAGTGTCATACGCGTTTTTAGTGTCTAAAACAGACGGGGACCATCTTTTCGACGCGAAACACTCGCGGATGTCCGAGATACGAGAGTTCTTGAACGAATTGAACGAATACATCGTCCGGAAGTGTAACACGGCGTATCTCGGCCACTTCTCAACGGATTCGTGCGAATCAAGTGTCATACGCGTTTTTAGCGTCTACAACAGACGGGGACCACGTTTTCAACGCGAAACACTCGCGGATGTCCGAGATACGAGAGTTCTTGAACGAATTGAACGAATACATCGTCCGGAAGTGTAACACGGCGTATCTCGGCCACTTCTCAACGGATTCGTGCGAATCAAGTGTCATACGCGTTTTTAGCGTCTACAACAGGCGGGGACCACGTTTTCGACGCGAAACAACCGCGGATGTCCGAGATACGAGAATTCTTGAACGAATTGAACGAATACATCGTCCGGAAGTGCAACACGGCGTATCTCGGCCACTTCTCAACTGATTCGTGCGAATCAAGTGTCATTCGCGTTTTTAGCGTCTAAAACAGACGGGGACCATGTTTTCGACGCGAAACACTCGCGGATGTCCGAGATACGAGAGTTCTTGAAAAAATTGGACGAAACGCGGTGTATCGTGCGTTTCGCTTGCAAAACGTTAGAACTAGCAAGATTTCATCGTCCGGAAGTGTAACACGGCGTATCCCGGCCATTTCTCAACGGATTCGTGCGAATCAAGTGTCATACGCGTTTTTAGCGTCTAAAACAGACGGGGAGCACGTTTTCAACGCGAAACACTCGCGGATGTCCGAGATACGAGAGTTCTTGAACGAATTGAACGAATTCATCGTCCCGAAGTGTAATATGGTGTATCTCGGCCACTTCTCAACGGATTCGTGCGAATCAAGTGTCATACGCGTTTTTAGCGTCTACAACAGACGGGGACCACGTTTTCGACGCGAAACACTTGCGGATGTCCGAGATACGTGAGTTCTTGAACGAATTGAACGAAACGCGGTGCATCGTGCGTTTCGCTTTGAAAACGTTAGAACTAGCAAGATTTCATCGTCCGGAAGTGTAACACGGCGTATCTCGGCCATTTCTCAACGGATTCGTACGAATCAAGAGTCATACGCGTTTTTAGCGTCTAAAACAGACGCGGACCACGTTTTCGACGCGAAATACTCGCGGATGTCCAGGATACGAGAGTTCTTGGACGAATTGAACGAATTCATCGTCCGGAAGTGTAACACCGCATATCTCGGCCACTTCTCAACGGATTCGTGCGAATCAAGTGTCATACGCGTTTTTAGCGTCTAAAACAGACGGGGAGCACGTTTTCGACGCGAAACACTCGCGGATGTCCGAGATACGAGAGTTCTTGAAAAAATTGGACGAAACGCGGTGTATCGTGCGTTTCGCTTGCAAAACGTTAGAACTAGCAAGATTTCATCGTCCGGAAGTGTAACACGGCGTATCCCGGCCATTTCTCAACGGATTCGTGCGAATCAAGTGTCATACGCGTTTTTAGCGTCTAAAACAGACGGGGAGCACGTTTTCAACGCGAAACACTCGCGGATGTCCGAGATACGAGAGTTCTTGAACGAATTGAACGAATTCATCGTCCCGAAGTGTAATATGGCGTATCTCGGCCACTTCTCAACGGATTCGTGCGAATCAAGTGTCATACGCGTTTTTAGCGTCTACAACAGACGGGGACCACGTTTTCGACGCGAAACACTTGCGGATGTCCGAGATACGTGAGTTCTTGAACGAATTGAACGAAACGCGGTGCATCGTGCGTTTCGCTTGCAAAACGTTAGAACTAGCAAGATTTCATAGTCCGGAAGTGTAACACGGCGTATCTCGGCCATTTCTCAACCGATTCGTGCGAATCAAGTGTCATACGCGTTTTTAGCGTCTAAAACAGACGCGGACCACGTTTTCGACGCGAAATACTCGCGGATGTCCGGGATACGAGAGTTCTTGAACGGATTGAACGAATTCATCCTCCGGAAGTGTAACACGGCGTATCTCGGCCACTTCTCAACGGATTCGTGCGAATCAAGTTTCATACGCGTTTTTAGCGTCTACAACAGACGGGGACCACGTTTTCGACGCGAAACACTTGCGGATGACCGAGATACGAGAGTTCTTGAACGAATTGAACGAAACGCGGTGCATCGTGCGTTTCGCTTGCAAAATGTGAGAACTAGCAAGATTTCATCGTCCGGAAGTGTAACACGGCGAATCTCGGCCATTTCAAAACGGATTCGTGCGAATCAAGTGTCATACGCGTTTTTTTGCGTCTAAAACAGACGGGGACCACGTTTTCGACGCGAAACACTCGCGGATGTCCGAGATACGAGAGTTCTTGAACGAATTGAACGAAACGCGGTGCATCGTGCGTTTTGCTTGCAAAACGTGAGAGCTAGTAAGATTTCATCGTCCGGAAGTGTAACACGGTGCATCTCGGCCATTTCTCAACGGATTCGTGCGAATCAAGTGTCATACGCGTTTTTAGCGTCTACAACAGACGGGGACCAGGTTTTCGACGCGAAACACTCGAGGATGTCCGAGATACGAGAGTTCTTGAACGAATTGAACGAATTCATCGTCCGAAAGTGTAACACGGCGTATCTCGGTCATTTCTCATCGTTTCGTGCGAACCAAGTGTCATATGCGTTTTTAGCGTCTAAAACAGACGGGGACCAGGTTTTCGACGCGAAACACTCGAGGATCTCCGAGATACGAGAGTTCTTGAACGAATTGAACGAATACATCGTCCGGATGTGTAACACGGCGTATCTCGGATGTCCGAGATACAAGAGTTCTTGAACGAATTGAACGAAACGCGGTGCATCGTGCGTTTCGCTTGCAAAACGTTAGAACTAGCAAGATTTCATCGTCCGGAAGTGTAACACGGTGCATCTCGGCCATTTCTCAACGGATTCGTGCGAATCAAGTGTCATACGCGTTTTTAGCGTCTACAACAGACGGGGACCACGTTTTCGACGCGAAACACTCGCGGATGTTCGAGATACGAGAGTTCTTGAACGAATTGAACGAATTCATTATCCGGAAGTGTAACACGGCGTATCTCGGCGATTTCTCAACGGATTCGTGCGAATCAAATGTCATACGCGTTTTTAGCGTCTAAAACAGACGGGGACCACGTTTTCGACGCGAAACACTCGCCGATGTCCGAGATACGAGAGTTCTTGAACGAATTGAACGAAACGCGGTGCATCGTGCGTTTCGTTTGCAAAACGTGAGAACTACCAAGATTTCATCGTCCGGAAGTGTAACACGGCGTATCTCGGCCATTTCTCAACGGATTCGTACGAATCAAGAGTCATACGCGTTTTTAGCGTCTAAAACAGACGCGGACCACGTTTTCGACGCGAAATACTCGCGGATGTCCAGGATACGAGAGTTCTTGGACGAATTGAACGAATTCATCGTCCGGAAGTGTAACACCGCATATCTCGGCCACTTCTCAACGGATTCGTGCGAATCAAGTGTCATACGCGTTTTTAGCGTCTAAAACAGACGGGGAGCACGTTTTCGACGCGAAACACTCGCGGATGTCCGTGATACGAGAGTTCTTGAAAAAATTGGACGAAACGCGGTGTATCGTGCGTTTCGCTTGCAAAACGTTAGAACTAGCAAGATTTCATCGTCCGGAAGTGTAACACGGCGTATCCCGGCCATTTCTCAACGGATTCGTGCGAATCAAGTGTCATACGCGTTTCTAGCGTCTAAAACAGACGGGGAGCACGTTTTCAACGCGAAACACTCGCGGATGTCCGAGATACGAGAGTTCTTGAACGAATTGAACGAATTTATCGTCCCGAAGTGTAATATGGCGTATCTCGGCCACTTCTCAACGGATTCGTGCGAATCAAGTGTCATACGCGTTTTTAGCGTCTACAACAGACGGGGACCACGTTTTCGACGCGAAACACTCGCGGATGTCCGAGATACGAGAGTTCTTGAACGAATTGAACGAAACGCGGTGCATCGTGCGTTTTGCTTGCAAAACGTGAGAGCTAGTAAGATTTCATCGTCCGGAAGTGTAACACGGTGCATCTCGGCCATTTCTCAACGGATTCGTGCGAATCAAGTGTCATACGCGTTTTTAGCGTCTACAACAGACGGGGACCAGGTTTTCGACGCGAAACACTCGAGGATGTCCGAGATACGAGAGTTCTTGAACGAATTGAACGAATTCATCGTCCGGAAGTGTAACACGGCGTATCTCGGTCATTTCTCATCGGTTTCGTGCGAATCAAGTGTCATATGCGTTTTTAGCGTCTAAAACAGACGGGGACCAGGTTTTCGACGCGAAACACTCGAGGATGTCCGAGATACGAGAGTTCTTGAACGAATTGAACGAATACATCGTCCGGATGTGTAACACGGCGTATCTCGGATGTCCGAGATACAAGAGTTCTTGAACGAATTGAACAAAACGCGGTGCATCGTGAGTTTCGCTTGCAAAACGTTAGAACTAGCAAGATTTCATCGTCCGGAAGTGTAACACGGCGTATCTCGGCCATTTCTCAACGGATTCGTGCGAATCAAGTGTCACACGCGTTTTTAGCGTCTACAACAGACGGGGACCACGTTTTCGACGCGAAACACTCGCGGATGTTCGAGATACGAGAGTTCTTGAACGAATTGAACGAATTCATTATCCGGAAGTGTAACACGGCGTATCTCGGCCATTTCTCAACGGATTCGTGCGAATCAAATGTCATACGCGTTTTTAGCGTCTAAAACAGACGGGGACCACGTTTTCGACGCGAAACACTCGCGGATGTCCGAGATACGAGAGTTCTTGAACGAATTGAACGAAACGCGGTGCATCGTGCGTTTCGTTTGCAAAACGTGAGAACTACCAAGATTTCATCGTCCGGAAGCGTAACACGGCGTATCTCGGCCAATTCTCAACGGATTCGTGCGAATCAAATGTCATACGCGTTTTTAGCGTCTAAAACAGACGGGGACCACGTTTTCGACGCGAAACACTCGCGGATGTCCGAGATACGAGAGTTCTTGAACGAATTGAACGAATACATCGTCCGGAAGTGTAACACGGCGTATCTCGGCCACTTCTCAACGGATTCGTGCGAATCAAGTTTCATACGTGTTTTTAGCGTCTACAACAGACGGGGACCACGTTTTCGACGCGAAACACTTGCGGATGTCCGAGATACGAGAGTTCTTGAACGAATTGAACGAAACGCGGTGCATCGTACGTTTCGCTTGCAAAACGTGAGAACTAGCAAGATTTCATCGTCCGGAAGTGTAACACGGCGTATCTCGGCCATTTCTCAACGGATTCGTGCGAATGAAGTGTCATACGCGTTTTTAGCGTCTAAAACAGACGGGGACCACGTTTTCGACGCGAAACACTCGCGGATGTCCGAGATACGAGAGTTCTTGAAAAAATTGGACGAAACGCGTGTATCGTGCGTTTCTCTTGCAAAACGTTAGAACTAGCAAGATTTCATCGTCCGGAAGTGTAACACGGCGTATCCCGGCCATTTCTCAACGGATTCGTGCGAATCAAGTGTCATACGCGTTTTTAGCGTCTAAAACAGACGGGGACCATGTTTTCAACGCGAAACACTCGCGGATGTCCGAGATACGAGAGTTCTTGAACGAATTGAACGAATTCATCGTCCCGAAGTGTAATATGGCGTATCTCGGCCATTTCTCAACGGATTTGTGCGAATCAAGTGTCATACGCGTTTTTAGCATCTAAAACACGGGGAGCATGTTTTCAACGCGAAACATTCGCGGATGTCCGAGATACGAAAGTTCTTGAACGATTGAACAAAACGCGGTGCATCGTGCGTTTCGCTTGCAAAACGTGAGAACTAGCAAGATTTCATCGTCCGGAAGTGTAACACGGCGTATCTCGGCCATTTCTCATCGGATTCGTGCGAATCAAATGTCATACGCGTTTTTAGCGTCTAAAACAGACGGGGACCACGTTTTCGACGCGAAACACTCGCGGATGTCCGAGATACGAGAGTTCTTGAACGAATTGAACGAAACGCGGTGCATCGTGCGTTTCGCTTGCAAAACGTGAGAACTAGCAAGATTTCATCGTCCGGAAGTGTAACACGGCGTATCTCGGCCATTTCTCAACGGATTCGTGCGAATCAAGTGTCATACGCGTTTTTAGCTTCTAAAACAGACGGGGACCATGTTTTCAACGCGAAACACTCGCGGATGTCCGAGGTACGAGAGTTCTTGAACGATTTGAACGATCGCGGTGCATCGTGCGTTTCGCTTGCAAAACGTGAGAACTAGCAATATTTCATCGTCCGGAAGTGTAACACGGCGTATCTCGGCCATTTCTCAACGGATTCGTGCGAATCAAGTGTCATACGCGTTTTTAGCGTCTAAAACAGACGGGGACCATGTTTTCGACGCGAAACACTCGCGGATGTCCGAGATACGAGAGTTCTTGAACGAATTGAACGAATACATCGTCCGGAAGTGTAACACGGCGTATCTCGGCCACTTCTCAACGGATTCGTGCGAATCAAGTGTCATACGCGTTTTTAGCGTCTACAACAGACGGGGACCACGTTTTCAACGCGAAACACTCGCGGATGTCCGAGATACGAGAGTTCTTGGACGAATTGAACGAATACATCGTCCGGAAGTGTAACACGGCGTATCTCGGCCACTTCTCAACGGATTCGTGCGAATCAAGTGTCATACGCGTTTTTAGCGTCTACAACAGGCGGGGACCACGTTTTCGACGCGAAACACTCGCGGATGTCCGAGATACGAGAGTTCTTGAACGAATTGAACGAAACGCGGTGCATCTTGCGTTTCGCTTGCAAAACGTGAGAACTAGCAAGATTTCATCGTCCGGAAGTGTAACACAGCGTATCTCGGCCATTTCTCAACGGATTCGTGCGAATCAAGTGTCATACGCGTTTTTAGCGTCTAAAACAGACGGGGAACACGTTTTCGACGCGAAACACTCGCGGATGTCCGAGATACGAGAGTTCTTCAACGAATTGAATGAAACGCGGTGCATCGTGCGTTTCGCTTGCAAAACGTGAGAACTAGCAAGATTTCATCGTCCGGAAGTGTAATACGGCGTATCTCGGCCATTTCTCATCGGATTCGTGCGAATCAAGTGTCATACGCGTTTTTAGCGTCTAAAACAAACGGGGACCACGTTTTCGACGCGAAACACTCGCGGATGTCCGAGATACGAGAGTTCTTGAACGAATTGAACGAAACGCGGTGCATCGTGCGTTTCGCTTGCAAAACGTGAGAACTAGCAAGATTTCATCGTCCGGAAGTGTAACACGGCGTATCTCGGCCATTTCTCAACGGATTCGTGCGAATCTAGTGTCATACGCGTTTTTAGCGTCTACAACAGACGGGGACCACGCTTTCGACGCGAAACGCTCGCGGATGTCCGAGATACGAGAGTTCTTGAACGAATTGAACGAATTCATCGTCCCGAAGTGTAATACGGCGTATCTCGGGTATTTCTCAACGGATTCGTGCGAATCAAGTGTCATACGTGTTTTTAGCGTCTAAAACAGACGGGGAGCATGTTTTCAACCCGAAACACTCGCCGATGTCCGAGATACGAGAGTTCTTGAACGAATTGAACGAAACGCGGTGCATCTTGCGTTTCGCTTGCAAAACGTGAGAACTAGCAAGATTTCATCGTCCGGAAGTGTAACACGGCGTATCTCGGCCATTTCAAAACGGATTCGTGCGAATCAAGTGTCATACGCGTTTTTTTGCGTCTAAAACAGACGGGGACCACGTTTTCGACGCGAAACACTCGCGGATGTCCGAGATACGAGAGTTCTTGAACGAATTGAACGAAACGCGGTGCATCGTGCGTTTTGCTTGCAAAACGTGAGAGCTAGTAAGATTTCATCGTCCGGAAGTGTAACACGGTGCATCTCGGCATTTCTCAACGGATTCGTGCGAATCAAGTGTCATACGCGTTTTTAGCGTCTACAACAGACGGGGACCAGGTTTTCGACGCGAAACACTCGAGGATGTCCGAGATACGAGAGTTCTTGAACGAATTGAACGAATTCATCGTCCGGAAGTGTAACACGGCGTATCTCGGTCATTTCTCATCGGTTTCGTGCGAATCAAGTGTCATATGCGTTTTTAGCGTCTAAAACAGACGGGGACCAGGTTTTCGACGCGAAACACTCGAGGATGTCCGAGATACGAGAGTTCTTGAACGAATTGAACGAATACATCGTCCGGATGTGTAACACGGCGTATCTCGGATGTCCGAGATACAAGAGTTCTTGAACGAATTGAACAAAACGCGGTGCATCGTGCGTTTCGCTTGCAAAACGTTAGAACTAGCAAGATTTCATCGTCCGGAAGTGTAACACGGCGTATCTCGGCCATTTCTCAACGGATTCGTGCGAATCAAGTGTCACACGCGTTTTTAGCGTCTACAACAGACGGGGACCACGTTTTCGACGCGAAACACTCGCGGATGTTCGAGATACGAGAGTTCTTGAACGAATTGAACGAATTCATTATCCGGAAGTGTAACACGGCGTATCTCGGCCATTTCTCAACGGATTCGTGCGAATCAAATGTCATACGCGTTTTTAGCGTCTAAAACAGACGGGGACCACGTTTTCGACGCGAAACACTCGCGGATGTCCGAGATACGAGAGTTCTTGAACGAATTGAACGAAACGCGGTGCATCGTGCGTTTCGTTTGCAAAACGTGAGAACTACCAAGATTTCATCGTCCGGAAGCGTAACACGGCGTATCTCGGCCAATTCTCAACGGATTCGTGCGAATCAAATGTCATACGCGTTTTTAGCGTCTAAAACAGACGGGGACCACGTTTTCGACGCGAAACACTCGCGGATGTCCGAGATACGAGAGTTCTTGAACGAATTGAACGAATACATCGTCCGGAAGTGTAACACGGCGTATCTCGGCCACTTCTCAACGGATTCGTGCGAATCAAGTTTCATACGTGTTTTTAGCGTCTACAACAGACGGGGACCACGTTTTCGACGCGAAACACTTGCGGATGTCCGAGATACGAGAGTTCTTGAACGAATTGAACGAAACGCGGTGCAATCGTACGTTTCGCTTGCAAAAACGTGAGAACTAGCAAGATTGCATCGTCCGGAAGTGTAACACGGCGTATCTCGGCCATTTCTCAACGGATTCGTGCGAATGAAGTGTCATACGCGTTTTTAGCGTCTAAAACAGACGGGGACCACGTTCGACGCGAAACACTCGCGGATGTCCGAGATACGAGAGTTCTTGAAAAAATTGGACGAAACGCGGTGTATCGTGCGTTTCTCTTGCAAAACGTTAGAACTAGCAAGATTTCATCGTCCGGAAGTGTAACACGGCGTATCCCGGCCATTTCTCAACGGATTCGTGCGAATCAAGTGTCATACGCGTTTTTAGCGTCTAAAACAGACGGGGACCATGTTTTCAACGCGAAACACTCGCGGATGTCCGAGATACGAGAGTTCTTGAACGAATTGAACGAATTCATCGTCCCGAAGTGTAATATGGCGTATCTCGGCCATTTCTCAACGGATTTGTGCGAATCAAGTGTCATACGCGTTTTTAGCATCTAAAACACGGGGAGCATGTTTTCAACGCGAAACATTCGCGGATGTCCGAGATACGAAAGTTCTTGAACGAATTGAACAAAACGCGGTGCATCGTGCGTTTCGCTTGCAAAACGTGAGAACTAGCAAGATTTCATCGTCCGGAAGTGTAACACGGCGTATCTCGGCCATTTCTCATCGGATTCGTGCGAATCAAATGTCATACGCGTTTTTAGCGTCTAAAACAGACGGGGACCACGTTTTCGACGCGAAACACTCGCGGATGTCCGAGATACGAGAGTTCTTGAACGAATTGAACGAAACGCGGTGCATCGTGCGTTTCGCTTGCAAAACGTGAGAACTAGCAAGATTTCATCGTCCGGAAGTGTAACACGGCGTATCTCGGCCATTTCTCAACGGATTCGTGCGAATCAAATGTCATGCGCGTTTTTAGCGTCTAAAACAGACGGGGACCACGTTTTCGACGCGAAACACTTGCGGATGTCCGAGATACGTGAGTTCTTGAACGAATTGAACGAAACGCGGTGCATCGTGCGTTTCGCTTGCAAAACGTTAGAACTAGCAAGATTTCATCGTCCGGAAGTGTAACACGGCGTATCTCGGCCATTTCTCAACCGATTCGTGCGAATCAAGTGTCATACGCGTTTTTAGCGTCTAAAACAGACGGGGACCATGTTTTCAACGCGAAACACTCGCGGATGTCCGAGGTACGAGAGTTCTTGAACGATTTGAACGAATCGCGGTGCATCGTGCGTTTCGCTTGCAAAACGTGAGAACTAGCAAGATTTCATCGTCCGGAAGTGTAACACGGCGTATCTCGGCCATTTCTCAACGGATTCGTGCGAATCAAGTGTCATACGCGTTTTTAGCGTCTAAAACAGACGGGGACCACGTTTTCGACGCGAAACACTTGCGGATGTCCGAGATACGAGAGTTCTTGAACGAATTGAACGAATACATCGTCCCGAAGTGTAATACGGCGTATCTCGGGTATTTCTCAACGGATTTGTGCGAATCAAGTGTCATACGCGTTTTTAGCGTCTACAACAGGCGGGGACCACGTTTTCGACGCGAAACAATCGCGGATGTCCGAGATACGAGAGTTCTTGAACGAATTGAACGAATACATCGTCCGGAAGTGCAACACGGCGTATCTCGGCCACTTCTCAACGGATTCGTGCGAATCAAGTGTCATACGCGTTTTTAGCGTCTACAACAGACGGGGACCACGTTTTCGACGCGAAACACTCGCGGATGTCCGAGATACGAGAGTTCTTGAACGAATTGACGAAACGCGGTGCATCGTGCGTTTCGCTTGCAAAACGTGAGAACTAGCAAGATTTCATCGTCCGGAAGTGTAACACGGCGTATCTCGGCCATTTCTCAACGGATGCTTGCGAATCAAGTGTCATACGCGTTTTTATCGTCTAAAACAGACGGGGACCACATTTTCGACGCGAAACACTCGCCGATGTCCGAAATACGAGAGTTCTTGAACGAATTGAACGAATTCATCGTCCGGAAGTGTAATACGGCGTATCTCGGCCATTTCTCAACGGATTCGTGCGAATCAAGTGTCATACGCGTTTTTAGCGTCTAAAACAGACGGGGACGATGTTTTCGACGCGAAACACTCGCGGATGTCCGAGATAGGAGAGTTCTTGAACGAATTGAACGAATACATCGTCCGGAAGTGTAACACGGCGTATCTCGGCCACTTCTCAACGGATTCGTGCGAATCAAGTGTCATACGCGTTTTTAGCGTCTACAACAGGCGGGGACCACGTTTTCGACGCGAAACACTCGCGGATGTCCGAGATACGAGAGTTCTTGAACGAATTGAACGAATACATCGTCCGGAAGTGCAACACGGCGTATCTCGGCCACTTCTCAACGGATTCGTGCGAATCAAGTGTCATTCGCGTTTTTAGCGTCTAAAACAGACGGGGACCATGTTTTCGACGCGAGACACTCGCGGATATCCGAGGTACGAGAGTTCTTGAACGATTTGAACGAATCGCGGTGCATCGTGCGTTTCGCTTGCAAAACGTGAGAACTAGCAAGATTTCATCGTCCGGAAGTGTAACACGGCGTATCTCGGCCATTTCTCAACGGATTCGTGCGAATCAAGTGTCATACGCGTTTTTAGCGTCTAAAACAGACGGGGAACACGTTTTCGACGCGAAACACTCGCGAATGTCCGAGATACGAGAGTTCTTCAACGAATTGAACGAAACGCGGTGCATCGTGCGTTTCGCTTGCAAAACGTGAGAACTAGCAAGATTTCATCGTCCGGAAGTGTAACACGGCGTATCCCGGCCATTTCTCAACGGATTCGTGCGAATCAAGTGTCATACGCGTTTTTAGCGTCTAAAACAGACGGGGACCATGTTTTCAACGCGAAACACTCGCGGATGTCCGAGATACGAGAGTTCTTGAACGAATTGAACGAAACGCGGTGCACCGTGCGTTTCGCTTGCAAAACGTGAGAACTAGCAAGAATTCATCGTCCGGAAGTGTAATACGGCGTATCTCGGCCATTTCTCAACGGACTCGTGCGAATCAAGTGTCATACGCGTTTTTAGCTTTCTAAAACAGACGGGGACCACGTTTTCGATGCGAAACACTCGCGGATGTCCGAGATACGAGAGTTCTTGAACGAATTGAACGAAACGCGGTGCATCGTGCGTTTCGCTTGCAAAACGTGAGAACTAGCAAGATTTCATCGTCCGGAAGTGTAACACGGCGTATCTCGGCCATTTCTCAACGGATTCGTGCGAATCTAGTGTCATACGCGTTTTTAGCGTCTACAACAGACGGGGACAACGTTTTCGACGCGAAACGCTCGCGGATGTCCGAGATACGAGAGTTCTTGAACGAATTGAACGAATACATCGTCCCGAAGTGTAATACGGCGTATCTCGGGTATTTCTCAACGGATTTGTGCGAATCAAGTGTCATACGCGTTTTTAGCGTCTAAAACAGACGGGGAGCATGTTTTCAACGCGAAACTCTCGCCGATGTCCGAGATACGAGAGTTCTTGAACGAATTGAACGAAACGCGGTGCATCTTGCGTTTCGCTTGCAAAACGTGAGAACTAGCAAGATTTCATCGTCCGGAAGTGTAACACGGCGTATCTCGGCCATTTCACAACGGAATCGTGCGAATCAAGTGTCATACGCGTTTTTGGCGTCTAAAACAGACGGGGACCACGTTTTCGACGCGAAACACCCGCGGATGTCCGAGATACGAGAGTTCTTGAACGAATTGACGAAACGCGGTGCATCGTGCGTTTCGCTTGCAAAACGTGAGAACTAGCAAGATTTCATCGTCCGGAAGTGTAACACGGCGTATCTCGGCCATTTCTCAACCGATTCGTGGGAATCAAGTGTCATACGCGTTTTTAGCGTCTAAAACAGACGGGGAACACGTTTTCGACGCGAAACACTCGCGGATGTCTGAGATACGAGAGTTCTTCAACGAATTGAACGAAACGCGGTGCATCGTGCGTTTCGCTTGCAAAACGTGAGAACTAGCAAGATTTCATCGTCCGGGAGTGTAACACGGCGTATCTCGGCCATTTCACAACGGATTCGTGCGAATCAAGTGTCATACGCGTTTTTAGCGTCTAAAACAGACGGGGACCACGTTTTCGACGCGAAACACTCGCGGATGTCCGAGATACGAGAGTTCTTGAAAAAATTGGACGAAACGCGGTGTATCGTGCGTTTCGCTTGCAAAACGTTAGAACTAGCAAGATTTCATCGTCCGGAAGTGTAACACGGCGTATCCCGGCCATTTCTCAACGGATTCGTGCGAATCAAGTGTCATACGCGTTTTTAGCGTCTAAAACAGACGGGGACCACGTTTCCGACGCGCAACACTCGCGGATGTCCGAGATACGAGGGCATGCTGTACAAGTTTCATAAACATCGTACGGCTGGAAGCGGAGTTTGAAAAAAATTGTCATCATCCGAATTTCCGCTCAGCGACCAAGTCCCTTCGTAGCAGCATGTAAGTTCATCGAGAAATCTGAACCGACCATACGATCATCTTCAGACTTGCAGGAGTGATCTCGATTGGCGACACGAGCATTCTCTACAAGTTTCATAAACTTCGTACGGCTGGAAGGGGAGTTAGACACAAATTGTCATGTACAACGCAGTTTCTGCTCAGCGACCAAGTCCCTTCGTAGCTGCATGTAAGTTCATCCGGAAATCTGAACCGACCGTACGATCATCTTCACACTTGCAGGAGTGCTCTCGATTGGCGACACGAGCATTCTCTACAAGTTTCATAAACTTCATACGGCTGGATGGGGAGTTAGACACAAATTGCCATCTACAACGCAGTACTGGATAGTTCCCGTTCAGCGAATAAGTCCCGTCGTAGGTGTGTGTAAGTTCATCGAGAAATCTGAACCGACCGATCGATCATCTTCAAACTTGCAGGAGTGCTCTCGATTGGCGAAACGAGCATTCTGTATAAGTTTCATAAACTTCGTACGGCTGGAAGGGGAGTTAGACACAAATTGTCATCTACAACGCAGTTTCCGACAGCGACCAAGTCCCGTCGCAGCTGTATGTAGGTTCATCGAGAAATGCGAACCGACCGTACGATCATCTTCAAACTTGCAGGAGTGCTCTCGATAGGCGACACGAGCATTCTCTACAAGTTTCATAAACATCGTACGGTTGGAAGGGGAGTTAGACACAAATTGCCATCTACAACGCAGTACTGGATAGTTCCCGTTCAGCGAATAAGTCCCGTCGTAGGTGTATGTATGTTCATCGAGAAATGCGAACCGAGCGTACGATCTTCTTCAAACTTGCAGGAGTGCTCTCGATTGGCGACACGAGCATTCTCTACAAGTTTCATAAACTTCGTATTGCTGGAAGGGGAGTTAGACACAAATTGTCACCTACAACGCAGTTTCCGCTCAGCGACCAAGTCCCGTCGTAGCTGTATGTAAGTTCATCGAGAAATGCGAACCGACCGTACGTTCTTCTTCAAACTTGCAGGAGTGCTCTCGATTGGAGACACGACCAGTCTGTACAAGTTTCATAAACTTCGTACGGCTGGAAGAGGAGTTAGACATAAATTGTCATCTTCAACGCAGTATTGGATACTTCCCGTTCAGCGACTAAGTCCCGTCGTAGAAGTATGTACGTTCATCGAGAAATGTGAACCGACCGTACGATCTTCTTCAAACTTGCAGGAGTGCTCTCGATTGACGACACGAGCATAATGTACAAGTTTCATAAACTTCGTACGGCTGGAAGCGGAGTTTAAAAAAATTGTCATCCTCCGAATTTCCGCTCAGCGACCAAGTCACTTCGTAGCTGCATATAAGTTCATCGAGAAATCTGAACCGACCGTACGATCATCTTCAAACTTGCAGGAGTGCTCTCGATTGGCGACACGAGCATTCTCTACAAGTTTCATAAACTCGGCGGCCGGTGCATTGACCTGCGTCTCAGTAAGAGTAAGCATTGTAAACAAATGCGAGAGTGAATCTCGCCGAAGATCGGAGCAGGCTTTGCCTGTTGGAAAGAGGACGGAGCTTGACCCCTCTACACTTCCCCCAGAATCGCTAAAACCAACACATCTCGTCGAGCTATTTTGCGGGTTTCTAACATGCCTGTGCTTGCTGCCTGTGCTTGCTGTGCTGCCTGTGCTTGCTGCCTATGCTGCCTATGCTTGCTGCCTGTGCTTGCTGCCTGTGCTTGCTGTGCTGCCTGTGCTTGCTGTCTGGGCTTGCTCTGCTGCCTGTGCTTGCTGCCTGCGCTTGCTGTGCTGCCTGTGCTTGCTGTGCTGCCTGTGCTTGCTGCCTGTGCTTGCTGCGCTGCCTGCGCTTGCTGCCTGTGCTTGCTGTGCTGCCTGTGCTTGCTGCCTGTGCAAGCTGCCTGTGCTTGCTGTGCTGCCTTTCCTTGCTGTGCTGCCCGTGCTTGCTGCCTGTGCTTGCTGTGCTGCCTGTGCTTGCTGCCTGTGCTTGCTGTGCTGCCTGTGCTTGCTGTGCTGCCTTTGCTTGCTGCCTGTGCTTGCTGTGCTGCCTGTGCTGCCTGTGCTTGCTGCCTGTGCTTGCTGCCTGTGCTTGCTGTGCTGCCTGTGCTTGCTGCCTGTGCTTGCTGCCTGTGCTTGCTTCCTGTGCTGCCTGTGCTTGCTGTGCTGCCTGTGCTTGCTGCCTGTGCTTGCTGCCTGTGCTTGCTGTGCTGCCTGTGCTTGCTGCCTGTGCTTGCTGTGCTGCCTGTTAGCGATGCATTTGATTTCGCCCATAACACGCGGTAATTCGACAGTGGCACACGACAGTGCGATACTGTGTCACCTGTTTTTGGAGGCGCCGAGAGTCGCGGATCATATGTTTACCTCGGCGGCCGGTGCATTGACCTGCGTCTCAGTAAGAGTAAGCATTGTAAACAAATGCGAGAGTGAATCTCGCCGAAGATCGGAGCAGGCTTTGCCTGTTGGAAAGAGGACGGAGCTTGACCCCTCTGCACTTCCCCCAGAATCGCTAAAACCAACACATCTCGTCGAGCTAATTTGCGGGTTTCTAACATGCCTGTGCTTGCTGCCTGTGCTGCTTGTGCTTGCTGCCTGTGCTGCCTGTGCTTGCTGTGGTGTCTGTGCTTGCTGTGCTGCGTGTGCCTGCTGCGCTGCGTGTGCCTGCTGTGCTGCCTTTGCTTGCTGTGCTGCCTGTGCTGGCTGCCTGTGCTGCCTGTGCTTGCTGTGCTGCCTGTGCTGCCTGTGCTTGCTGCCTGTGCTTGCTGTGCTGCCTGTGCTTGCTGCCTGTGCTTGCTGTCTGTGCGTGCTGTGCTGCCTGTGCTTGCTGTGCTGCCTGTGCTTGCTCCCTGTGCTTGCTGTGCTGCCTGTGCTTGCTGCCTGTGCTTGCTGTGCTGCCTGTCTTTGCTGTGCTGCCCGTGCTTGCTGCCTGTGCTTGCTGTGCTGCCTGTGCTTGCTGCCTGAGCTGCCTGTGCTTGCTGCCTGTGCTTGCTGTGCTGCCTTTGCTTGCGGCCTGTGCTTGCTGCCTGTGCTTGCTGTGCCGCCTGTGCTTGTTGTGCTGCCTGTGCTAGCTGTGCTGCCTGTGCTTGCTGCCTGTGCTTGCTGTGCTGCCTGTGCT
The DNA here is from genome assembly GCA_963942575.1 of Priocnemis perturbator. Taxonomy (NCBI): domain Eukaryota; kingdom Metazoa; phylum Arthropoda; class Insecta; order Hymenoptera; family Pompilidae; genus Priocnemis; species Priocnemis perturbator. The sequence goes on along the minus strand of CAWWDK010000140.1, from coordinate 388,687 downwards.
GCCTGTGCTTGCTGCCTGTGCTTGCTGTGCTGCCTGTGCTGCCTGTGCTTGCTGTCTGTGCGTGCTGTGCTGCCTGTTCTTGCTGTGCTGCCTGTGCTTGATGCCTGTGCTTGCTGTGCTGCCTGTGCTTGCTGCCTGTGCAAGCTGCCTGTGCTTGCTGTGCTGCCTGTCCTTACTGTGCTGCCCGTGCTTGCTGCCTGTGCTTGCTGTGCTGCCTGTGCTTGCTCCCTGTGCTTGCTGTGCTGCCTGTGCTTGCTGCCTGTGCTTGCTGTGCTGCCTGTGCTTGCTGCGCTGCCTGTGCTTGCTGTGCTGCTTGTGCTGTGCTGCCTGTGCTTGCTGTGCTGCCTGCGCTTGCTGCCTGTGCTTGCTGTGCTGCCTGTGCTTGCTGCCTGTGCAAGCTGCCTGTGCTTGCTGTGCTGCCTGTCCTTGCAGTGCTGCCCGTGCTTGCTGCCTGTGCTTGCTGTGCTGCCTGTGCTTGCTGCCTGTGCTGCCTGTGCTGCCTGTGCTTGCTGCCTGTGCTTGCTGTGCTGCCTGTGCTTGCTGTGCTGCCTGAGCTGCCTGTGCTTGCTGTGCTGCCTGTGCTTGCTGTGCTGCCTGTGCCGTGCTGCCTGTGCTTGCTGTGCTGCCTGTGCTTGCTGCCTGTGCTTGCTGTGCTGCCTGTGTTTGCTGCCTGTGCTTGCTGTGCTGCCTGTGTTTGCTGTGCTGCCTGTGCTTGCTGTGCTGCCTTTGCTTGCTGCCTGTGCTTGCTGTGCCGCCCGTGCTTGTTGTGCTGCCTGTGCTAGCTGTGCTGCCTGTGCTGCCTGTGCTTGCTGCCTGTGCTTGCTGTGCTGCCTGTGCTGCCTGTGCTTGCTGTCTGTGCGTGCTATGCTGCCTGTGCTTGCTGTGCTGCCCGTGCTTCATGCCTGTGCTTGCTATGCTGCCTGTGCTTGCTGTGCTGCCTGTGCTTGCTGCCTGTGCTTGCTGTGCTGCCTATGCTTGCTGCCTGTGCTTGCTGTGCTGCCTGTGCTTGCTGCCTGTGCTTGCTGTGCTGCCTGTGCTTGCTGCCTGTGCAAGCTGCCTGTGCTTGCTGTGCTGCCTGTCCTTGCTGTGCTGCCCGTGCTTGCTGCCTGTGCTTGCTGTGCTGCCTTTGCTTGCTGCCTGTGCTGCCTGTGCTGCCTGTGCTTGCTGCCTGTGCTTGCTGTGCTGCCTGTGCTTGCTGTGCTGCCTGTGCCGTGCTGCCTGTGCTTGCTGTGCTGCCTGTGCTTGCTGCCTGTGCTTGCTGTGCTGCCTGTGTTTGCTGCCTGTGCTTGCTGTGCTGCCTGTGTTTGCTGTGCTGCCTGTGCTTGCTGTGCTGCCTTTGCTTGCTGCCTGTGCTTGCTGTGCCGCCCGTGCTTGTTGTGCTGCCTGTGCTAGCTGTGCTGCCTGTGCTGCCTGTGCTTGCTGCCTGTGCTTGCTGTGCTGCCTGTGCTGCCTGTGCTTGCTGTCTGTGCGTGCTATGCTGCCTGTGCTTGCTGTGCTGCCCGTGCTTCATGCCTGTGCTTGCTATGCTGCCTGTGCTTGCTGTGCTGCCTGTGCTTGCTGCCTGTGCTTGCTGTGCTGCCTATGCTTGCTGCCTGTGCTTGCTGTGCTGCCTGTGCTTGCTCCCTGTGCTTGCTGTGCTGCCTGTATTTGCTGCCTGTGCTTGCTGTGCTGCCTGTGCTTGCTGCGCTGCCTGTGCTTGCTGTGCTGCCTGTGCTTGCTGCCTGTGCTTGCTGTGCTGCCTGTGCTTGCTGTGCTGCCTGCGCTTGCTGCCGGTGCTTGCTGTGCTGCCTGTGCTTGCTGCCTGTGCTTGCTGTGCTTGCTATGCTGCCTGTGCAAGCTGCCTGTCCTTGCTGTGCTGCCCGTGCTTGCTGCCTGTGCTTGCTGTGCTGCCTGTGCTTGCTGCCTGTGCTTGCTGCCTGTGCTTGCTGCCTGTGCTTGCTGTGCTGCCTGTGCTTGCTGTGCTGCCTGTGCTTGCTGCCTGTGCTGCCTGTGCTGCCTGTGCTTGCTGCCTGTGCTTGCTGTGCTGCCTGTGCTGCCTGAGCTGCCTGTGCTTGCTGCCTGTGCTTGCTGTGCTGCTTGTGCTTGCTGCCTGTGCTTGTTGTGCTGCCTGTGCTTGCTGTGCTGTCTGTGCTTGCTGCGCTGCGTGTGCTTGCTGTGCTGCCTGTGCTTGCTGCCTGTGCTTGCTGTGCTGCCTTTGCTTGCAGCCTGTGCTTGCTGCCTGTGCTTGCTGTGCCGCCTGTGCTTGTTGGGCTGCCTGTGCTTGCTGCCTGTGCTTGCTGTGCTGCCTATGCTTGCTGTTTGTGCTTACTGTGCTGCCTCTGCTTGCTGTGCTGTCTGTGCTTGCTGTGCTGCCTGTGCTTGCTGGGCTGCCTGTGCTTGCTGCCTGTGCTTGCTGTGCTGCCTGTGCTTGCTGTGCTGCCTTTGCTTGCTGCCTGTGCTTGTTGGGCTGCCTGTGCTTGCTATGCTGCCTGTGCTGCCTATCCTTGCTGTTTGTGCTTGCTGTGCTGCCTGTGCTTGCTGTGCTGCCTGTGCTTGCTGCCTGTGCTTGCTGTGCTGCCTGTGCTTGCTGTTTGTGCTTGCTGTGCTGCCTGTGCTTGCTGCCTGTGCTTGCTGTGCTGCCTGTGTTTGCTGTGCTGCCTGTGCTTGCTGCCTGTGCTTGCTGCGCTGCCTGTGCTTGCTGTGCTGCCTGTGCTTGCTGCATGTGCTTGCTGTGCTGCCTGTGCTTGCTGTGCTGCCTTTGCTTGCTGCCTGTGCTTGCTGCCTGTGCTTGCTGTGCCGCCTGTGCTTTTTGGGCTGCCTGTACTTGCTGTGCTTGCTGCCTGTGCTTGCTGTGCTGCCTATGCTTGCTGCCTGTGCTTGCTGTGCTGCCTATGCTTGCTGTTTGTGCTTGCTGTGCTGCCTGTGCTTGCTGTGCTGTCTGTGCTTGCTGTGCTGCCTGTGCTTGCTGCGCTGCGTGTGCTTGCTGTGCTGCCTGTGCTTGCTGCCTGTGCTGCCTTTGCTTGCTGCCTGTGCTTGCTGCCTGTGCCTGCTGTGCCGCCTGTGCTTGTTGGGCTGCCTGTGCATGCTGTGCTGCCTTTGCTTGCTGCCTGTGCTTGCTGCCTGTGCTTGCTGTGCCGCCTGTGCTTGTTGGGCTGCCTGTACTTGCTGTGCTTGCTATGCTGCCTGTGCTTGCTGCCTGTGCTTGCTGTGCTGCCTATGCTTGCTGCCTGTGCTTGCTGTGCTGCCTGTGTTTGCTGTGCTGCCTGTGCTTGTTGGGCTGCATGTGCTTGCTGTGCTGCCTATGCTTGCTGTTTGTGCTTGCTGTGCTGCCTGTGCTTGCTGCCTGTGCTTGCTGTGCTGCCTGTGCTGCCTGTGCTGCCTGTGCTTGCTGCCTGTGCTTGCTGTGCTGCCTGTGCTGCCTGTGCTTGCTGTCTGTGCGTGCTGTGCTGCCTGTGCTTGCAGTGCTTGCTATGCTGCCTGTGCTTGCTGTGCTGCCTGTGCTTGCTGCCTGTGCTTGCTGTGCTGCCTTTGCTTGCTGCCTGTGCTTGCTGCCTGTGCTTGCTGTGCTGCCTGTGCTTGCTGCCTGTGCTGCTGTGCTGCTTGTGCTGCCTCTGCTGTGCTGCCTGTGCTTGCTGTGCTGCCTGTGCTTGCTGCCTGTGCTTGCTGTGCTGCCTGTGCTTGCTGCCTGTGCTTGCTGTGCTGAGTGTGCTTGCTGCCTGTGCTTGCTATGCTGCCTGTGCAAGCTGCCTGTGCCTGCTGTGCTGTCTGTGCTTGCTGCCTGTGCTGCCTTTGCTTGCTGCCTGTGCTTGCTGCCTCTGCTTGCTGTGCCGCCTGTGCTTGTTGGGCTGCCTGTGCTTGCTGTGCTTGCTGCCTCTGCTTGCTGTGCTGCCTATGCTTGCTGTTTGTGCTTGCTGTGCTGCCTGTGCTTGCTGTGGTGTCTGTGCTTGCTGTGCTGCCTGTGCTTGCTGTGCTGCCTGTGCTTGCTGTGCTGCCTTTGCTTGCTGCCTGTGCTTGCTGCCTCTGCTTGCTGTGCCGCCTGTGCTTGTTGGGCTGCCTGTGCTTGCTGTGCTTGCTGCCTGTGCTTGCTGTGCTGCCTATGCTTGCTGTGCTGCCTGTGCTTGCTGTGCTGTCTGTGCTTGCTGTGCTGCCTGTGCTTGCTGTGCTGCTTGTGCTTGCTGCCTGTGCTTGCTGTGCTGAGTGTGCTTGCTGCCTGTGCTTGCTATGCTGCCTGTGCAAGCTGCCTGTGTCTGCTGTGCTGTCTGTGCTTGCTGCCTGTGCTTGCTGTGCTGCCTTTGCTTGCTGCCTGTGCTTGCTGCCTCTGCTTGCTGTGCCGCCTGTGCTTGTTGGGCTGCCTGTGCTTGCTGTGCTTGCTGCCTCTGCTTGCTGTGCTGCCTATGCTTGCTGTTTGTGCTTGCTGTGCTGCCTGTGCTTGCTGTGCTGTCTGTGCTTGCTGTGCTGCCTGTGCTTGCTGTGCTGCCTGTGCTTGCTGCCTGTGCTTGCTGTGCTGCCTGTGCTTGCTGTGCTGCCTGTGCTGCCTGTGCTTGCTGACTGTGCTTGCTGTGCTGCCTGTGCTGCCTGTGCTTGCTGTCTGTGCGTGCTGTGCTGCCTGTTCTTGCTGTGCTGCCTGTTCTTGCTGTGCTGCCTGTGCTTGATGCCTGTGCTTGCTGTGCTGCCTGTGCTTGCTGCCTGTGCAAGCTGCCTGTGCTTGCTGTGCTGCCTGTCCTTACTGTGCTGCCCGTGCTTGCTGCCTGTGCTTGCTGTGCTGCCTGTGCTTGCTCCCTGTGCTTGCTGTGCTGCCTGTGCTTGCTGCCTGTGCTTGCTGTGCTGCCTGTGCTTGCTGCCTGTGCTTGCTGTGCTGCCTGTGCTGTGCTGCCTGTGCTTGCTGTGCTGCCTGCGCTTGCTGCCTGTGCTTGCTGTGCTGCCTGTGCTTGCTGCCTGTGCAAGCTGCCTGTGCTTGCTGTGCTGCCCGTGCTTGCTGCCTGTGCTTGCTGTGCTGCCTGTGCTTGCTGCCTGTGCTGCCTGTGCTGCCTGTGCTTGCTGTGCTGCCTGTGCTTGCTGTGCTGCCTGAGCTGCCTGTGCTTGCTGTGCTGCCTGTGCTTGCTGTGCTGCCTGTGCTTGCTGTGCTGCCTGTGCTTGCTGCCTGTGCTTGCTGTGCTGCCTGTGTTTGCTGCCTGTGCTTGCTGTGCTGCCTGTGTTTGCTGTGCTGCCTGTGCTTGCTGTGCTGCCTTTGCTTGCTGTTTGTGCTTGCTGTGCTGCCTGTGCTTGCTGTGCTGCCTGTGCTTGCTGCCTGTGCTTGCTGTGCTGCTTGTGCTTGCTGTTTGTGCTTGCTGTGCTGCCTTTGCTTGCTGCCTGTGCTTGCTGTGCTGCCTGTGCTGCCTGTGCTTGCTGCCTGTGCTTGCTGCCTGTGCTTGCTGTGCTGCCTGTGCTTGCTGCATGTGCTTGCTGTGCTGCCTGTGCTTGCTGTGCTGCCTTTGCTTGATGCCTGTGCTTGCTGCCTGTGCTTGCTGTGCCGCCTGTGCTTGTTGTGCTGCCTGTGCTTGCTGTGCTTGCTATGATGCCTGTGCTTGCTGCCTGTGCTTGCTGTGCTGCCTGTGCTTGCTGCCTGTGCTTGCTGTGCTGCCTGTGCTTGCTGCCTGTGCTTGCTTCCTGTGCTTGCTGTACTGCCTGTGCTTGCTGCCTGTGCTTGCTGTGCTGCCTGTGCTTGCTGCCTGTGCTTGCTGTGCTGCCTGTGCTTGCTGCCTGTGCTTGCTGTGCTGCCTGTGCTTGCTGTTTGTGCTTGCTGTGCTGCCTGTGCTTGCTGTGCTGCCTGTGCTTGCTGCCTGTGCTTGCTGTGCTGCCTTTGCTTGCTGCCTGTGCTTGCTGCCTGTGCTTGCTGTGCCGCCTGTGCTTGTTGTGCTGCCTGTGCTTGCTGTGCTTGCTATGCTGCCTGTGCTTGCTGCCTGTGCTTGCTGTGCTGCCTGTGCTTGCTGCCTGTGCTTGCTGTGCTGCCTGTGCTTGCTGCCTGTGCTTGCTGCCTGTGCTTGCTTCCTGTGCTGCCTGTGCTTGCTGTGCTGCCTGTGCTTGCTGCCTGTGCTTGCTGCCTGTGCTTGCTGTGCTGCCTGTGCTTGCTGCCTGTGCTTGCTGTGCTGCCTGTTAGCGATGCATTTGATTTCGCCCATAACACGCGGTAATTCGACAGTGGCACACGACAGTGCGATACTGTGTCACCTGTTTTTGGAGGCGCCGAGAGTCGCGGATCATATGTTTACCTCGGCGGCCGGTGCATTGACCTGCGTCTCAGTAAGAGTAAGCATTGTAAACAAATGCGAGAGTGAATCTCGCCGAAGATCGGAGCAGGCTTTGCCTGTTGGAAAGAGGACGGAGCTTGACCCCTCTGCACTTCCCCCAGAATCGCTAAAACCAACACATCTCGTCGAGCTAATTTGCGGGTTTCTAACATGCCTGTGCTTGCTGCCTGTGCTGCTTGTGCTTGCTGCCTGTGCTGCCTGTGCTTGCTGTGGTGTCTGTGCTTGCTGTGCTGCGTGTGCCTGCTGCGCTGCGTGTGCCTGCTGTGCTGCCTTTGCTTGCTGTGCTGCCTGTGCTTGCTGCCTGTGCTGCCTGTGCTTGCTGTGCTGCCTGTGCTGCCTGTGCTTGCTGCCTTTGCTTGCTGTGCTGCCTGTGCTTGCTGTCTGTGCTTGCTGTGCTGCCTGTGCTTGCTGCCTGTGCTTGCTGTGCTGCCTTTGCTTGCTGCATGTGCTTGCTGCATGTGCTTGCTGCCTGTGCTTGCTGCCTGTGCTTGCTGTGCTGCCTGTGCTTGCTGTGCTGCCTGTGCTTGCTGCCTGTGCTTGCTGTCTGTGCGTGCTGTGCTGCCTGTGCTTGCTGTGCTGCCTGTGCTTGCTCCCTGTGCTTGCTGTGCTGCCTGTGCTTGCTGCCTGTGCTTGCTGTGCTGCCTGTCTTTGCTGTGCTGCCCGTGCTTGCTGCCTGTGCTTGCTGTGCTGCCTGTGCTTGCTGCCTGTGCTTGCTGTGCTGCCTTTGCTTGCTGCCTGTGCTTGCTGCCTGTGCTTGCTGTGCCGCCTGTGCTTGTTGTGCTGCCTGTGCTAGCTGTGCTGCCTGTGCTTGCTGCCTGTGCTTGCTGCGCTGCCTGTGCTGCCTGTGCTTGCTGTCTGTGCGTGCTGTGCTGCCTGTGCTTGCAGTGCTTGCTATGCTGCCTGTGCTTGCTGTGCTGCCTGTGCTTGCTGCCTGTGCTTGCTGTGCTGCCTGTGCTTGCTGCCTGTGCTTGCTGTGCTGCCTGTGCTTGCTGCCTGTGCTTGCTGCCTGTGCTTGCTTCCTGTGCTTGCTGTGCTGCCTGTGCTTGCTGTGCTGCCTGTGCTTGCTGCCTGTGCTTGCTGTGCTGCCTGTGCTTGCTGCCTGTGCTTGCTATGCTGCCTGTGCTTGCTGCCTGTGCTTGCTGTGCTGCCTATGCTTGCTGTTTGTGCTTGCTGTGCTGCCTGTGCTTGCTGCCTGTGCTTGCTGCCTGTGCTTGCTGTGCTGCCTATGCTTGCTGTGCTGCCTGTGCTTGCTGTGCTGTCTGTGCTTGCTGTGCTGCCTGTGCTTGCTGTGCTGCCTGTGCTTGCTGCCTGTGCTTGCTGTGCTGCCTGTGCTTGCTGTGCTGCCTTTGCTTGCTGCCTGTCCTTGCTGCCAGTGCTTGCTGTGCTGCCTGTGCTTGCTTGCTGCCTGTGCTGCCTGTCCTTGCTGCCTGTGCTTGCTGTGCTGCCTGTGCTTGCTGCCTGTGCTGCTGTGCTGCTTGTGCTGCCTCTGCTGTGCTGCCTGTGCTTGCTGTGCTGCCTGTGCTTGCTGCCTGTGCTTGCTGTGCTGCCTGTGCTTGCTGCCTGTGCTTGCTGCCTGTGCTTGCTATGCTGCCTGTGCAAGCTGCCTGTGCCTGCTGTGCTGTCTGTGCTTGCTGCCTGTGCTTGCTGTGCTGCCTTTGCTTGCTGCCTGTGCTTGCTGCCTCTGCTTGCTGTGCCGCCTGTGCTTGTTGGGCTGCCTGTGCTTGCTGTGCTTGCTGCCTCTGCTTGCTGTGCTGCCTATGCTTGATGTTTGTGCTTGCTGTGCTGCCTGTGCTTGCTGTGCTGTCTGTGCTTGCTGTGCTGCCTGTGCTTGCTGTGCTGCCTGTGCTTGCTGCCTGTGCTTGCTGTGCTGCCTTTGCTTGCTGCCTTTGCTTGCTGCCTGTGCTTGCTGTGCCGCCTGTGCTTGTTGGGCTGCCTGTGCTTGCTGTGCTTGCTATGCTGCCTGTGCTTGCTGTGCTGCCTATGCTTGCTGTTTGTGCTTGCTGTGCTGCCTGTGCTTGCTGTGCTGCCTGTGCTTGCTGTGCTGCCTGTGCTTGCTGCCTGTGCTTGCTGTGCTGCCTGTGTTTGCTGTGCTGCCTGTGCTTGCTGCCTGTGCTTGCTGTGCTGCCTGTGCTTGCTGTGCTGCCTTTGCTTGCTGCCTGTGCTTGCTGCCTGTGCTTGCTGTGCCGCCTGTGCTTGCTATGCTGCCTGTGCTTGCTGCCTGTGCTTGCTGTGCTGCCTGTGCTTGCTGCCTGTGCTTGCTGTGCTGCCTGTGCTTGTTGCCTGTGCTTGCTTCCTGTGCTTGCTGTGCTGCCTGTGCTTGCTGTGCTGCCTGTGCTTGCTGCCTGTGCTTGCTGTGCTGCCTGTGCTTGCTGTTTGTGCTTGCTGTGCTGCCTGTGCTTGCTGCCTGTGCTTGCTGTGCTGCCTATGTTTGCTGTGCTGCTTGTGCTTGCTGCCTGTGCTTGCTGTGCTGCCTGTGCTGCCTGTGCTTGCCTGTGCTGCCTGTGCTTGCTGCCTGTGCTTGCTGCGCTGCCTGTGCTTGCTGCATGTGCTTGCTGTGCTGCCTGTGTTTGCTGTGCTGCCTTTGCTTGCTGCCTGTGCTTGCTGCCTGTGCTTGCTGTGCCGCCTGTGCTTGTTGGGCTGCCTGTACTTGCTGTGCTTGCCATGCTGCCTGTGCTTGCTGCCTGTGCTCGCTGTGCTGCCTATGCTTGCAGCCTGTGCTTGCTGTGCTGCCTATGCTTGCTGTTTGTGCTTGCTGTGCTGCCTGTGCTGTCTGTGCTTGCTGTGCTGCCTGTGCTTGCTGCGCTGCGTGTGCTTGCTGTGCTGCCTGTGCTTGCTGCCTGTGCTTGCTGTGCTGCCTGTGCTGCCTTTGCTTGCTGCCTGTGCTTGCTGCCTGTGCCTGCTGTGCCGCCTGTGCTTGTTGGGCTGCCTGTGCTTGCTGTGCTTGCTATGCTGCCTGTGCTTGCTGTGCTGCCTGTGCTTGCTGCCTGTGCTTGTTGTGCTGCCTTTGCTTGCTGCCTGTGCTTGCTGCCTGTGCTTGTTGTGCCGCCTGTGCTTGTTGGGCTGCCTGTGCTTGCTGTGCTGCCTATGCTTGCTGTTTGTGCTTGCTGTGCTGCCTGTGCTTGCTGTGCTGTCTGTGCTTGCTGTGCTGCCTGTGCTTGCTGTGCTGCCTGTGCTTGCTGCCTGTGCTTGCTGTGCTGCCTTTGCTTGCTGCCTGTGCTTGCTGTGCCGCCTGTGCTTGCTGTGCCGCCTGTGCTTGATGGGCTGCCTGTGCTTGCTGTGCTTGCTACGCTGCCTGTGCTTGCTGTGCTGCCTATGCTTGCTGTTTGTGCTTGCTGTGCTGCCTGTGCTTGCTGTGCTGCCTGTGCTTGCTGCCTGTGCTTGCTGTGCTGCCTGTGCTTGCTCTGCTGCCTGTGCTTGCTGCCTGTGCTTGCTGTGCTGCTTGTGCTTGTTGCCTGTGCTTGCTTCCTGTGCTTGCTGTGCTGCCTGTGCTTGCTGTGCTGCCTGTGCTTGCTGCCTGTGCTTGCTGTGCTGCCTGTGCTTGCTGTTTGTGCTTGCTGTGCTGCCTGTGCTTGCTGCCTGTGCTTGCTGTGCTGCCTATGTTTGCTGTGCTGCTTGTGCTTGCTGCCTGTGCTTGCTGTGCTGCCTGTGCTGCCTGTGCTTGCCTGTGCTGCCTGTGCTTGCTGCCTGTGCTTGCTGCGCTGCCTGTGCTTGCTGTGCTGCCTGTGCTTGCTGCATGTGCTTGCTGTGCTGCCTGTGCTGCCTTTGCTTGCTGCCTGTGCTTGCTGCCTGTGCTTGCTGTGCCGCCTGTGCTTGTTGGGCTGCCTATACTTGCTGTGCTTGCTATGCTGCCTGTGCTTGCTGCCTGTGCTCGCTGTGCTGCCTATGCTTGCAGCCTGTGCTTGCTGTGCTGCCTATGCTTGCTGTTTGTGCTTGCTGTGCTTGCTGTGCTGTCTGTGCTTGCTGTGCTGCCTGTGCTTGCTGCGCTGCGTGTGCTTGCTGTGCTGCCTGTGCTTGCTGCCTGTGCTTGCTGTGCTGCCTGTGCTGCCTTTGCTTGCTGCCTGTGCTTGCTGCCTGTGCCTGCTGTGCCGCCTGTGCTTGTTGGGCTGCCTGTGCTTGCTGTGCTTGCTATGCTGCCTGTGCTTGCTGCATGTGCTTGCTGTGCTGCGTGTGCTTGCTGTGCTGCCTGTGCTTGCTGCCTGTGCTTGCTGTGCTGCCTGTGCTTGCTGTGCTGCCTTTGCTTGCTGCCTGTGCTTGCTGTGCCGCCTGTGCTTGTTGTGCTGCCTGTGCTTGCTGTGCTTGCTATGCTGCCTGTGCTTGCTGCCTGTGCTTGCTGTGCTGCCTGTGCTTGCTGCCTGTGCTTGCTGTGCTGCCTGTGCTTGCTGCCTGTACTTGCTCCCCGCAGGGGGGTCCCTGTGGTGGGGACCTTTGGGGCTTAGCGTACCCACGTACCCGACAGACGCTCTGACTGCTCAATCGGTTTGCTCGGGCCGTGCAGTCACTCCACCGGAGGATAATCGGTAGACGGGGTTGAGGTGGGCCCGCCGGCGGTGGATGGTGTAACGTGTGGGAACGTCCCACCTGCGTTGCACTTTGCCACCGTCGGTCCCCCCAACATTGGGACGGCACCCTTAGGGGTTGCAATCGTCGTGGCAGTGGTGATAGCCAAATTTACGCTGGCGAGGGTGTGAAAACCCGGTGTGGGAGTTGCACTCAATCAGCTCGCCCTACCAAGAATTGGCAGAGTCTTGGGAGAGGTTTAGAAAGGCCTCGCTTCCACCAGTAAGATTCGGTGCCGGCAACCCGATAGACTGGAAGCAGTTTTATTGCGGGCTGATTGGACGTATTCCAAATCCGTGCCTCGTTTACGTTTGCGTTGCGCACTCGTAGCAGGGGGCCGTGTGGTTAGAGGCGTCATGGCAGTTGCTGCACGTTAAACAACACGACTTATGCCTGTACTTGCTGTGCTGCCTATGCTTGCTGTTTGTGCTTGCTGTGCTGCCTGTGCTTGCTGCCTGTGCTTGCTGTTTGTGCTTGCTGTGCTGCCTGTGCTTGCTGCCTGTGCTTGCTGTGCTGCCTGTGCTTGCTGCCTGTGCCTGCTGTGCTGTCTGTGCTTGCTGCCTGTGCTTGCTGCGCTGCGTGTGCTTGCTGTGCTGCCTGTGCTTGCTGCCTGTGCTTGCTGTGCTGCCTGTGCTTGCTGTGCTGCCTTTGCTTGCTGCCTGTGCTTGCTGTGCCGCCTGTGCTTGTTGTGCTGCCTGTGCTTGCTGTGCTTGCTATGCTGCCTGTGCTTGCTGCCTGTGCTTGCTGTGCTGCCTGTGCTTGCTGCCTGTGCTTGCTGTGCTGCTTGTGCTTGCTGCCTGTGCTTGCTGTGCTTGCTGCCTGTGCTTGCTGTCCTGCTTGTGCTTGCTGCCTGTGCTTGCTGTGCTGCCTGTGCTTATTGTGCTGCCTGTGCTTGCTGTGCTTGCTATGCTGCCTGTGCTTGCTGTGCTGCCTGCGCTTGCTGCCTGTGCTTGCTGTGCTGCCTGTGCTTGCTGCCTGTGCTTGCTGTGCTGCCTTTGCTTGCTGCCTGTGCTTGCTGTGCTGCCTTTGCTTGCTGCCTGTGCTTGCTGCCTGTGCTTGCTGTGCCGCCTGTGCTTGTTGTGCTGCCTGTGCTTGCTATGCTGCCTGTGCTTGCTGCCGGTGCTTGCTGTGCTGCCTGTGCTTGCTGTGCTGCCTGTGCTTGCTGCCTGTGCTTGCTGTTTGTGCTTGCTGTGCTGCCTGTGCTTGCTGCCTGTGCTTGCTGTGCCGCCTGTGCTTGTTGTGCTGCCTGTGCTTGCTGTGCTTGCTATGCTGCCTGTGCTTGCTGTGCTGCCTGTGCTTGCTGCCTGTGCTTGCTGTGCCGCCTTTGCTTGTTGGGCTGCCTGTGCTTGCTATGCTGCCTGTGCTTGCTGCCTGTACTTGCTGTGCTGCCTATGCTTGCTGTTTGTGCTTGCTGTGCTGCCTGTGCTTGCTGCCTGTGCTTGCTGTTTGTGCTTGCTGTGCTGCCTGTGCTTGCTGCCTGTGCTTGCTGTGCTGCCTGTGCTTGCTGCCTGTGCCTGCTGTGCTGTCTGTGCTTGCTGCCTGTGCTTGCTGCGCTGCGTGTGCTTGCTGTGCTGCCTGTGCTTGCTGCCTGTGCTTGCTGTGCTGCCTGTGCTTGCTGTGCTGCCTTTGCTTGCTGCCTGTGCTTGCTGTGCCGCCTGTGCTTGTTGTGCTGCCTGTGCTTGCTGTGCTTGCTATGCTGCCTGTGCTTGCTGCCTGTGCTTGCTGTGCTGCCTGTGCTTGCTGCCTGTGCTTGCTGTGCTGCTTGTGCTTGCTGCCTGTGCTTGCTGTGCTTGCTGCCTGTGCTTGCTGTCCTGCTTGTGCTTGCTGCCTGTGCTTGCTGTGCTGCCTATGCTTGCTGTTTGTGCTTGCTGTGCTGCCTGTGCTTGCTGCCTGTGCTTGCTGTTTGTGCTTGCTGTGCTGCCTGTGCTTGCTGCCTGTGCTTGCTGTGCTGCCTGTGCTTGCTGCCTGTGCTTGCTGTGCTGCCTGTGCTTGCTGCCTGTGCCTGCTGTGCTGTCTGTGCTTGCTGCCTGTGCTTGCTGCGCTGCGTGTGCTTGCTGTGCTGCCTGTGCTTGCTGCCTGTGCTTGCTGTGCTGCCTGTGCTTGCTGTGCTGCCTTTGCTTGCTGCCTGTGCTTGCTGTGCCGCCTGTGCTTGTTGGGCTGCCTGTGCTTGCTATGCTGCCTGTGCTTGCTGCCTGTACTTGCTGTGCTGCCTATGCTTGCTGTTTGTGCTTGCTATGCTGCCTGTGCTTGCTGCCTGTGCTTGCTGTGCTGCCTATGCTTGCTGTTTGTGCTTGCTGTGCTGCCTGTGCTTGCTGCCTGTGCTTGCTGTGCTGCCTATGCTTGCTGTTTGTGCTTGCTGTGCTGCCTGTGCTTGCTGCCTGTGCTTGCTGTGCTGCCTATGCTTGCTGTTTGTGCTTGCTGTGCTGCCTGTGCTTGCTGCCTGTGCTTGCTGTGCTGCCTATGCTTGCTGCCTGTGCTTGCTGTGCTGCCTGTGCTTGCTGTGCTGCCTTTGCTTGCTGCCTGTGCTTGCTGCCTGTGCTTGCTGTGCCGCCTTTGCTTGTTGGGCTTCCTGTGCTTGCTGTGCTTGCTATGCTGCCTGTGCTTGCTGCCTGTGCTTGCTGCCTGTGCTTGCTGTGCTGCCTGTGCTTGCTGCCGGTGCTTGCTGTGCTGCCTGTGCTTGCTGTGCTGCCTGTGCTTGCTGCCTGTGCTTGCTGTGCTGCCTGTGCTTGCTGTTTGTGCTTTTTGTGCTGCCTGTGCTTGCTGCCTGTGCTTGCTGTTTGTGCTTGCTGTGCTGCCTGTGCTTGCTGCCTGTGCTTGCTGTGCCGCCTGTGCTTGTTGTGCTGCCTGTGCTTGCTGTGCTTGCTATGCTGCCTGTGCTTGCTGTGCTGCCTGTGCTTGCTGCCTGTGCTTGCTGTGCTGCCTATGTTTGCTGTGCTGCTTGTGCTTGCTGCCTGTGCTTGCTGTGCTGCCTGTGCTGCCTGTGCTTGCCTGTGCTGCCTGTGCTTGCTGCCTGTGCTTGCTGCGCTGCCTGTGCTTGCTGCATGTGCTTGCTGTGCTGCCTGTGTTTGCTGTGCTGCCTTTGCTTGCTGCCTGTGCTTGCTGCCTGTGCTTGCTGTGCCGCCTGTGCTTGTTGGGCTGCCTGTACTTGCTGTGCTTGCCATGCTGCCTGTGCTTGCTGCCTGTGCTCGCTGTGCTGTTTGTGCTTGCTGTGCTGCCTGTGCTTGCTGTGCTGCCTGTGCTTGCTGCCTGTGCTTGCTGTGCTGCCTTTGCTTGCTGCCTGTGCTTGCTGTGCCGCCTGTGCTTGCTGTGCCGCCTGTGCTTGATGGGCTGCCTGTGCTTGCTGTGCTTGCTACGCTGCCTGTGCTTGCTGTGCTGCCTATGCTTGCTGTTTGTGCTTGCTGTGCTGCCTGTGCTTGCTGTGCTGCCTGTGCTTGCTGCCTGTGCTTGCTGTGCTGCCTGTGCTTGCTGTGCTGCCTTTGCTTGCTGCCTGTGCTTGCTGTGCCGCCTGTGCTTGTTGTGCTGCCTGTGCTTTCTGTGCTTGCTATGCTGCCTGTGCTTGCTGCCTGTGCTTGCTGTGCTGCCTGTGCTTGCTGCCTGTGCTTGCTATGCTGCCTGTGCTTGCTGCCTGTGCTTGCTGTGCTGCCTGTGCTTGCTGCCTGTGCTTGCTGTGCTGCTTGTGCTTGCTGCCTGTGCTTGCTGTGCTTGCTGCCTGTGCTTGCTGTCCTGCTTGTGCTTGCTGCCTGTGCTTGCTGTGCTGCCTGTGCTTATTGTGCTGCCTGTGCTTGCTGTGCTTGCTATGCTGCCTGTGCTTGCTGTGCTGCCTGTGCTTGCTGCCTGTGCTTGCTGTGCTGCCTGTGCTTGCTGCCTGTGCTTGCTGTGCTGCCTTTGCTTGCTGCCTGTGCTTGCTGTGCTGCCTTTGCTTGCTGCCTGTGCTTGCTGCCTGTGCTTGCTGTGCCGCCTGTGCTTGTTGTGCTGCCTGTGCTTGCTATGCTGCCTGTGCTTGCTGCCGGTGCTTGCTGTGCTGCTTGTGCTTGCTGTGCTGCCTGTGCTTGCTGCCTGTGCTTGCTGTGCTGCCTGTGCTTGCTGTTTGTGCTTTTTGTGCTGCCTGTGCTTGCTGCCTGTGCTTGCTGTTTGTGCTTGCTGTGCTGCCTGTGCTTGCTGCCTGTGCTTGCTGTGCCGCCTGTGCTTGTTGTGCTGCCTGTGCTTGCTGTGCTTGCTATGCTGCCTGTGCTTGCTGTGCTGCCTGTGCTTGCTGCCTGTGCTTGCTGTGCCGCCTTTGCTTGTTGGGCTGCCTGTGCTTGCTATGCTGCCTGTGCTTGCTGCCTGTACTTGCTGTGCTGCCTATGCTTGCTGTTTGTGCTTGCTGTGCTGCCTGTGCTTGCTGCCTGTGCTTGCTGTTTGTGCTTGCTGTGCTGCCTGTGCTTGCTGCCTGTGCTTGCTGTGCTGCCTGTGCTTGCTGCCTGTGCCTGCTGTGCTGTCTGTGCTTGCTGCCTGTGCTTGCTGCGCTGCGTGTGCTTGCTGTGCTGCCTGTGCTTGCTGCCTGTGCTTGCTGTGCTGCCTGTGCTTGCTGTGCTGCCTTTGCTTGCTGCCTGTGCTTGCTGTGCCGCCTGTGCTTGTTGTGCTGCCTGTGCTTGCTGTGCTTGCTATGCTGCCTGTGCTTGCTGCCTGTGCTTGCTGTGCTGCCTGTGCTTGCTGCCTGTGCTTGCTGTGCTGCTTGTGCTTGCTGCCTGTGCTTGCTGTGCTTGCTGCCTGTGCTTGCTGTCCTGCTTGTGCTTGCTGCCTGTGCTTGCTTTGCTGCCTGTGCTTGCTGTACTGCCTGTGCTTGCTGCCTGTGCTTGCTGTGCTGCCTGTGCTTGCTGCCTGTGCTTGCTGTGCTGCCTGTGCTTGCTGTTTATGCTTGCTGTGCTGCCTGTGCTTGCTGTTTGTGCTTGCTGTGCTGCCTGTGCTGCCTGTGCTTGCTGTCTGTGCTTGCTGTGCTGCCCGTGCTTGCTGCCTGTGCTTGCTGCCTGTGCTTGCTGCGCTGCGTGTGCTTGCTGTGCTGCCTGTGCTTGCTGCCCGTGCTTGCTGTGCTGCCTTTGCTTGCTGCCTGTGCTTGCTGTTTGTGCTTGCTGTGCTGCCTGTGCTTGCTGCCTGTGCTTGCTGTGCTGCCTATGCTTGCTGCCTGTGCTTGCTGTGCTGCCTGTGCTTGCTGTGCTGCCTTTGCTTGCTGCCTGTGCTTGCTGCCTGTGCTTGCTGTGCCGCCTTTGCTTGTTGGGCTTCCTGTGCTTGCTGTGCTTGCTATGCTGCCTGTGCTTGCTGCCTGTGCTTGCTGCCTGTGCTTGCTGTGCTGGCTATGCTTACTGTTTGTGCTTGCTGTGCTGCCTGTGCTTGCTGTGCTGCCTGTGCTTGCTGTCTGTGCGTGCTGTGCTGCCTGTGCTTGCTGTGCTGCCTGTGCTTGATGCCTGTGCTTGCTTTGCTTGCTATGCTGCCTGTGCAAGCTGCCCGTGTTTGCTATGCTGCCTGTCCTTGCTGCCTGTTCTTGCTGTGCTGCCTGTTAGCGATGCATTTGATTTCGCCCATAACACGCGGTAATTCGACAGTGGCACACGACAGTGCGTTGCTGTGTCACCTGTTTTTGGAGGCGCCGAGAGTCGCGGATCATATGTTTACCTCGACGGCCGGTGCATTGACCAGCGTCTCAGTAAGAGTAAGCATTGTAAACAAATGCGAGAGAGAATCTCGCCGAAGATCGGAGCAGGCTTTGCCTGTTGGAAAGAGGACGGAGCTTGACCCCTCTGCACTTCCCCCAGAATCGCTAAAACCAACACATCTCGTCGAGCTATTTTGCGGGTTTCTAACATGCCTAAACTTGCTGCCTGTGCTTGCTGTGCTGCCTGTGCTGTGCTGCCTGTGCTTGCTGTGCTGCCTGTGCTGCCTGTGCTTGCTGCCTGTGCTTGCTGCCTGTGCTTCCTACCTGTGCTTGCTGCCTGTGCTTGCTGTGCTGCCTGTGCTTGCTGTGCTGCCTGTTAGCGATGCATTTGATTTCGCCCATAACACGCGGTAATTCGACAGTGGCACACGACAGTGCGATGCTGTGTCACCTGTTTTTGGAGGCGCCGAGAGTCGCGGATCATATGTTTACCTCGACGGCCGGTGCATTGACCAGCGTCTCAGTAAGAGTAAGCATTGTAAACAAATGCGAGAGAGAATCTCGCCGAAGATCGGAGCAGGCTTTGCCTGTTGGAAAGAGGACGGAGCTTGACCCCTCTGCACTTCCCCCAGAATCGCTAAAACCAACACATCTCGTCGAGCTATTTTGCGGGTTTCTAACATGCCTAAACTTGCTGCCTGTGCTTGCTGTGCTGCCTGTGCTGTGCTGCCTGTGCTTGCTGTGCTGCCTGTGCTGCCTGTGCTTGCTGCCTGTGCTTGCTGCCTGTGCTTCCTACCTGTGCTTGCTGCCTGTGCTTGCTGTGCTGCCTGTGCTTGCTGTGCTGCCTGTTAGCGATGCATTTGATTTCGCCCATAACACGCGGTAATTCGACAGTGGCACACGACAGTGCGATGCTGTGTCACCTGTTTTTGGAGGCGCCGAGAGTTGCGGATCATATGTTCACCTCGGCGGCCGGTGCATTGACCTGCGTCTCAGTAAGAGTAAGCATTGTAAACAAATGCGAGAGTGAATCTCGGCGAAGATCAGAGCAGGCTTTGCCTGTTGGAAAGAGGACGGAGCTTGACCCCTCTGCACTTCCCCCAGAATCGCTAAAAAACGAACACATCTCGTCGAGCTATTTTGCGGGTTTCTAACATGCCTGTGCTTGCTGCCTGTACTGCCTGTGCTTGCTGCCCGTGCTTGCTGCCTGTGCTTGCTGTGCTGCCTGTGCTTGCTGCCTGTGCTTGCTCTGCTGCCTGTGTTTGCTGCCTGTGCTGCCTGTGCTTGCTGCCTGTGTTTGCTGTGCTGCCTGTGCTGTGCTGCCTGCGTTTGCTGTGCTGCCTGTGCTTGCTGCCTGTGCCTGCTGTACTGCCTGTGCTTGCTGTGCTGCCTATGCTTGCTGTGCTGCCTGTGCTTGCTGCCTGTGCTTTCTGTGCTGCCTTTGCTTGCTGCCTGTGCTTGCTGCCTGTGCCTGCTGTGCCGCCTGTGCTTGTTGGGCTGCCTGTGCTTGCTGTGCTTGCTATGCTGCCTGTGCTTGCTGTGCTGCCTGTGCTTGCTGCCTGTGCCTGCTGTGCCGCCTGTGCTTGTTGGGCTTCCTGTGCTTGCTGTGCTTGCTATGCTGCCTGTGCTTGCTGTGCTGCCTGTGCTTGCTGCCTGTGCTTGTTGTGCTGCCTTTGCTTGCTGCCTGTGCTTGCTGCCTGTGCTTGCTGTGCCGCCTGTGCTTGTTGGGCTGCCTGTGCTTGCTGTGCTGCCTATGCTTGCTGTTTGTGCTTGCTGTGCTGCCTGTGCTTGCTGTGCTGCATGTGCTTGCTGTGCTGTCTGTGCTTGCTGTGCTGCCTGTGCTTGCTGTGCTGCCTGTGCTTGCTGCCTGTGCTTGCTGTGCTGCCTTTGCTTGCTGCCTGTGCTTGCTGTGCTGCCTGTGCTTGCTGTTTGTGCTTGCTGTGCTGCCTGTGCTTGCTGTCTGTGCGTGCTGTGCTGCCTGTGCTTGCTGTGCTGCCTGTGCTTGATGCCTGTGCTTGCTTTGCTTGCTATGCTGCCTGTGCAAGCTGCCCGTGTTTGCTATGCTGCCTGTCCTTGCTGCCTGTGCTTGCTGCCTGTGCTTGCTGCCTGTGCTTGCTGTACTTGCTTTGCTGCCTGTGCTTTCTGTACTGCCTGTGCTTGCTGCCTGTGCTTGCTGTGCTGCCTGTGCTTGCTGCCTGTGCTTGCTGTGCTGCCTGTGCTTGCTGTTTATGCTTGCTGTGCTGCCTGTGCTTGCTGTTTGTGCTTGCTGTGCTGCCTGTGCTTGCTGTGCTGCCGGTGCTTGCTGCCTGTGCTTGCTGTGCTGCCTTTGCTTGCTGCCTGTGCTTGCTGTGCCGCCTGTGCTTGTTGTGCTGCCTGTGCTTGCTGTGTTTGCTGAGCTGCCTGTGCTTGCTGTGCTGCCTGTGCTTGCTGCCTGTGCTTGCTGTGCTGCCTTTGCTTGCTGCCTGTGCTTGCTGCCTGTGCTTGCTGTGCCGCCTTTGCTTGTTGGGCTGCCTGTGCTTGCTGTGCTTGCTGCCTGTGCTTGCTGTGCTGCCTGTGCTTGCTGTGCTGCCTTTGCTTGCTGCCTGTGCTTGCTGCCTGTGCTTGCTGTGCCGCCTGTGCTTGTTGGGCTGCCTGTGCTTGCTGTGCTTGCTATGCTGCCTGTGCTTGCTGCCTGTGCTTGCTGTGCTGCCTATGCTTGCTGTTTGTGCTTGCTGTGCTGCCTGTGCTTGCTGTGCTGCCTGTGCTTGCTGCCTGTGCTTGCTGTTCTGCCTATGCTTGCTGTGCTGCCTTTACTTGCTGCTTGTGCTTGCTGTGCCGCCTGTGCTTGTTGGGCTGCCTGTGCTTGCTGTGCTTGCTATGCTGCCTGTGCTTGCTGCCTGTGCTTACTGTGCTGCCTATGCTTGCTGTTTGTGCTTGCTATGCTGCCTGTGCTTGCTGCCTGTGCTTGCTGTGCTGCCTGTGCTTGCTGTGCTGCCTTTGCTTGCTGCCTGTGCTTGCTGTGCCGCCTGTGCTTGTTGGGCTGCCTGTGCTTGCTGTGCTTGCTATGCTGCCTGTGCTTGCTGCCTGTGCTTGCTGTGCTGCCTGTGCTTGCTGTGCTGCCTTTGCTTGCTGCCTATGCTTGCTGCCAGTGCTTGCTGTGCCGCCTGTGCTTGTTGGGCTGCCTGTGCTTGCTATGCTGCCTGTGCTTGCTGCCTGTGCTTGCTGTGCTGCCTATGCTTGCTGTTTGTGCTTGCTGTGCTGCCTGTGCTTGCTGCCTGTGCTTGCTGTTCTGCCTGTGCTTGCTGTGCCGCCTGTGCTTGTTGGGCTGCCTGTGCTTGCTGTGCTGCCTATGCTTGCTGTTTGTGCTTGCTGTGCTGCCTGTGCTTGCTGTGCTGCCTGTGCTTGTTGTGCTGCCTGTGTTTGCTGTGCTTGCTATGCTGCCTGTGCTTGCTGTGCTGCCTGTGCTTGCTGCCTGTGCTTGCTGTGCTGCCTGTGCTTGCTGCCTGTGCTTGCTGTGCTGCCTTTGCTTGCTGCCTGTGCTTGCTGTGCTGCCTTTGCTTGCTGCCTGTGCTTGCTGCCTGTGCTTGCTGTGCTGCCTGTGCTTGCTGCCTGTGCTTGCTGCCTGTGCTTGCTGCCTGTGCTTGCTGTGCTGCCTGTGCTTGCTGCCTGTGCTTGCTGTGCCGCCTTTGCTTGTTGGGCTGCCTGTGCTTGCTATGCTGCCTGTGCTTGCTGCCTGTGCTTGCTGTTTGTGCTTGCTGTGCTGCCTGTGCTTGCTGTGCTGCCTATGCTTGCTGTTTGTGCTTGCTGTGCTGCCTGTGCTTGCTCCCTGTGCTTGCTGTGCTGCCTATGCTTGCTGTTTGTGCTTGCTGTGCTGCCTGTGCTTGCTACCTGTGCTTGCTGTGCTGCCTGTGCTTGCTGTTTGTGCTGCCTGTGCTTGCTGCCTGTGCTTGCTGTGCTGCCTGTGCTTGCTGCCTGTGCTTGCTGTGCTGCCTGTGCTTGCTGCTTGTGCTTGCTGTGCTGCCTGTGCTTGCTGCCTGTGCTTGCTGCCTGTGCTTGCTGCCTGTGCTTGCTGTACTTGCTTTGCTGCCTGTGCTTGCTGTGCTGCCTGTGCTTGCTGCCTGTGCTTGCTGTGCTGCCTGTGCTTGCTGCCTGTGCTTGCTGTGCTGCCTGTGCTTGCTGTTTGTGCTTGCTGTGCTGCCTGTGCTTGCTGTTTGTGCTTGCTGTGCTGCCTGTGCTTGCTGCCTGTGCCTGCTGTACTGCCTGTGCTTGCTGTGCTGCCTGTGCTTGCTGTGCTGCCTGTGCTTGCTGTGCTGCCTGTGCTTGCTGCCTGTGCTTGCTGTGCTGCCTGTGCTTGCTGCTTGTGCTTGCTGTGCTGCCTGTGCTTGCTGCCTGTGCTTGCTGTGCTGCCTGTGCTTGATGCCTGTGCGTGCTTTGCTTGCTATGCTGCCTGTGCAAGCTGCCCGTGTTTGCTATGCTGCCTGTGCTTGCTGCCTGTTCTTGCTGTGCTGCCTGTTAGCGATGCATTTGATTTCGCCCATAACACGCGGTAATTCGACAGTGGCACACGACAGTGCGTTGCTGTGTCACCTGTTTTTGGAGGCGCCGAGAGTCGCGGATCATATGTTTACCTCGGCGGCCGGTGCATTGACCAGCGTCTCAGTAAGAGTAAGCATTGTAAACAAATGCGAGAGTGAATCTCGCCGAAGATCGGAGCAGGCTTTGCCTGTTGGAAAGAGGACGGAGCTTAACCCCTCTGCACTTCCCCCAGAATCGCTAAAACCAACACATCTCGTCGAGCTATTTTGCGGGTTTCTAACATGCCTAAACTTGCTGCCTGTGCTTGCTGTGCTGCCTGTGCTGTGCTGCCTGTGCTTGCTGTGCTGCCTGTGCTGCCTGTACTTGCTGCCTGTGCTTGCTGCCTGTGCTTCCTACCTGTGCTTGCTGCCTGTGCTTGCTGTGCTGCCTGTGCTTGCTGCCTGTGCTTGCTGTGCTGCCTGTTAGCGATGCATTTGATTTCGCCCATAACACGCGGTAATTCGACAGTGGCACACGACAGTGCGATGCTGTGTCACCTGTTTTTGGAGGCGCCGAGAGTTGCGGATCATATGTTTACCTCGGCGGCCGGTGCATTGACCTGCGTCTCAGTAAGAGTAAGCATTGTAAACAAATGCGAGAGTGAATCTCGCCGAAGATCAGAGCAGGCTTTGCCTGTTGGAAAGAGGACGGAGCTTGACCCCTCTGCACTTCCCCCAGAATCGCTAAAAAACGAACACATCTCGTCGAGCTATTTTGCGGGTTTCTAACATGCCTGTGCTTGCTGCCTGTACTGCCTGTGCTTGCTGCCCGTGCTTGCTGCCTGTGCTTGCTGTGCTGCCTGTGCTTGCTGCCTGTGCTTGCTGTGCTGCCTGTGCTTGCTGCCTGTGCTTGCTCTGCTGCCTGTGTTTGCTGCCTGTGCTGCCTGTGCTTGCTGCCTGTGTTTGCTGTGCTGCCTGTGCTGTGCTGCCTGCGTTTGCTGTGCTGCCTGTGCTTGCTGCCTGTGCCTGCTGTACTGCCTGTGCTGCCTGTGCTTGCTGCCTTTGCTTGCTGTGCTGCCTGTGCTTGCTGCTTGTGCTTGCTGTGCTGCCTGTGCTTGCTGCCTGTGCTTGCTGTACTTGCTTTGCTGCCTGTGCTTGCTGCTTGTGCTTGCTGTGCTGCCTGTGCTTGCTGCCTGTGCTTGCTGCCTGTGCTTGCTGTACTTGCTTTGCTGCCTGTGCTTGCTGTGCTGCCTGTGCTTGCTGCCTGTGCTTGCTGTGCTGCCTGTGCTTGCTGCCTGTGCTTGCTGTGCTGCCTGTGCTTGCTGCCTGTGCTTGCTGTGCTGCCTCTGCTTGCTGCCTGTGCTTGCTCTGCTGCCTGTGTTTGCTGCCTGTGCTGCCTGTGCTTGCTGCCTGTGTTTGCTGTGCTGCCTGTGCTGTGCTGCCTGCGTTTGCTGTGCTGCCTGTGCTTGCTGCCTGTGCCTGCTGTACTGCCTGTGCTGCCTGTGCTTGCTGCCTGTGCTTGCTGTGCTGCCTGTGCTTGCTGCTTGTGCTTGCTGTGCTGCCTTTGCTTGCTGCCTGTGCTTGCTGCCTGTGCTTGCTATGCTGCCTGTGCTTGCTGCCTGAGCTTGCTGTGCTGCCTGTGCTTGCTGCCTGTGCTTGCTGTGCTGCCTGTGCTTGCTGCCTGTGCTTGCTGTGCTGCCTGTGCTTGCTGCCTCTGCTTGCTGTGCTGCCTGTGCTTCCTGCACTTGCTGTGCTGCCTGTGCTTGCTGCCCGTGCTTGCTGTGCTGCCTGTGCTTGCTGCCTGTGCTTGCTGTGCTACCTGTGCTTGCTGTGCTGCCTGTGCTGTGCTGCCCGTGCTTGCTGTGCTGCCTGTGCTTGCTGCCTGTGCTTGCTGTGCTGCCTGTGCTTGCTGCCTGTGCTTGCTGTGCTGCCTCTGCTTGCTGCCTGTGCTTGCTGTGCTGCCTGTGCTTGCTGTGCTGCCTGTGCTTGCTGTGCTGCCTGTGCTTGCTGCCTGTGCTTGCTGTGCTGCCTGTGCTTGCTGCCTGTGCTTGCTGTGCTGCCTGTGCTTGCTGCCTCTGCTTGCTGTGCTGCTTGTGCTTGCTGTGCTGCTTGTGCTTGCTGCCTGTGCTTGCTGTGCTGCCTGTGTTTGCTGCGCTGCGTGTGCTTGCTGTGCTGCCTTTGCTTGCTGCCTGTGCTTGCTGTGCCGCCTTTGATTGTTGGGCTGCCTGTGTTTGCTGCGCTGCGTGTGCTTGCTGTGCTGCCTTTGCTTGCTGCCTGTGCTGCCTGTGCCGCCTGTGCTTGTTGTGCTGCCTGTGCTTGCTGTGCTTGCTATGCTGCCTGTGCTTGCTGTGCTGCCTGTGCTTGCTGCCTGTGCTTGCTGTGCTGCCTGTGCTTGCTGCCTCTGCTTGCTGTGCTGCTTGTGCTTGCTGTGCTGCTTGTGCTTGCTGCCTGTGCTTGCTGTGCTGCCTGTGTTTGCTGCGCTGCGTGTGCTTGCTGTGCTGCCTTTGCTTGCTGCCTGTGCTTGCTGTGCCGCCTTTGATTGTTGGGCTGCCTGTGCTTGCTATGCTGCCTGTGCTTGCTGCCTGTGCTTGCTGTGCTGCCTATGCTTGCTGTTTGTGCTTGCTGTGCTGCCTGTGCTTGCTGCCTGTGCTTGCTGTTTGTGCTTGCTGTGCTGCCTGTGCTTGCTGCCTGTGCTTGCTGTGCTGCCTGTGCTTGCTGCCTGTGCCTGCTGTGCTGTCTGTGCTTGCTGCCTGTGCTTGCTGCGCTGCCTGTGCTTGCTATGCTGCCTGTGCTTGCTGCCTGTGCTTGCTGCCTGTGCTTGCTGTTTGTGCTTGCTGTGCTGCCTGTGCTTGCTGCCTGTGCTTGCTGTGCTGCCTGTGCTTGCTGCCTGTGCCTGCTGTGCTGTCTGTGCTTGCTGCCTGTGCTTGCTGTGCTGCCTGTGCTTGCTGCCTGTGCTTGCTGTGCTGCCTGTGCTTGCTGTGCTGCCTTTGCTTGCTGCCTGTGCTTGCTGTGCCGCCTGTGCTTGTTGTGCTGCCTGTGCTTGCTGTGCTGCCTTTGCTTGCTGCCTGTGCTTGCTGTGCCGCCTTTGCTTGTTGGGCTGCCTGTGCTTGCTATGCTGCCTGTGCTTGCTGCCTGTCCTTGCTGTGCTGCCTATGCTTGCTGTTTGTGCTTGTTGTGCTGCCTGTGCTTGCTGCCTGTGCTTGCTGTTTGTGCTTGCTGTGCTGCCTGTGCTGTGCTGCCTGTGCTTGCTGTGCTGCCTGTGCTTGCTGCCTGTGCCTGCCGTGCTGTCTGTGCTTGCTGCCGGTGCGTGCTGCGCTGCGTGTGCTTGCTGTGCTGCCTGTGCTTGCTGTGCTGCCTTTGCTTGCTGCCTGTGCTTGCTGTGCCGCCTGTGCTTGTTGTGCTGCCTGTGCTTGCTGTGCTGCCTATGCTTGCTGTTTGTGCTTGCTGTGCTGCCTGTGCTTGCTGCCTGTGCTTGCTGTGCTGCCTATGCTTGCTGTTTGTGCTTGCTGTGCTGCCTGTGCTTGCTGCCTGTGCTTGCTGTTTGTGCTTGCTGTGCTGCCTGTGCTTGCTGCCTGAGCTTGCTGTGCTGCCTGTGCTTGCTGCCTGTGCTTGCTGTGCTGCCTGTGCTGGCTGCCTGTGCTTGCTGTGCTGCCTGTGCTTGCTGCCTCTGCTTGCTGTGCTGCCTGTGCTTCCTGCACTTGCTGTGCTGCCTGTGCTTGCTGCCCGTGCTTGCTGTGCTGCCTGTGCTTGCTGCCTGTGCTTGCTGTGCTACCTGTGCTTGCTGTGCTGCCTGTGCTGTGCTGCCCGTGCTTGCTGTGCTGCCTGTGCTTGCTGCCTGTGCTTGCTGTGCTGCCTGTGCTTGCTGCCTGTGCTTGCTGTGCTGCCTCTGCTTGCTGCCTGTGCTTGCTGTGCTGCCTGTGCTTGCTGTGCTGCCTGTGCTTGCTGTGCTGCCTGTGCTTGCTGCCTGTGCTTGCTGTGCTGCCTGTGCTTGCTGCCTGTGCTTGCTGTGCTGCCTGTGCTTGCTGCCTCTGCTTGCTGTGCTGCTTGTGCTTGCTGTGCTGCTTGTGCTTGCTGCCTGTGCTTGCTGTGCTGCCTGTGTTTGCTGCGCTGCGTGTGCTTGCTGTGCTGCCTTTGCTTGCTGCCTGTGCTTGCTGTGCCGCCTTTGATTGTTGGGCTGCCTGTGTTTGCTGCGCTGCGTGTGCTTGCTGTGCTGCCTTTGCTTGCTGCCTGTGCTGCCTGTGCCGCCTGTGCTTGTTGTGCTGCCTGTGCTTGCTGTGCTTGCTATGCTGCCTGTGCTTGCTGTGCTGCCTGTGCTTGCTGCCTGTGCTTGCTGTGCTGCCTGTGCTTGCTGCCTCTGCTTGCTGTGCTGCTTGTGCTTGCTGTGCTGCTTGTGCTTGCTGCCTGTGCTTGCTGTGCTGCCTGTGTTTGCTGCGCTGCGTGTGCTTGCTGTGCTGCCTTTGCTTGCTGCCTGTGCTTGCTGTGCCGCCTTTGATTGTTGGGCTGCCTGTGCTTGCTATGCTGCCTGTGCTTGCTGCCTGTGCTTGCTGTGCTGCCTATGCTTGCTGTTTGTGCTTGCTGTGCTGCCTGTGCTTGCTGCCTGTGCTTGCTGTTTGTGCTTGCTGTGCTGCCTGTGCTTGCTGCCTGTGCTTGCTGTGCTGCCTGTGCTTGCTGCCTGTGCCTGCTGTGCTGTCTGTGCTTGCTGCCTGTGCTTGCTGCGCTGCCTGTGCTTGCTATGCTGCCTGTGCTTGCTGCCTGTGCTTGCTGCCTGTGCTTGCTGTTTGTGCTTGCTGTGCTGCCTGTGCTTGCTGCCTGTGCTTGCTGTGCTGCCTGTGCTTGCTGCCTGTGCCTGCTGTGCTGTCTGTGCTTGCTGCCTGTGCTTGCTGTGCTGCCTGTGCTTGCTGCCTGTGCTTGCTGTGCTGCCTGTGCTTGCTGTGCTGCCTTTGCTTGCTGCCTGTGCTTGCTGTGCCGCCTGTGCTTGTTGTGCTGCCTGTGCTTGCTGTGCTGCCTTTGCTTGCTGCCTGTGCTTGCTGTGCCGCCTTTGCTTGTTGGGCTGCCTGTGCTTGCTATGCTGCCTGTGCTTGCTGCCTGTGCTTGCTGTGCTGCCTATGCTTGCTGTTTGTGCTTGTTGTGCTGCCTGTGCTTGCTGCCTGTGCTTGCTGTTTGTGCTTGCTGTGCTGCCTGTGCTGTGCTGCCTGTGCTTGCTGTGCTGCCTGTGCTTGCTGCCTGTGCCTGCCGTGCTGTCTGTGCTTGCTGCCGGTGCGTGCTGCGCTGCGTGTGCTTGCTGTGCTGCCTGTGCTTGCTGTGCTGCCTTTGCTTGCTGCCTGTGCTTGCTGTGCCGCCTGTGCTTGTTGTGCTGCCTGTGCTTGCTGTGCTGCCTATGCTTGCTGTTTGTGCTTGCTGTGCTGCCTGTGCTTGCTGCCTGTGCTTGCTGTGCTGCCTATGCTTGGTGTTTGTGCTTGCTGTGCTGCCTGTGCTTGCTGCCTGTGCTTGCTGTGCTGCCTGTGCTTGCTGCCTGTGCTTGCTGTGCTGCCTGTGCTTGCTGCCCGTGCTTGCTGCCTGTGCTTGCTGTGCTGCCTGTGCTTGCTGCCTGTGCTTGCTCTGCTGCCTGTGTTTGCTGCCTGTGCTGCCTGTGCTTGCTGCCTGTGTTTGCTGTGCCGCCTGTGCTGTGCTGCCTGTGTTTGCTGTGCTGCCTGTGCTTGCTGCCTGTGCCTGCTGTACTGCCTGTGCTTGCTGTGCTGCCTGTGCTTGCTGTGCTGCCTGTGCTTGCTGCCTGTGCTTGCTGTGCTGCCTGTGCTTGCTGCCTGTGCTTGCTGTGCTGCCTTTGTTTGCTGTGCTGCCTGTGCTTGCTGCCTGTGCTTGCTGTGCTGCCTGTGCTTGCAGTGCTGCCTGTGCTTGCTGCCTGTGCTTGCTGTACTTGCTTTGCTGCCTGTGCTTGCTGTGCTGCCTGTGCTTGCTGCCTGTGCTTGCTGCCTGTGCTTGCTGTGCTGCCTGCGCTTGCTGCCTGTGCTTGCTGTGCTGCCTGTGCTTGCTGCCTGTGCTTGCTGTGCTTGCTATGCTGCCTGTGCAAGCTGCCTGTGCTTGCTGTGCTGCCTGTCCTTGCTGTGCTGCCCGTGCTTGCTGTGCTGCCTGTGCTTGCTGTGCTGCCTGTGCTTGCTGCCTGTGCTTGCTGTGCTGCCTGTGCTTGCTGCCTGTGCTGCCTGTGCTTGCTGCCTGTGCTTGCTGTGCTGCCTGTGCTGCCTGAGCTGCCTGTGCTTGCTGCCTGTGCTTGCTGTGCTGCTTGTGCTTGCTACCTGTGCTTGGTGTGCTGCCTGTGCTTGCTGTGCTGTCTGTGCTTGCTGTGCTGCCTGTGCTTGCTGCGCTGCGTGTGCTTGCTGTGCTGCCTGTGCTTGCTGCCTGTGCTTGCTGTGCTGCCTTTGCTTGCTGCCTGTGCTTGCTGTGCCGCCTGTGCTTGTTGGGCTGCCTGTGCTTGCTGCCTGTGCTTGCTGTGCTGCCTATGCTTGCTGTTTGTGCTTGCTGTGCTGCCTGTGCTTGCTGTGCTGCCTTTGCTTGCTGCCTGTGCTTGCTGCCTGTGCTTGCTGTGCCGCCTGTGCTTGTTGGGCTGCCTGTGCTTGCTGTGCTTGCTATGCTGCCTGTGCTTGCTGCCTGTGCTTGCTGCCTGTGCTTGCTGCCTGTGCTTGCTGTGCTGCCTGTGCTTGCTGTGCTGCCTTTGCTTGCTGCCTGTGCTTGCTGTGCCGCCTTTGCTTGTTGGGCTGCCTGTGCTTGCTATGCTGCCTGTGCTTGCTGCCTGTGCTTGCTGTGCTGCCTATGCTTGCTGTTTGTGCTTGTTGTGCTGCCTGTGCTTGCTGCCTGTGCTTGCTGTTTGTGCTTGCTGTGCTGCCTGTGCTGTGCTGCCTGTGCTTGCTGTGCTGCCTGTGCTTGCTGCCTGTGCCTGCTGTGCTGTCTGTGCTTGCTGCCGGTGCGTGCTGCGCTGCGTGTGCTTGCTGTGCTGCCTGTGCTTGCTGTGCTGCCTTTGCTTGCTGCCTGTGCTTGCTGTGCCGCCTGTGCTTGTTGTGCTGCCTGTGCTTGCTGTGCTGCCTATGCTTGCTGTTTGTGCTTGCTGTGCTGCCTGTGCTTGCTGCCTGTGCTTGCTGTGCTGCCTATGCTTGGTGTTTGTGCTTGCTGTGCTGCCTGTGCTTGCTGCCTGTGCTTGCTGTGCTGCCTGTGCTTGCTGCCTGTGCTTGCTGCGCTGCCTGTGCTTGCTGCCCGTGCTTGCTGCCTGTGCTTGCTGTGCTGCCTGTGCTTGCTGCCTGTGCTTGCTCTGCTGCCTGTGTTTGCTGCCTGTGCTGCCTGTGCTTGCTGCCTGTGTTTGCTGTGCCGCCTGTGCTGTGCTGCCTGTGTTTGCTGTGCTGCCTGTGCTTGCTGCCTGTGCCTGCTGTACTGCCTGTGCTTGCTGTGCTGCCTGTGCTTGCTGTGCTGCCTGTGCTTGCTGCCTGTGCTTGCTGTGCTGCCTGTGCTTGCTGCCTGTGCTTGCTGTGCTGCCTGTGCATGCTGCCTGTGCTGCCTTTGTTTGCTGTGCTGCCTGTGCTTGCTGCCTGTGCTTGCTGTGCTGCCTGTGCTTGCAGTGCTGCCTGTGCTTGCTGCCTGTGCTTGCTGTACTTGCTTTGCTGCCTGTGCTTGCTGTGCTGCCTGTGCTTGCTGCCTGTGCTTGCTGCCTGTGCTTGCTGTGCTGCCTGCGCTTGCTGCCTGTGCTTGCTGTGCTGCCTGTGCTTGCTGCCTGTGCTTGCTGTGCTTGCTATGCTGCCTGTGCAAGCTGCCTGTGCTTGCTGTGCTGCCTGTCCTTGCTGTGCTGCCCGTGCTTGCTGTGCTGCCTGTGCTTGCTGTGCTGCCTGTGCTTGCTGCCTGTGCTTGCTGCCTGTGCTTGCTGTGCTGCCTGTGCTTGCTGCCTGTGCTGCCTGTGCTTGCTGCCTGTGCTTGCTGTGCTGCCTGTGCTGCCTGAGCTGCCTGTGCTTGCTGCCTGTGCTTGCTGTGCTGCTTGTGCTTGCTACCTGTGCTTGGTGTGCTGCCTGTGCTTGCTGTGCTGTCTGTGCTTGCTGTGCTGCCTGTGCTTGCTGCGCTGCGTGTGCTTGCTGTGCTGCCTGTGCTTGCTGCCTGTGCTTGCTGTGCTGCCTTTGCTTGCTGCCTGTGCTTGCTGTGCCGCCTGTGCTTGTTGGGCTGCCTGTGCTTGCTGCCTGTGCTTGCTGTGCTGCCTATGCTTGCTGTTTGTGCTTGCTGTGCTGCCTGTGCTTGCTGTGCTGCCTTTGCTTGCTGCCTGTGCTTGCTGCCTGTGCTTGCTGTGCCGCCTGTGCTTGTTGGGCTGCCTGTGCTTGCTGTGCTTGCTATGCTGCCTGTGCTTGCTGCCTGTGCTTGCTGCCTGTGCTTGCTGCCTGTGCTTGCTGTGCTGCCTGTGCTTGCTGTGCTGCCTTTGCTTGCTGCCTGTGCTTGCTGTGCCGCCTTTGCTTGTTGGGCTGCCTGTGCTTGCTATGCTGCCTGTGCTTGCTGCCTGTGCTTGCTGTGCTGCCTATGCTTGCTGTTTGTGCTTGTTGTGCTGCCTGTGCTTGCTGCCTGTGCTTGCTGTTTGTGCTTGCTGTGCTGCCTGTGCTGTGCTGCCTGTGCTTGCTGTGCTGCCTGTGCTTGCTGCCTGTGCCTGCTGTGCTGTCTGTGCTTGCTGCCGGTGCGTGCTGCGCTGCGTGTGCTTGCTGTGCTGCCTGTGCTTGCTGCCTGTGCTTGCTGTGCTGCCTGTGCTTGCTGTGCTGCCTTTGCTTGCTGCCTGTGCTTGCTGTGCCGCCTGTGCTTGTTGTGCTGCCTGTGCTTGCTGTGCTGCCTATGCTTGCTGTTTGTGCTTGCTGTGCTGCCTGTGCTTGCTGCCTGTGCTTGCTGTGCTGCCTATGCTTGGTGTTTGTGCTTGCTGTGCTGCCTGTGCTTGCTGTGCTGCCTGTGCTTGCTGCCCGTGCTTGCTGCCTGTGCTTGCTGTGCTGCCTGTGCTGCCTGTGCTTGCTGCCTGTGTTTGCTGTGCTGCCTGTGCTGTGCTGCCTGTGTTTGCTGTGCTGCCTGTGCTGTGCTGCCTGTGTTTGCTGTGCTGCCTGTGCTTGCTGCCTGTGCCTGCTGTACTGCCTGTGCTTGCTGTGCTGCCTGTGCTTGCTGTGCTGCCTGTGCTTGCTGCCTGTGCTTGCTGTGCTGCCTGTGCTTGCTGCCTGTGCTTGCTGTGCTGCCTGTGCTTGCTGCCTGTGCTGCCTTTGTTTGCTGTGCTGCCTGTGCTTGCTGCCTGTGCTTGCTGTGCTGCCTGTGCTTGCTGCCTGTGCTTGCTGCCTGTGCTTGCTGTACTTGCTTTGCTGCCTGTGCTTGCTGTGCTGCCTGTGCTTGCTGCCTGTGCTTGCTGCCTGTGCTTGCTGTGCTGCCTGCGCTTGCTGCCTGTGCTTGCTGTGCTGCCTGTGCTTGCTGCCTGTGCTTGCTGTGCTTGCTATGCTGCCTGTGCTTGCTGCCTGTGCTTGCTGTTCTGCCTGTGCTTGCTGCCTGTGCTGCCTGTGCTTGCTGCCTGTGCTTGCTGCCTGTGCTTGCTGTGCTGCCTGTGCTGCCTGAGCTGCCTGTGCTTGCTGCCTGTGCTTGCTGTGCTGCTTGTGCTTGCTACCTGTGCTTGGTGTGCTGCCTGTGCTTGCTGTGCTGTCTGTGCTTGCTGTGCTGCCTGTGCTTGCTGCGCTGCGTGTGCTTGCTGTGCTGCCTGTGCTTGCTGCCTGTGCTTGCTGTGCTGCCTTTGCTTGCTGCCTGTGCTTGCTGTGCCGCCTGTGCTTGTTGGGCTGCCTGTGCTTGCTGTGCTGCCTATGCTTGCTGTTTGTGCTTGCTGTGCTGCCTGTGCTGTCTGTGCTTGCTGTGCTGCCTGTGCTTGCTGCCTGTGCTGGCTGTGCTGCCTGTGCTTGCTGTTCTGCCTTTGCTTGCTGCCTGTGCTTGCTGCCTGTGCTTGCTGTGCCGCCTGTGCTTGTTGGGCTGCCTGTGCTTGCTGTGCTTGCTATGCTGCCTGTGCTTGCTGTGCTGCCTATGCTTGCTGTTTGTGCTTGCTGTGCTGCCTGTGCTTGCTGTGCTGCCTGTGCTTGCTGCCTGTGCTTGCTGTGCTGCCTGTGCTTGCTGTTTGTGCTTGCTGTGCTGCCTGTGCTTGCTGCCTGTGCTTGCTGTGCTGCCTGTGCTTGCTGCCTGTGCTTGCTGTGCTGCCTGTGCTTGCTGCCTGTGCTGCCTGTGCTGCCTGTGCTGCGTGTGCTTGCTGTGCTGCCTGTGCTTGCTGCCTGTGCTTGCTGTGCTGCCTTTGCTTGCTGCCTGAGCTTGCTGTGCTGCCTGTGCTTGCTGTGCTGTCTGTGCTTGCTGTGCTGCCTGTGCTTGCTGCGCTGCGTGTGCTTGCTGTGCTGCCAGTGCTTGCTGCCTGTGCTTGCTGTGCTGCCTTTGCTTGCTGCCTGTGCTTGCTGTGCCGCCTGTGCTTGTTGGGCTGCCTGTGCTTCCTGTGCTTGCTGCCTGTGCTTGCTGTGCTGCCTATGCTTGCTGTTTGTGCTTGCTGTGCTGCCTGTGCTTGCTGTGCTGTCTGTGCTTGCTGTGCTGCCTGTGCTTGCTGCCTGTGCTTGCTGTGCTGCCTGTGCTTGCTGTTCTGCCTTTGCTTGCTGCCTGTGCTTGCTGCCTGTGCTTGCTGTGCCGCCTGTGCTTGTTGGGCTGCCTGTGCTTGCTGTGCTTGCTATGCTGCCTGTGCTTGCTGTGCTGCCTATGCTTGCTGTTTGTGCTTGCTGTGCTGCGTGTGCTTGCTGTGCTGCCTGTGCTTGCTGCCTGTGCTTGCTGCCTGTGCTTGCTGTGCTGCCTGTGCTTGCTGCCTGTGCTTGCTCTGCTGCCTGTGTTTGCTGCCTGTGCTGCCTGTGCTTGCTGCCTGTGTTTGCTGTGCTGCCTGTGCTGTGCTGCCTGTGTTTGCTGTGCTGCCTGTGCTTGCTGCCTGTGCCTGCTGTACTGCCTGTGCTTGCTGTGCTGCCTGTGCTTGCTGCCTGTGCTTGCTGTGCTGCCTGTGCTTGCTGCCTGTGCTTGCTGTGCTGCCTGTGCATGCTGCCTGTGCTGCCTGTGCTTGCTGCCTGTGCTTGCTGTGCTGCCTGTGCTTGCTGCCTGTGCTTGCTGCCTGTGCTTGCTGTACTTGCTTTGCTGCCTGTGCTGCCTGTGCTTGCTGCCTGTGCTTGCTGTGCTGCCTGCGCTTGCTGCCTGTGCTTGCTGTGCTGCCTGTGCTTGCTGCCTGTGCTTGCTGTGCTTGCTATGCTGCCTGTGCTTGCTGCCTGTGCTTGCTGTTCTGCCTGTGCTTGCTGCCTGTGCTGCCTGTGCTTGCTGCCTGTGCTTGCTGTGCTGCCTGTGCTGCCTGAGCTGCCTGTGCTTGCTGCCTGTGCTTGCTGTGCTGCTTGTGCTTGCTACCTGTGCTTGGTGTGCTGCCTGTGCTTGCTGTGCTGCCTGTGCTTGCTGCCTGTGCTTGCTGCGCTGCGTGTGCTTGCTGTGCTGCCTGTGCTTGCTGCCTGTGCTTGCTGTGCTGCCTTTGCTTGCTGCCTGTGCTTGCTGTGCCGCCTGTGCTTGCTCCCTGTGCTTGCTGTGCTGCCTCTGCTTGCTGCCTGTGCTTGCTGTGCTGCCTGTGCTTGCTGTGCTGCCTGTGCTTGCTGCCTGTGCTTGCTGTGCTGCCTGTGCTTGCTGCCTGTGCTTGCTGTGCTGCCTGTGCTTGCTGCCTCTGCTTGCTGTGCTGCTTGTGCTTGCTGTGCTGCTTGTGCTTGCTGCCTGTGCTTGCTGTGCTGCCTGTGTTTGCTGCGCTGCGTGTGCTTGCTGTGCTGCCTGTGCTTGCTGCCTGTGCTGCCTTTGCTTGCTGCCTGTGCTTGCTGCCTGTGCTTGCTGTGCCGCCTGTGCTTGTTGGGCTGCCTGTGCTTGCTGTGCTTGCTATGCTGCCTGTGCTTGCTGCCTGAGCTTGCTGTGCTGCCTGTGCTTGCTGCCTGTGCTTGCTGTGCTGCCTGTGCTTGCTGCCTGTGCTTGCTGTGCTGCCTGTGCTTGCTGCCTCTGCTTGCTGTGCTGCCTTTGCTTGCTGCCTGTGCTTGCTGCCTGTGCTTGCTGTGCCGCCTGTGCTTGTTGGGCTGCCTGTGCTTGCTGTGCTTGCTATGCTGCCTGTGCTTGCTGCCTGTGCTTGCTGTGCTGCCTGTGCTTGCTGCCTGTGCTTGCTGTGCTGCCTTTGCTTGCTGCCTGTGCTTGCTGCCTGTGCCGCCTGTGCTTGTTGTGCTGCCTGTGCTTGCTGTGCTTGCTATGCTGCCTGTGCTTGCTATGCTGCCTGTGCTTGCTGTGCTGCCTGTGCTTGCTGCCTCTGCTTGCTGTGCTGCTTGTGCTTGCTGTGCTGCTTGTGCTTGCTGCCTGTGCTTGCTGTGCTGCCTGTGTTTGCTGCGCTGCGTGTGCTTGCTGTGCTGCCTTTGCTTGCTGCCTGTGCTTGCTGTGCCGCCTTTGATTGTTGGGCTGCCTGTGCTTGCTATGCTGCCTGTGCTTGCTGCCTGTGCTTGCTGTGCTGCCTATGCTTGCTGTTTGTGCTTGCTGTGCTGCCTGTGCTTGCTGCCTGTGCTTGCTGTTTGTGCTTGCTGTGCTGCCTGTGCTTGCTGCCTGTGCTTGCTGTGCTGCCTGTGCTTGCTGCCTGTGCCTGCTGTGCTGTCTGTGCTTGCTGCCTGTGCTTGCTGCGCTGCCTGTGCTTGCTATGCTGCCTGTGCTTGCTGCCTGTGCTTGCTGTGCTGCCTATGCTTGCTGTTTGTGCTTGCTGTGCTGCCTGTGCTTGCTGCCTGTGCTTGCTGCCTGTGCTTGCTGTTTGTGCTTGCTGTGCTGCCTGTGCTTGCTGCCTGTGCTTGCTGTGCTGCCTGTGCTTGCTGCCTGTGCCTGCTGTGCTGTCTGTGCTTGCTGCCTGTGCTTGCTGTGCTGCCTGTGCTTGCTGCCTGTGCTTGCTGTGCTGCCTATGCTTGGTGTTTGTGCTTGCTGTGCTGCCTGTGCTTGCTGCCTGTGCCTGCTGTGCTGTCTGTGCTTGCTGCCGGTGCGTGCTGCGCTGCGTGTGCTTGCTGTGCTGCCTGTGCTTGCTGCCTGTGCTTGCTGTGCTGCCTATGCTTGGTGTTTGTGCTTGCTGTGCTGCCTGTGCTTGCTGCCTGTGCTTGCTGTGCTGCCTGTGCTTGCTGTACTTGCTTTGCTGCCTGTGCTTGCTGTGCTGCCTGTGCTTGCTGCCTGTGCTTGCTGCCTGTGCTTGCTGTGCTGCCTGCGCTTGCTGCCTGTGCTTGCTGTGCTGCCTGTGCTTGCTGCCTGTGCTTGCTGTGCTTGCTATGCTGCCTGTGCAAGCTGCCTGTGCTTGCTGTGCTGCCTGTCCTTGCTGTGCTGCCCGTGCTTGCTGTGCTGCCTGTGCTTGCTGTGCTGCCTGTGCTTGCTGCCTGTGCTTGCTGCCTGTGCTTGCTGTGCTGCCTGTGCTTGCTGCCTGTGCTGCCTGTGCTTGCTGCCTGTGCTTGCTGTGCTGCCTGTGCTGCCTGAGCTGCCTGTGCTTGCTGCCTGTGCTTGCTGTGCTGCTTGTGCTTGCTACCTGTGCTTGGTGTGCTGCCTGTGCTTGCTGTGCTGTCTGTGCTTGCTGTGCTGCCTGTGCTTGCTGCCTGTGCTGCCTTTGCTTGCTGCCTGTGCTTGCTGCCTGTGCTTGCTGTGCCGCCTGTGCTTGTTGGGCTGCCTGTGCTTGCTGTGCTTGCTATGCTGCCTGTGCTTGCTGCCTGAGCTTGCTGTGCTGCCTGTGCTTGCTGCCTGTGCTTGCTGTGCTGCCTGTGCTTGCTGCCTGTGCTTGCTGTGCTGCCTGTGCTTGCTGCCTCTGCTTGCTGTGCTGCCTTTGCTTGCTGCCTGTGCTTGCTGCCTGTGCTTGCTGTGCCGCCTGTGCTTGTTGGGCTGCCTGTGCTTGCTGTGCTTGCTATGCTGCCTGTGCTTGCTGCCTGTGCTTGCTGTGCTGCCTGTGCTTGCTGCCTGTGCTTGCTGTGCTGCCTTTGCTTGCTGCCTGTGCTTGCTGCCTGTGCCGCCTGTGCTTGTTGTGCTGCCTGTGCTTGCTGTGCTTGCTATGCTGCCTGTGCTTGCTATGCTGCCTGTGCTTGCTGTGCTGCCTGTGCTTGCTGCCTCTGCTTGCTGTGCTGCTTGTGCTTGCTGTGCTGCTTGTGCTTGCTGCCTGTGCTTGCTGTGCTGCCTGTGTTTGCTGCGCTGCGTGTGCTTGCTGTGCTGCCTTTGCTTGCTGCCTGTGCTTGCTGTGCCGCCTTTGATTGTTGGGCTGCCTGTGCTTGCTATGCTGCCTGTGCTTGCTGCCTGTGCTTGCTGTGCTGCCTATGCTTGCTGTTTGTGCTTGCTGTGCTGCCTGTGCTTGCTGCCTGTGCTTGCTGTTTGTGCTTGCTGTGCTGCCTGTGCTTGCTGCCTGTGCTTGCTGTGCTGCCTGTGCTTGCTGCCTGTGCCTGCTGTGCTGTCTGTGCTTGCTGCCTGTGCTTGCTGCGCTGCCTGTGCTTGCTATGCTGCCTGTGCTTGCTGCCTGTGCTTGCTGTGCTGCCTATGCTTGCTGTTTGTGCTTGCTGTGCTGCCTGTGCTTGCTGCCTGTGCTTGCTGCCTGTGCTTGCTGTTTGTGCTTGCTGTGCTGCCTGTGCTTGCTGCCTGTGCTTGCTGTGCTGCCTGTGCTTGCTGCCTGTGCCTGCTGTGCTGTCTGTGCTTGCTGCCTGTGCTTGCTGTGCTGCCTGTGCTTGCTGCCTGTGCTTGCTGTGCTGCCTATGCTTGGTGTTTGTGCTTGCTGTGCTGCCTGTGCTTGCTGCCTGTGCCTGCTGTGCTGTCTGTGCTTGCTGCCGGTGCGTGCTGCGCTGCGTGTGCTTGCTGTGCTGCCTGTGCTTGCTGCCTGTGCTTGCTGTGCTGCCTATGCTTGGTGTTTGTGCTTGCTGTGCTGCCTGTGCTTGCTGCCTGTGCTTGCTGTGCTGCCTGTGCTTGCTGTACTTGCTTTGCTGCCTGTGCTTGCTGTGCTGCCTGTGCTTGCTGCCTGTGCTTGCTGCCTGTGCTTGCTGTGCTGCCTGCGCTTGCTGCCTGTGCTTGCTGTGCTGCCTGTGCTTGCTGCCTGTGCTTGCTGTGCTTGCTATGCTGCCTGTGCAAGCTGCCTGTGCTTGCTGTGCTGCCTGTCCTTGCTGTGCTGCCCGTGCTTGCTGTGCTGCCTGTGCTTGCTGTGCTGCCTGTGCTTGCTGCCTGTGCTTGCTGCCTGTGCTTGCTGTGCTGCCTGTGCTTGCTGCCTGTGCTGCCTGTGCTTGCTGCCTGTGCTTGCTGTGCTGCCTGTGCTGCCTGAGCTGCCTGTGCTTGCTGCCTGTGCTTGCTGTGCTGCTTGTGCTTGCTACCTGTGCTTGGTGTGCTGCCTGTGCTTGCTGTGCTGTCTGTGCTTGCTGTGCTGCCTGTGCTTGCTGCGCTGCGTGTGCTTGCTGTGCTGCCTGTGCTTGCTGCCTGTGCTTGCTGTGCTGCCTTTGCTTGCTGCCTGTGCTTGCTGTGCCGCCTGTGCTTGTTGGGCTGCCTGTGCTTGCTGTGCTTGCTGCCTGTGCTTGCTGTGCTGCCTATGCTTGCTGTTTGTGCTTGCTGTGCTGCCTGTGCTTGCTGTGCTGCCTTTGCTTGCTGCCTGTGCTTGCTGCCTGTGCTTGCTGTGCCGCCTGTGCTTGTTGGGCTGCCTGTGCTTGCTGCCTGTGCTTGCTGCCTGTGCTTGCTGTGCTGCCTTTGCTTGCTGCCTGTGCGTGCTGCCTGTGCCGCCTGTGCTTGTTGTGCTGCCTGTGCTTGCTGTGCTTGCTATGCTGCCTGTGCTTGCTGTGCTGCCTGTGCTTGCTGCCTGTGCTTGCTGTGCTGCCTGTGCTTGCTGCCTCTGCTTGCTGTGCTGCTTGTGCTTGCTGCCTGTGCTTGCTGTGCTGCCTGTGTTTGCTGCGCTGCGTGTGCTTGCTGTGCTGCCTTTGCTTGCTGCCTGTGCTTGCTGTGCCGCCTTTGATTGTTGGGCTGCCTGTGCTTGCTATGCTGCCTGTGCTTGCTGCCTGTGCTTGCTGTGCTGCCTATGCTTGCTGTTTGTGCTTGCTGTGCTGCCTGTGCTTGCTGCCTGTGCTTGCTGTTTGTGCTTGCTGTGCTGCCTGTGCTTGCTGCCTGTGCTTGCTGTGCTGCCTGTGCTTGCTGCCTGTGCCTGCTGTGCTGTCTGTGCTTGCTGCCTGTGCTTGCTGCGCTGCCTGTGCTTGCTATGCTGCCTGTGCTTGCTGCCTGTGCTTGCTGTGCTGCCTATGCTTGCTGTTTGTGCTTGCTGTGCTGCCTGTGCTTGCTGCCTGTGCTTGCTGCCTGTGCTTGCTGTTTGTGCTTGCTGTGCTGCCTGTGCTTGCTGCCTGTGCTTGCTGTGCTGCCTGTGCTTGCTGCCTGTGCCTGCTGTGCTGTCTGTGCTTGCTGCCTGTGCTTGCTGTGCTGCCTGTGCTTGCTGCCTGTGCTTGCTGTGCTGCCTGTGCTTGCTGTGCTGCCTTTGCTTGCTGCCTGTGCTTGCTGTGCCGCCTGTGCTTGTTGTGCTGCCTGTGCTTGCTGTGCTTGCTATGCTGCCTGTGCTTGCTGTGCTGCCTGTGCTTGCTGCCTGTGCTTGCTGTGCTGCCTGTGCTTGCTGTGCTGCCTTTGCTTGCTGCCTGTGCTTGCTGTGCCGCCTTTGCTTGTTGGGCTGCCTGTGCTTGCTATGCTGCCTGTGCTTGCTGCCTGTGCTTGCTGTGCTGCCTATGCTTGCTGTTTGTGCTTGTTGTGCTGCCTGTGCTTGCTGCCTGTGCTTGCTGTTTGTGCTTGCTGTGCTGCCTGTGCTGTGCTGCCTGTGCTTGCTGTGCTGCCTGTGCTTGCTGCCTGTGCCTGCTGTGCTGTCTGTGCTTGCTGCCGGTGCGTGCTGCGCTGCGTGTGCTTGCTGTGCTGCCTGTGCTTGCTGCCTGTGCTTGCTGTGCTGCCTGTGCTTGCTGTGCTGCCTTTGCTTGCTGCCTGTGCTTGCTGTGCCGCCTGTGCTTGTTGTGCTGCCTGTGCTTGCTGTGCTGCCTATGCTTGCTGTTTGTGCTTGCTGTGCTGCCTGTGCTTGCTGCCTGTGCTTGCTGTACTGCCTATGCTTGGTGTTTGTGCTTGCTGTGCTGCCTGTGCTTGCTGTGCTGCCTGTGCTTGCTGCCCGTGCTTGCTGCCTGTGCTTGCTGTGCTGCCTGTGCTGCCTGTGCTTGCTGCCTGTGTTTGCTGTGCTGCCTGTGCTGTGCTGCCTGTGTTTGCTGTGCTGCCTGTGCTGTGCTGCCTGTGTTTGCTGTGCTGCCTGTGCTTGCTGCCTGTGCCTGCTGTACTGCCTGTGCTTGCTGTGCTGCCTGTGCTTGCTGTGCTGCCTGTGCTTGCTGCCTGTGCTTGCTGTGCTGCCTGTGCTTGCTGCCTGTGCTTGCTGTGCTGCCTGTGCTTGCTGCCTGTGCTGCCTTTGTTTGCTGTACTGCCTGTGCTTGCTGCCTGTGCTTGCTGTGCTGCCTGTGCTTGCTGCCTGTGCTTGCTGCCTGTGCTTGCTGTGCTGCCTGCGCTTGCTGCCTGTGCTTGCTGTGCTGCCTGTGCTTGCTGTGCTGCCTGTGCTTGCTGCCTGTGCTTGCTGTGCTTGCTATGCTGCCTGTGCTTGCTGCCTGTGCTTGCTGTTCTGCCTGTGCTTGCTGCCTGTGCTGCCTGTGCTTGCTGCCTGTGCTTGCTGTGCTGCCTGTGCTGCCTGAGCTGCCTGTGCTTGCTGCCTGTGCTTGCTGTGCTGCTTGTGCTTGCTACCTGTGCTTGGTGTGCTGCCTGTGCTTGCTGTGCTGTCTGTGCTTGCTGTGCTGCCTGTGCTTGCTGCGCTGCGTGTGCTTGCTGTGCTGCCTGTGCTTGCTGCCTGTGCTTGCTGTGCTGCCTTTGCTTGCTGCCTGTGCTTGCTGTGCCGCCTGTGCTTGTTGGGCTGCCTGTGCTTGCTGTGCTGCCTATGCTTGCTGTTTGTGCTTGCTGTGCTGCCTGTGCTGTCTGTGCTTGCTGTGCTGCCTGTGCTTGCTGCCTGTGCTGGCTGTGCTGCCTGTGCTTGCTGTTCTGCCTTTGCTTGCTGCCTGTGCTTGCTGCCTGTGCTTGCTGTGCCGCCTGTGCTTGTTGGGCTGCCTGTGCTTGCT
Source organism: Priocnemis perturbator (assembly GCA_963942575.1). Classification (NCBI taxonomy): domain Eukaryota; kingdom Metazoa; phylum Arthropoda; class Insecta; order Hymenoptera; family Pompilidae; genus Priocnemis; species Priocnemis perturbator. The sequence continues at coordinate 349,554 of CAWWDK010000140.1, read as the reverse complement.
GTGCTTGCTATGCTGCCTGTGCTTGCTGTGCTGCCTATGCTTGCTGTTTGTGCTTGCTGTGCTGCCTGTGCTTGCTGTGCTGCCTGTGCTTGCTGCCTGTGCTTGCTGTGCTGCCTGTGCTTGCTGTTTGTGCTTGCTGTGCTGCCTGTGCTTGCTGCCTGTGCTTGCTGTGCTGCCTGTGCTTGCTGCCTGTGCTTGCTGTGCTGCCTGTGCTTGCTGCCTGTGCTGCCTGTGCTGCCTGTGCTGCGTGTGCTTGCTGTGCTGCCTGTGCTTGCTGCCTGTGCTTGCTGTGCTGCCTTTGCTTGCTGCCTGAGCTTGCTGTGCTGCCTGTGCTTGCTGTGCTGCCTGTGCTTGCTGCGCTGCGTGTGCTTGCTGTGCTGCCAGTGCTTGCTGCCTGTGCTTGCTGTGCTGCCTTTGCTTGCTGCCTGTGCTTGCTGTGCCGCCTGTGCTTGTTGGGCTGCCTGTGCTTCCTGTGCTTGCTGCCTGTGCTTGCTGTGCTGCCTATGCTTGCTGTTTGTGCTTGCTGTGCTGCCTGTGCTTGCTGTGCTGTCTGTGCTTGCTGTGCTGCCTGTGCTTGCTGCCTGTGCTTGCTGTGCTGCCTGTGCTTGCTGTTCTGCCTTTGCTTGCTGCCTGTGCTTGCTGCCTGTGCTTGCTGTGCCGCCTGTGCTTGTTGGGCTGCCTGTGCTTGCTGTGCTTGCTATGCTGCCTGTGCTTGCTGTGCTGCCTATGCTTGCTGTTTGTGCTTGCTGTGCTGCGTGTGCTTGCTGTGCTGCCTGTGCTTGCTGCCTGTGCTTGCTGTGCTGCCTGTGCTTGCTGCCTGTGCTTGCTGTGCTGCCTGTGCTTGCTGCCTGTGCTTGCTGTGCTGCCTGTGCTTGCTGCCCGTGCTTGCTGCCTGTGCTTGCTGTGCTGCCTGTGCTTGCTGCCTGTGCTTGCTCTGCTGCCTGTGTTTGCTGCCTGTGCTGCCTGTGCTTGCTGCCTGTGTTTGCTGTGCTGCCTGTGTTTGCTGTGCTGCCTGTGCTTGCTGCCTGTGCCTGCTGTACTGCCTGTGCTTGCTGTGCTGCCTGTGCTTGCTGCCTGTGCTTGCTGTGCTGCCTGTGCTTGCTGCCTGTGCTTGCTGTGCTGCCTGTGCATGCTGCCTGTGCTGCCTGTGCTTGCTGCCTGTGCTTGCTGTGCTGCCTGTGCTTGCTGCCTGTGCTTGCTGCCTGTGCTTGCTGTACTTGCTTTGCTGCCTGTGCTGCCTGTGCTTGCTGCCTGTGCTTGCTGCCTGTGCTTGCTGTGCTGCCTGCGCTTGCTGCCTGTGCTTGCTGTGCTGCCTGTGCTTGCTGCCTGTGCTTGCTGTGCTTGCTATGCTGCCTGTGCTTGCTGCCTGTGCTTGCTGTTCTGCCTGTGCTTGCTGCCTGTGCTGCCTGTGCTTGCTGCCTGTGCTTGCTGTGCTGCCTGTGCTGCCTGAGCTGCCTGTGCTTGCTGCCTGTGCTTGCTGTGCTGCTTGTGCTTGCTACCTGTGCTTGGTGTGCTGCCTGTGCTTGCTGTGCTGCCTGTGCTTGCTGCCTGTGCTTGCTGCGCTGCGTGTGCTTGCTGTGCTGCCTGTGCTTGCTGCCTGTGCTTGCTGTGCTGCCTTTGCTTGCTGCCTGTGCTTGCTGTGCCGCCTGTGCTTGCTGCCTGTGCTTGCTGTGCTGCCTCTGCTTGCTGCCTGTGCTTGCTGTGCTGCCTGTGCTTGCTGTGCTGCCTGTGCTTGCTGCCTGTGCTTGCTGTGCTGCCTGTGCTTGCTGCCTGTGCTTGCTGTGCTGCCTGTGCTTGCTGCCTCTGCTTGCTGTGCTGCTTGTGCTTGCTGTGCTGCTTGTGCTTGCTGCCTGTGCTTGCTGTGCTGCCTGTGTTTGCTGCGCTGCGTGTGCTTGCTGTGCTGCCTGTGCTTGCTGCCTGTGCTGCCTTTGCTTGCTGCCTGTGCTTGCTGCCTGTGCTTGCTGTGCCGCCTGTGCTTGTTGGGCTGCCTGTGCTTGCTGTGCTTGCTATGCTGCCTGAGCTTGCTGTGCTGCCTGTGCTGTGCTGCCTGTGCTTGCTGCCTGTGCTTGCTGTGCTGCCTGTGCTTGCTGCCTGTGCTTGCTGTGCTGCCTGTGCTTGCTGCCTCTGCTTGCTGTGCTGCCTTTGCTTGCTGCCTGTGCTTGCTGCCTGTGCTTGTTGGGCTGCCTGTGCTTGCTGTGCTTGCTATGCTGCCTGTGCTTGCTGCCTGTGCTTGCTGTGCTGCCTGTGCTTGCTGCCTGTGCTTGCTGTGCCGCCTTTGATTGTTGGGCTGCCTGTGCTTGCTGTGCTTGCTATGCTGCCTGTGCTTGCTATGCTGCCTGTGCTTGCTGTGCTGCCTGTGCTTGCTGCCTCTGCTTGCTGTGCTGCTTGTGCTTGCTGTGCTGCTTGTGCTTGCTGCCTGTGCTTGCTGTGCTGCCTGTGTTTGCTGCGCTGCGTGTGCTTGCTGTGCTGCCTTTGCTTGCTGCCTGTGCTTGCTGTGCCGCCTTTGATTGTTGGGCTGCCTGTGCTTGCTATGCTGCCTGTGCTTGCTGCCTGTGCTTGCTGTGCTGCCTATGCTTGCTGTTTGTGCTTGCTGTGCTGCCTGTGCTTGCTGCCTGTGCTTGCTGTTTGTGCTTGCTGTGCTGCCTGTGCTTGCTGCCTGTGCTTGCTGTGCTGCCTGTGCTTGCTGCCTGTGCCTGCTGTGCTGTCTGTGCTTGCTGCCTGTGCTTGCTGCGCTGCCTGTGCTTGCTATGCTGCCTGTGCTTGCTGCCTGTGCTTGCTGTGCTGCCTATGCTTGCTGTTTGTGCTTGCTGTGCTGCCTGTGCTTGCTGCCTGTGCTTGCTGCCTGTGCTTGCTGTTTGTGCTTGCTGTGCTGCCTGTGCTTGCTGCCTGTGCTTGCTGTGCTGCCTGTGCTTGCTGCCTGTGCCTGCTGTGCTGTCTGTGCTTGCTGCCTGTGCTTGCTGCCTGTGCTTGCTGTGCTGCCTGTGCTTGCTGTGCTGCCTTTGCTTGCTGCCTGTGCTTGCTGTGCCGCCTGTGCTTGTTGTGCTGCCTGTGCTTGCTGTGCTGCCTTTGCTTGCTGCCTGTGCTTGCTGTGCCGCCTTTGCTTGTTGGGCTGCCTGTGCTTGCTATGCTGCCTGTGCTTGCTGCCTGTGCTTGCTGTGCTGCCTATGCTTGCTGTTTGTGCTTGTTGTGCTGCCTGTGCTTGCTGCCTGTGCTTGCTGTTTGTGCTTGCTGTGCTGCCTGTGCTGTGCTGCCTGTGCTTGCTGTGCTGCCTGTGCTTGCTGCCTGTGCCTGCTGTGCTGTCTGTGCTTGCTGCCGGTGCGTGCTGCGCTGCGTGTGCTTGCTGTGCTGCCTGTGCTTGCTGCCTGTGCTTGCTGTGCTGCCTGTGCTTGCTGTGCTGCCTTTGCTTGCTGCCTGTGCTTGCTGTGCCGCCTGTGCTTGTTGTGCTGCCTGTGCTTGCTGTGCTGCCTATGCTTGCTGTTTGTGCTTGCTGTGCTGCCTGTGCTTGCTGCCTGTGCTTGCTGTGCTGCCTATGCTTGGTGTTTGTGCTTGCTGTGCTGCCTGTGCTTGCTGCCTGTGCTTGCTGTGCTGCCTGTGCTTGCTGCCTGTGCTGCCTGTGCTTGCTGCCCGTGCTTGCTGCCTGTGCTTGCTGTGCTGCCTGTGCTTGCTGCCTGTGCTTGCTCTGCTGCCTGTGTTTGCTGCCTGTGCTGCCTGTGCTTGCTGCCTGTGTTTGCTGTGCCGCCTGTGCTGTGCTGCCTGTGTTTGCTGTGCTGCCTGTGCTTGCTGCCTGTGCCTGCTGTACTGCCTGTGCTTGCTGTGCTGCCTGTGCTTGCTGTGCTGCCTGTGCTTGCTGCCTGTGCTTGCTGTGCTGCCTGTGCTTGCTGCCTGTGCTTGCTGTGCTGCCTGTGCATGCTGCCTGTGCTGCCTTTGTTTGCTGTGCTGCCTGTGCTTGCTGCCTGTGCTTGCTGTGCTGCCTGTGCTTGCTGCCTGTGCTTGCTGTGCCGCCTTTGATTGTTGGGCTGCCTGTGCTTGCTGTGCTTGCTATGCTGCCTGTGCTTGCTATGCTGCCTGTGCTTGCTGTGCTGCCTGTGCTTGCTGCCTCTGCTTGCTGTGCTGCTTGTGCTTGCTGTGCTGCTTGTGCTTGCTGCCTGTGCTTGCTGTGCTGCCTGTGTTTGCTGCGCTGCGTGTGCTTGCTGTGCTGCCTTTGCTTGCTGCCTGTGCTTGCTGTGCCGCCTTTGATTGTTGGGCTGCCTGTGCTTGCTATGCTGCCTGTGCTTGCTGCCTGTGCTTGCTGTGCTGCCTATGCTTGCTGTTTGTGCTTGCTGTGCTGCCTGTGCTTGCTGCCTGTGCTTGCTGTTTGTGCTTGCTGTGCTGCCTGTGCTTGCTGCCTGTGCTTGCTGTGCTGCCTATGCTTGCTGTTTGTGCTTGCTGTGCTGCCTGTGCTTGCTGCCTGTGCTTGCTGTGCTGCCTGTGCTTGCTGCCTGTGCTGCCTGTGCTTGCTGCCCGTGCTTGCTGCCTGTGCTTGCTGTGCTGCCTGTGCTTGCTGCCTGTGCCTGCTGTACTGCCTGTGCTTGCTGTGCTGCCTGTGCTTGCTGTGCTGCCTGTGCTTGCTGCCTGTGCTTGCTGTGCTGCCTGTGCTTGCTGCCTGTGCTTGCTGTGCTGCCTGTGCATGCTGCCTGTGCTGCCTTTGTTTGCTGTGCTGCCTGTGCTTGCTGCCTGTGCTTGCTGTGCTGCCTGTGCTTGCTGCCTGTGCTTGCTGTGCCGCCTTTGATTGTTGGGCTGCCTGTGCTTGCTGTGCTTGCTATGCTGCCTGTGCTTGCTATGCTGCCTGTGCTTGCTGTGCTGCCTGTGCTTGCTGCCTCTGCTTGCTGTGCTGCTTGTGCTTGCTGTGCTGCTTGTGCTTGCTGCCTGTGCTTGCTGTGCTGCCTGTGTTTGCTGCGCTGCGTGTGCTTGCTGTGCTGCCTTTGCTTGCTGCCTGTGCTTGCTGTGCCGCCTTTGATTGTTGGGCTGCCTGTGCTTGCTATGCTGCCTGTGCTTGCTGCCTGTGCTTGCTGTGCTGCCTATGCTTGCTGTTTGTGCTTGCTGTGCTGCCTGTGCTTGCTGCCTGTGCTTGCTGTTTGTGCTTGCTGTGCTGCCTGTGCTTGCTGCCTGTGCTTGCTGTGCTGCCTGTGCTTGCTGCCTGTGCTTGCTGCCTGTGCTTGCTGTGCCGCCTTTGATTGTTGGGCTGCCTGTGCTTGCTATGCTGCCTGTGCTTGCTGCCTGTGCTTGCTGTGCTGCCTATGCTTGCTGTTTGTGCTTGCTGTGCTGCCTGTGCTTGCTGCCTGTGCTTGCTGTTTGTGCTTGCTGTGCTGCCTGTGCTTGCTGCCTGTGCTTGCTGTGCTGCCTGTGCTTGCTGCCTGTGCCTGCTGTGCTGTCTGTGCTTGCTGCCTGTGCTTGCTGCGCTGCCTGTGCTTGCTATGCTGCCTGTGCTTGCTGCCTGTGCTTGCTGTGCTGCCTATGCTTGCTGTTTGTGCTTGCTGTGCTGCCTGTGCTTGCTGCCTGTGCTTGCTGCCTGTGCTTGCTGTTTGTGCTTGCTGTGCTGCCTGTGCTTGCTGCCTGTGCTTGCTGTGCTGCCTGTGCTTGCTGCCTGTGCCTGCTGTGCTGTCTGTGCTTGCTGCCTGTGCTTGCTGCCTGTGCTTGCTGTGCTGCCTGTGCTTGCTGTGCTGCCTTTGCTTGCTGCCTGTGCTTGCTGTGCCGCCTGTGCTTGTTGTGCTGCCTGTGCTTGCTGTGCTGCCTTTGCTTGCTGCCTGTGCTTGCTGTGCCGCCTTTGCTTGTTGGGCTGCCTGTGCTTGCTATGCTGCCTGTGCTTGCTGCCTGTGCTTGCTGTGCTGCCTATGCTTGCTGTTTGTGCTTGTTGTGCTGCCTGTGCTTGCTGCCTGTGCTTGCTGTTTGTGCTTGCTGTGCTGCCTGTGCTGTGCTGCCTGTGCTTGCTGTGCTGCCTGTGCTTGCTGCCTGTGCCTGCTGTGCTGTCTGTGCTTGCTGCCGGTGCGTGCTGCGCTGCGTGTGCTTGCTGTGCTGCCTGTGCTTGCTGCCTGTGCTTGCTGTGCTGCCTGTGCTTGCTGTGCTGCCTTTGCTTGCTGCCTGTGCTTGCTGTGCCGCCTGTGCTTGTTGTGCTGCCTGTGCTTGCTGTGCTGCCTATGCTTGCTGTTTGTGCTTGCTGTGCTGCCTGTGCTTGCTGCCTGTGCTTGCTGTGCTGCCTATGCTTGGTGTTTGTGCTTGCTGTGCTGCCTGTGCTTGCTGCCTGTGCTTGCTGTGCTGCCTGTGCTTGCTGCCTGTGCTGCCTGTGCTTGCTGCCCGTGCTTGCTGCCTGTGCTTGCTGTGCTGCCTGTGCTTGCTGCCTGTGCTTGCTCTGCTGCCTGTGTTTGCTGCCTGTGCTGCCTGTGCTTGCTGCCTGTGTTTGCTGTGCCGCCTGTGCTGTGCTGCCTGTGTTTGCTGTGCTGCCTGTGCTTGCTGCCTGTGCCTGCTGTACTGCCTGTGCTTGCTGTGCTGCCTGTGCTTGCTGTGCTGCCTGTGCTTGCTGCCTGTGCTTGCTGTGCTGCCTGTGCTTGCTGCCTGTGCTTGCTGTGCTGCCTGTGCATGCTGCCTGTGCTGCCTTTGTTTGCTGTGCTGCCTGTGCTTGCTGCCTGTGCTTGCTGTGCTGCCTGTGCTTGCTGCCTGTGCTTGCTGCCTGTGCTTGCTGTACTTGCTTTGCTGCCTGTGCTTGCTGTGCTGCCTGTGCTTGCTGCCTGTGCTTGCTGCCTGTGCTTGCTGTGCTGCCTGCGCTTGCTGCCTGTGCTTGCTGTGCTGCCTGTGCTTGCTGCCTGTGCTTGCTGTGCTTGCTATGCTGCCTGTGCAAGCTGCCTGTGCTTGCTGTGCTGCCTGTCCTTGCTGTGCTGCCCGTGCTTGCTGTGCTGCCTGTGCTTGCTGTGCTGCCTGTGCTTGCTGCCTGTGCTTGCTGCCTGTGCTTGCTGTGCTGCCTGTGCTTGCTGCCTGTGCTGCCTGTGCTTGCTGCCTGTGCTTGCTGTGCTGCCTGTGCTGCCTGAGCTGCCTGTGCTTGCTGCCTGTGCTTGCTGTGCTGCTTGTGCTTGCTACCTGTGCTTGGTGTGCTGCCTGTGCTTGCTGTGCTGTCTGTGCTTGCTGTGCTGCCTGTGCTTGCTGCGCTGCGTGTGCTTGCTGTGCTGCCTGTGCTTGCTGCCTGTGCTTGCTGTGCTGCCTTTGCTTGCTGCCTGTGCTTGCTGTGCCGCCTGTGCTTGTTGGGCTGCCTGTGCTTGCTGTGCTTGCTGCCTGTGCTTGCTGTGCTGCCTATGCTTGCTGTTTGTGCTTGCTGTGCTGCCTGTGCTTGCTGTGCTGCCTTTGCTTGCTGCCTGTGCTTGCTGCCTGTGCTTGCTGTGCCGCCTGTGCTTGTTGGGCTGCCTGTGCTTGCTGCCTGTGCTTGCTGCCTGTGCTTGCTGTGCTGCCTTTGCTTGCTGCCTGTGCGTGCTGCCTGTGCCGCCTGTGCTTGTTGTGCTGCCTGTGCTTGCTGTGCTTGCTATGCTGCCTGTGCTTGCTGTGCTGCCTGTGCTTGCTGCCTGTGCTTGCTGTGCTGCCTGTGCTTGCTGCCTCTGCTTGCTGTGCTGCTTGTGCTTGCTGTGCTGCTTGTGCTTGCTCCCTGTGCTTGCTGTGCTGCCTGTGTTTGCTGCGCTGCGTGTGCTTGCTGTGCTGCCTTTGCTTGCTGCCTGTGCTTGCTGTGCCGCCTTTGATTGTTGGGCTGCCTGTGCTTGCTATGCTGCCTGTGCTTGCTGCCTGTGCTTGCTGTGCTGCCTATGCTTGCTGTTTGTGCTTGCTGTGCTGCCTGTGCTTGCTGCCTGTGCTTGCTGTTTGTGCTTGCTGTGCTGCCTGTGCTTGCTGCCTGTGCTTGCTGTGCTGCCTGTGCTTGCTGCCTGTGCCTGCTGTGCTGTCTGTGCTTGCTGCCTGTGCTTGCTGCGCTGCCTGTGCTTGCTATGCTGCCTGTGCTTGCTGCCTGTGCTTGCTGTGCTGCCTATGCTTGCTGTTTGTGCTTGCTGTGCTGCCTGTGCTTGCTGCCTGTGCTTGCTGCCTGTGCTTGCTGTTTGTGCTTGCTGTGCTGCCTGTGCTTGCTGCCTGTGCTTGCTGTGCTGCCTGTGCTTGCTGCCTGTGCCTGCTGTGCTGTCTGTGCTTGCTGCCTGTGCTTGCTGTGCTGCCTGTGCTTGCTGCCTGTGCTTGCTGTGCTGCCTGTGCTTGCTGTGCTGCCTTTGCTTGCTGCCTGTGCTTGCTGTGCCGCCTGTGCTTGTTGTGCTGCCTGTGCTTGCTGTGCTTGCTATGCTGCCTGTGCTTGCTGTGCTGCCTGTGCTTGCTGCCTGTGCTTGCTGTGCTGCCTGTGCTTGCTGTGCTGCCTTTGCTTGCTGCCTGTGCTTGCTGTGCCGCCTTTGCTTGTTGGGCTGCCTGTGCTTGCTATGCTGCCTGTGCTTGCTGCCTGTGCTTGCTGTGCTGCCTATGCTTGCTGTTTGTGCTTGTTGTGCTGCCTGTGCTTGCTGCCTGTGCTTGCTGTTTGTGCTTGCTGTGCTGCCTGTGCTGTGCTGCCTGTGCTTGCTGTGCTGCCTGTGCTTGCTGCCTGTGCCTGCTGTGCTGTCTGTGCTTGCTGCCGGTGCGTGCTGCGCTGCGTGTGCTTGCTGTGCTGCCTGTGCTTGCTGCCTGTGCTTGCTGTGCTGCCTGTGCTTGCTGTGCTGCCTTTGCTTGCTGCCTGTGCTTGCTGTGCCGCCTGTGCTTGTTGTGCTGCCTGTGCTTGCTGTGCTGCCTATGCTTGCTGTTTGTGCTTGCTGTGCTGCCTGTGCTTGCTGCCTGTGCTTGCTGTGCTGCCTATGCTTGGTGTTTGTGCTTGCTGTGCTGCCTGTGCTTGCTGTGCTGCCTGTGCTTGCTGTGCTGCCTGTGCTTGCTGCCCGTGCTTGCTGCCTGTGCTTGCTGTGCTGCCTGTGCTGCCTGTGCTTGCTGCCTGTGTTTGCTGTGCTGCCTGTGCTGTGCTGCCTGTGTTTGCTGTGCTGCCTGTGCTGTGCTGCCTGTGTTTGCTGTGCTGCCTGTGCTTGCTGCCTGTGCCTGCTGTACTGCCTCTGCTTGCTGTGCTGCCTGTGCTTGCTGTGCTGCCTGTGCTTGCTGCCTGTGCTTGCTGTGCTGCCTGTGCTTGCTGCCTGTGCTTGCTGTGCTGCCTGTGCATGCTGCCTGTGCTGCCTTTGTTTGCTGTGCTGCCTGTGCTTGCTGCCTGTGCTTGCTGTGCTGCCTGTGCTTGCTGCCTGTGCTTGCTGTACTTGCTTTGCTGCCTGTGCTTGCTGTGCTGCCTGTGCTTGCTGCCTGTGCTTGCTGCCTGTGCTTGCTGTGCTGCCTGCGCTTGCTGCCTGTGCTTGCTGTGCTGCCTGTGCTTGCTGCCTGTGCTTGCTGTGCTTGCTATGCTGCCTGTGCTTGCTGCCTGTGCTTGCTGTTCTGCCTGTGCTTGCTGCCTGTGCTGCCTGTGCTTGCTGCCTGTGCTTGCTGTGCTGCCTGTGCTGCCTGAGCTGCCTGTGCTTGCTGCCTGTGCTTGCTGTGCTGCTTGTGCTTGCTACCTGTGCTTGGTGTGCTGCCTGTGCTTGCTGTGCTGTCTGTGCTTGCTGTGCTGCCTGTGCTTGCTGCGCTGCGTGTGCTTGCTGTGCTGCCTGTGCTTGCTGCCTGTGCTTGCTGTGCTGCCTTTGCTTGCTGCCTGTGCTTGCTGTGCTGCCTTTGCTTGCTGCCTGTGCTTGCTGTGCCGCCTGTGCTTGTTGGGCTGCCTGTGCTTGCTGTGCTGCCTATGCTTGCTGTTTGTGCTTGCTGTGCTGCCTGTGCTTGCTGTGCTGTCTGTGCTTGCTGTGCTGCCTGTGCTTGCTGCCTGTGCTGGCTGTGCTGCCTGTGCTTGCTGTTCTGCCTTTGCTTGCTGCCTGTGCTTGCTGCCTCTGCTTGCTGTGCCGCCTGTGCTTGTTGGGCTGCCTGTGCTTGCTGTGCTTGCTATGCTGCCTGAGCTTGCTGTGCTGCCTATGCTTGCTGTTTGTGCTTGCTGTGCTGCCTGTGCTTGCTGTGCTGCCTGTGCTTGCTGCCTGTGCTTGCTGTGCTGCCTGTGCTTGCTGTTTGTGCTTGCTGTGCTGCCTGTGCTTGCTGCCTGTGCTTGCTGTGCTGCCTGTGCTTGCTGCCTGTGCTTGCTGCCTGTGCTTGCTGTGCTGCCTGTGCTTGCTGCCTGTGCTGCCTGTGCTGCCTGTGCTGCGTGTGCTTGCTGTGCTGCCTGTGCTTGCTGCCTGTGCTTGCTGTGCCGCCTTTGCTTGCTGCCTGAGCTTGCTGTGCTGCCTGTGCTTGCTGTGCTGTCTGTGCTTGCTGTGCTGCCTGTGCTTGCTGCGCTGCGTGTGCTTGCTGTGCTGCCAGTGCTTGCTGCCTGTGCTTGCTGTGCTGCCTTTGCTTGCTGCCTGTGCTTGCTGTGCCGCCTGTGCTTGTTGGGCTGCCTGTGCTTCCTGTGCTTGCTGCCTGTGCTTGCTGTGCTGCCTATGCTTGCTGTTTGTGCTTGCTGTGCTGCCTGTGCTTGCTGTGCTGTCTGTGCTTGCTGTGCTGCCTGTGCTTGCTGCCTGTGCTTGCTGTGCTGCCTGTGCTTGCTGTTCTGCCTTTGCTTGCTGCCTGTGCTTGCTGCCTGTGCTTGCTGTGCCGCCTGTGCTTGTTGGGCTGCCTGTGCTTGCTGTGCTTGCTATGCTGCCTGTGCTTGCTGTGCTGCCTATGCTTGCTGTTTTTGCTTGCTGTGCTGCCTGTGCTTGCTGTGCTGCCTGTGCTGTGCTGCCCGTGCTTGCTGTGCTGCCTGTGCTTGCTGCCTGTGCTTGCTGTGCTGCCTGTGCTTGCTGCCTGTGCTTGCTGTGCTGCCTCTGCTTGCTGCCTGTCCTTGCTGTGCTGCCTGTGCTTGCTGCCTGTGCTGCCAGTGCTGCCTGTGCTTGCTGCCTGTGCTTGCTGTGCTGCCTGTGCTTGCTGTGCCGCCTGTGCTTGTTGGGCTGCCTGTGCTTGCTGCCTGTGCTTGCTGCCTGTGCTTGCTGTGCTGCCTATGCTTGCTGTTTGTGCTTGCTGTGCTGCCTGTGCTTGCTGCCTGTGCTTGCTGTGCTGCTTGTGCTTGCTGCCTGTGCTTGCTGTGCTGCCTGTGCTTGCTGCCTGTGCTGCCAGTGCTGCCTGTGCTTGCTGCCTGTGCTTGCTGTGCTGCCTGAGCTACCTGAGCTGCCTGTGCTTGCTGTCTGTGCTTGCTGCGCTGCGTGTGCTTGCTGTGCTGCCTGTGCTTGCTGCCTGTGCTTGCTGTGCTGCCTGTGCTTGCTGTTTGTGCTTGCTGTGCTGCCTGTGCTTGCTGCCTGTGCTTGCTGTGCTGCCTGTGCTTGCTGCCTGTGCCTGCTGTGCTGCCTGTGCTTGCTGCCTGTGCTTGCTGTGCTGCCTGAGCTGCCTGAGCTGCCTGTGCTTGCTGTCTGTGCTTGCTGCGCTGCGTGTGCTTGCTGTGCTGCCTGTGCTTGCTGCCTGTGCTTGCTGTGCTGCCTGTGCTTGCTGTTTGTGCTTGCTGTGCTGCCTGTGCTTGCTGCCTGTGCTTGCTGTGCTGCCTGTGCTTGCTGTGCTGCCTGTGCTTGCTGCCTGTGCTTGCTGTGCTGCCTGTGCTTGCTGCCTGTGCTTGCTGTGCTGCCTGTTAGCGATGCATTTGTTTTCGCCCATAACACGCGGTAATTCGACAGTGGCACACGACAGTGCGATACTGTGTCACCTGTTTTTGGAGGCGCCGAGAGTCGCGGATCATATGTTTACCTCGGCGGCCGGTGCATTGACCTGCGTCTCAGTAAGAGTAAGCATTGTAAACAAATGCGAGAGTGAATCTCACCGAAGATCGGAGCAGCCTTTGCCTGTTGGAAAGAGGACGGAGCTTGACCCCTCTGCACTTCCCCCAGATTCGCTAAAACCAACACATCTCGTCGAGCTATTTTGCGGGTTTCTAACATGCCTGTGCTTGCTGCCTGTGCTGCCTGTGCTTGCTGTGGTGTCTGTGCTTGCTGTGCTGCGTGTGCCTGCTGCGCTGCGTATGCCTGCTGTGCTGCCTGTGCTTGCTGCCTGTGCTGCCTGTGCTTGTTGTGCTGCCTGTGCTTGTTGTGCTGCCTGTGCTTGCTGCCTGTGCTTTCTGTGCTGCCTGTGCTTGCTGCCTGTGCTTGCTGTGCTGCCTGTGCTTGCTTCCTGTGCTGCCTGTGCTTGCTATGCTGCCTGTGCTGCCTGTGCTTGCTGCCTTTGCTTGCTGTGCTGCCTGTGCTTGCTGTGCTGCCTGTGCTTGCTGTGCTTGCTATGCTGCTTGTGCAAGCTGCCTCTGCTTGCTGTGCTGCCTGTGCTTGCTGCACTTTCTGTGCTGCCTGTGCTTGCTATGCTGCCTGTGCTTGCTGCCTGTGCTTGCTGTGCTGCCTGTGCTTGCTGCCTGTGCTTGCTGCCTGTGCTGCCTGTGCTTGCTGCCTGTGCTCGCTGTGCTGCCTGTGCTTGCTGTGCTGCGTGTGCCTGCTGCGCTGCGTGTGCCTGCTGTGCTGCCTGTGCTTGATTCCTTTGCTTGCTGTGGTGCCTGTGATTGCTGTCTGTGCTTGCTGTGCTGCCTGTGCTTGCTGTGCTGCCTGTGCTTGCTGCATGTGCTTGCTGCCTGTGCTTGCTGTGCTGCCTGTGTTTGCTGTGCTGCCTGTGCTTGCTGCCTGTGCTTGCTGTGCTGCCTGTGCTTGTTGTGCTGCCTGTGCTAGCTGTGCTGCCTGTGCTTGCTGCCTGTGCTTGGTGTGCTGCCTGTGCTGCCTGTGCTTGCTGCCTGTGCTTGCTGTGCTGCCTGTGCTGCCTGTGCTTGCTGTCTGTGCTTGCTGTGCTGCCTGTGCTTGCTGCCTGTGCTTGATGTGCTGCCTATGCTTGCTGCCTGTGCTTGCTGTGCTGCCTGTGCATGCTCCCTGTGCTTGCTGCCTGTGCTGCCTGTGCTGCCTGTGCTGCCTGTGCTTGCTGCCTGTGCTTGCTGTGCTGCCTGTGCTTGCTGTGCTGCCTGAGCTGCCTGTGCTTGCTGCCTGTGCTTGCTGTGCTGCCTGTGCTTGCTGCCTGTGCTTGCTGTGCTGCCTGTGCTTGCTGCCTGTGCTGCCTTTGCTTGCTGTGCTGCCTGTGCTGCCTGTGCTTGATTCCTTTGCTTGCTGTGGTGCCTGTGATTGCTGTCTGTGCTTGCTGTGCTGCCTGTGCTTGCTGTGCTGCCTGTGCTTGCTGCATGTGCTTGCTGCCTGTGCTTGCTGTGCTGCCTGTGTTTGCTGTGCTGCCTGTGCTTGCTGCCTGTGCTTGCTGTGCTGCCTGTGCTTGTTGTGCTGCCTGTGCTAGCTGTGCTGCCTGTGCTTGCTGCCTGTGCTTGGTGTGCTGCCTGTGCTGCCTGTGCTTGCTGCCTGTGCTTGCTGTGCTGCCTGTGCTGCCTGTGCTTGCTGTCTGTGCTTGCTGTGCTGCCTGTGCTTGCTGCCTGTGCTTGCTGTGCTGCCTATGCTTGCTGCCTGTGCTTGCTGTGCTGCCTGTGCATGCTCCCTGTGCTTGCTGCCTGTGCTGCCTGTGCTGCCTCTGCTGCCTGTGCTTGCTGCCTGTGCTTGCTGTGCTGCCTGTGCTTGCTGTGCTGCCTGAGCTGCCTGTGCTTGCTGCCTGTGCTTGCTACGCTGCCTGTGCTTGCTGTGCTGCCTGTGCTGCCTGTGCTTGCTGTCTGTGCGCGCTGTGCTGCCTGTTCTTGCTGTCTGTGCGTGCTGTGCTGGCTGTGCTTGCTGTGCTGCCTGTGCTGGATGCCTGTGCTTGCTGTGCTGCCTCAGCTGCCTGTGCTTGCTGCCTGTGCTTGCTGTGCTGCTTGTGCTTGCTGCCTGTGCTTGCTGTGCTGCCTGTGCTTGCTGTGCCGCCTGTGCTTGTTGGGCTGCCTGTGCTTGCTGTGCTTGCTATGCTGCCTGTGCTTGCTCTGCTGCCTGTGCTTGCTGCCTGTGCTTGCTGTGCTGCCTATGCTTGCTGTTTGTGCTTGCTGTGCTGCCTGTGCTTGCTGTGCTGCCTGTGCTGCCTGTGCTTGTTGCCTGTGCTTGCTGTGCTGCCTGTGCTTGCTGCCTGTGCTTGCTGTGCTGCCTTTGCTTGCTGCCTGTGCTTGCTGTCTGTGCTTGCTGTGCTGCCTGTGCTCGCTGCCTGTGCTTGCTGTGCTGCCTGTGCTTGCTGCCTGTTAGCGATGCTTTTGATTTCGCCCATAACACGCGGTAATTCGACAGTGGCACACGACAGTGCGTTGCTGTGTCACCTGTTTTTGGAGGCGCCGAGAGTCGCGGATCATATGTTTACCTCGGCGGCCGGTGCATTGACTTGCGTCTCAGTAAGAGTAAGCATTGTAAACAAATGCGAGAGTGAATTTCGCCGAAGATCGGAGCAGGCTTTGCCTGTTTTAAAGAGGACGGAGCTTGACCCCTCTGCACTTCCCCCAGAATCGCTAAAACGAACACATCTCGTCGAGCTATTTTGCGGGTTTCTAACATGCGTGTGCTTGCTGCCTGTACTTGCTGTGCTGCCTGTGCTGCCTGTGCTTGCTGCCTGTGCTTACTGTGTTGCCTGTGCTTGCTGTGCTGCCTGTGCTTGCTGCCTGTGCTTGCGGTGCTGCCTGTGCTTGCTGCTTGTGCTTTCTGTGCTGCCTGTGCTGCCTGTGCTTGCTTCATGTGCTGCCTGTGCTTGCTATACTGCCTGTGCTGCCTGTGCTTGCTGTGCTGCCTGTGCTTGCTTCCTGTGCTGCCTGTGCTTGCTATACTGCCTGTGCTGCCTGTGCTGCCTGTGCTTGCTGTGCTGCATGTGCTTGCTGCCTGTGCTTGCTGTGCTGCCTTTGCTTGCTGCCTTTGCTTGCTGCCTGTGCTTGCTGCCCGTGCTTGCTCTGCCGCCTTTGCTTGTTGGGCTGCCTGTGCTTGCTATGCTGCCTGTGCTTGCTGCCTGTGCTTGCTGTGCTGCCTATGCTTGCTGTTTGTGCTTGCTGTGCTGCCTGTGCTTGCTGTGCTGCCTGTGCTTGCTGTTTGTGCTTGCTGTGCTGCCTGTGCTTGCTGCCTGTGCTTGCTGTGCTGCCTGTGCTTGCTGCCTGTGCCTGCTGTGCTGCCTGTGCTTGCTGCCTGTGCTTGCTGCCTGTGGTTGCTGTGCTGCCTGCGCTTGCTGCCTGTGCTTGCTGTGCTGCCTGTGCTTGCTGCCTGTGCTTGCTGTGCTTGCTATGCTGCCTGTGCTTGCTGCCTGTGCTTGCTGTTCTGCCTGTGCTTGCTGCCTGTGCTGCCTGTGCTTGCTGCCTGTGCTTGCTGTGCTGCCTGTGCTGCCTGAGCTGCCTGTGCTTGCTGCCTGTGCTTGCTGTGCTGCTTGTGCTTGCTACCTGTGCTTGGTGTGCTGCCTGTGCTTGCTGTGCTGTCTGTGCTTGCTGTGCTGCCTGTGCTTGCTGCGCTGCGTGTGCTTGCTGTGCTGCCTGTGCTTGCTGCCTGTGCTTGCTGTGCTGCCTTTGCTTGCTGCCTGTGCTTGCTGTGCCGCCTGTGCTTGTTGGGCTGCCTGTGCTTGCTGTGCTGCCTATGCTTGCTGTTTGTGCTTGCTGTGCTGCCTGTGCTTGCTGTGCTGTCTGTGCTTGCTGTGCTGCCTGTGCTTGCTGCCTGTGCTGGCTGTGCTGCCTGTGCTTGCTGTTCTGCCTTTGCTTGCTGCCTGTGCTTGCTGCCTGTGCTTGCTGTGCCGCCTGTGCTTGTTGGGCTGCCTGTGCTTGCTGTGCTTGCTATGCTGCCTGTGCTTGCTGTGCTGCCTATGCTTGCTGTTTGTGCTTGCTGTGCTGCCTGTGCTTGCTGTGCTGCCTGTGCTTGCTGCCTGTGCTTGCTGTGCTGCCTGTGCTTGCTGTTTGTGCTTGCTGTGCTGCCTGTGCTTGCTGCCTGTGCTTGCTGTGCTGCCTGTGCTTGCTGCCTGTGCTTGCTGCCTGTGCTTGCTGTGCTGCCTGTGCTTGCTGCCTGTGCTGCCTGTGCTGCCTGTGCTGCGTGTGCTTGCTGTGCTGCCTGTGCTTGCTGCCTGTGCTTGCTGTGCCGCCTTTGCTTGCTGCCTGAGCTTGCTGTGCTGCCTGTGCTTGCTGTGCTGTCTGTGCTTGCTGTGCTGCCTGTGCTTGCTGCGCTGCGTGTGCTTGCTGTGCTGCCAGTGCTTGCTGCCTGTGCTTGCTGTGCTGCCTTTGCTTGCTGCCTGTGCTTGCTGTGCCGCCTGTGCTTGTTGGGCTGCCTGTGCTTCCTGTGCTTGCTGCCTGTGCTTGCTGTGCTGCCTATGCTTGCTGTTTGTGCTTGCTGTGCTGCCTGTGCTTGCTGTGCTGTCTGTGCTTGCTGTGCTGCCTGTGCTTGCTGCCTGTGCTTGCTGTGCTGCCTGTGCTTGCTGTTCTGCCTTTGCTTGCTGCCTGTGCTTGCTGCCTGTGCTTGCTGTGCCGCCTGTGCTTGTTGGGCTGCCTGTGCTTGCTGTGCTTGCTATGCTGCCTGTGCTTGCTGTGCTGCCTATGCTTGCTGTTTGTGCTTGCTGTGCTGCCTGTGCTTGCTGTGCTGCCTGTGCTGTGCTGCCCGTGCTTGCTGTGCTGCCTGTGCTTGCTGCCTGTGCTTGCTGTGCTGCCTGTGCTTGCTGCCTGTGCTTGCTGTGCTGCCTCTGCTTGCTGCCTGTCCTTGCTGTGCTGCCTGTGCTTGCTGCCTGTGCTGCCAGTGCTGCCTGTGCTTGCTGCCTGTGCTTGCTGTGCTGCCTGTGCTTGCTGTGCCGCCTGTGCTTGTTGGGCTGCCTGTGCTTGCTGCCTGTGCTTGCTGCCTGTGCTTGCTGTGCTGCCTATGCTTGCTGTTTGTGCTTGCTGTGCTGCCTGTGCTTGCTGCCTGTGCTTGCTGTGCTGCTTGTGCTTGCTGCCTGTGCTTGCTGTGCTGCCTGTGCTTGCTGCCTGTGCTGCCAGTGCTGCCTGTGCTTGCTGCCTGTGCTTGCTGTGCTGCCTGAGCTACCTGAGCTGCCTGTGCTTGCTGTCTGTGCTTGCTGCGCTGCGTGTGCTTGCTGTGCTGCCTGTGCTTGCTGCCTGTGCTTGCTGTGCTGCCTGTGCTTGCTGTTTGTGCTTGCTGTGCTGCCTGTGCTTGCTGCCTGTGCTTGCTGTGCTGCCTGTGCTTGCTGCCTGTGCCTGCTGTGCTGCCTGTGCTTGCTGCCTGTGCTTGCTGTGCTGCCTGAGCTGCCTGAGCTGCCTGTGCTTGCTGTCTGTGCTTGCTGCGCTGCGTGTGCTTGCTGTGCTGCCTGTGCTTGCTGCCTGTGCTTGCTGTGCTGCCTGTGCTTGCTGTTTGTGCTTGCTGTGCTGCCTGTGCTTGCTGCCTGTGCTTGCTGTGCTGCCTGTGCTTGCTGTGCTGCCTGTGCTTGCTGCCTGTGCTTGCTGTGCTGCCTGTGCTTGCTGCCTGTGCTTGCTGTGCTGCCTGTTAGCGATGCATTTGATTTCGCCCATAACACGCGGTAATTCGACAGTGGCACACGACAGTGCGATACTGTGTCACCTGTTTTTGGAGGCGCCGAGAGTCGCGGATCATATGTTTACCTCGGCGGCCGGTGCATTGACCTGCGTCTCAGTAAGAGTAAGCATTGTAAACAAATGCGAGAGTGAATCTCACCGAAGATCGGAGCAGCCTTTGCCTGTTGGAAAGAGGACGGAGCTTGACCCCTCTGCACTTCCCCCAGATTCGCTAAAACCAACACATCTCGTCGAGCTATTTTGCGGGTTTCTAACATGCCTGTGCTTGCTGCCTGTGCTGCCTGTGCTTGCTGTGGTGTCTGTGCTTGCTGTGCTGCGTGTGCCTGCTGCGCTGCGTATGCCTGCTGTGCTGCCTGTGCTTGCTGTGCTGCCTGTGCTTGTTGTGCTGCCTGTGCTTGCTGCCTGTGCTTTCTGTGCTGCCTGTGCTTGCTGCCTGTGCTTGCTGTGCTGCCTGTGCTTGCTTCCTGTGCTGCCTGTGCTTGCTATGCTGCCTGTGCTGCCTGTGCTTGCTGCCTTTGCTTGCTGTGCTGCCTGTGCTTGCTGTGCTGCCTGTGCTTGCTGTGCTTGCTATGCTGCTTGTGCAAGCTGCCTCTGCTTGCTGTGCTGCCTGTGCTTGCTGCCCTTTCTGTGCTGCCTGTGCTTGCTATGCTGCCTGTGCTTGCTGCCTGTGCTTGCTGTGCTGCCTGTGCTTGCTGCCTGTGCTTGCTGCCTGTGCTGCCTGTGCTTGCTGCCTGTGCTCGCTGTGCTGCCTGTGCTTGCTGTGCTGCGTGTGCCTGCTGCGCTGCGTGTGCCTGCTGTGCTGCCTGTGCTTGATTCCTTTGCTTGCTGTGGTGCCTGTGATTGCTGTCTGTGCTTGCTGTGCTGCCTGTGCTTGCTGTGCTGCCTGTGCTTGCTGCATGTGCTTGCTGCCTGTGCTTGCTGTGCTGCCTGTGTTTGCTGTGCTGCCTGTGCTTGCTGCCTGTGCTTGCTGTGCTGCCTGTGCTTGCTGTGCTGCCTGTGCTTGCTGCCTGTGCTTGCTGTGCTGCCTCTGCTTGCAGCCTGTGCTTGCTGTGCTGCCTGAGCTGCCTGTGCTTGCTGCCTGTGCTTGCTGTGCTGCTTGTGCTTGCTGCCTATGCTTGCTGTGCTGCCTGTGCTTGCTGTTTGTGCTTGCTGTGCTGCCTGTGCTTGCTGCCTGTGCTTGCTGTGCCGCCTGTGCTTGTTGTGCTGCCTGTGCTTGCTGTGCTTGCTATGCTGCCTGTGCTGCCTGTGCTTGCTGTGCTGCCTGTGCTTGCTGCCTGTGCTTGCTGTGCTGCCTATGCTTGCTGTTTGTGCTTGCTGTGCTGCCTGTGCTTGCTGCCTGTGCTTGCTGTTTGTGCTTGCTGTGCTGCCTGTGCTTGCTGTGCTGCCTGTGCTTGCTGCCTGTGCTTGCTGTGCTGCCTGTGCTTGCTGTGCTGCCTTTGCTTGCTGCCTGTGCTTGCTGCCTGTGCTTGCTGCCTGTGCTTGCTGTGCCGCCTGGGCTTGTTGTGCTGCCTGTGCTTGCTGTGCTTGCTATGCTGCCTGCGCTTGCTGTGCTGCTTGTGCTTGCTGCCTGTGCTTGCTGTGCTGCCTGTGCTGGATGCCTGTGCTTGCTGTGCTTGCTATGCTGCCTGTGCAAGCTGCCTGTGCTTGCTGTGCTGCCTGGGCTTGCTGCCTGTGCTTGCTGTGCTGCCTATGCTTGCTGCCTGTGCTTGCTGTGCTGCCTGTGCTTGCTGTGCTGCCTGTGCTTGCTGCCTGTGCTGCCTGTGCTGCCTGTGCTTGCTGCCTGTGCTTGCTGCCTGTGCTTGCTGTGCTGCCTCAGCTGCCTGTGCTTGCTGCCTGTGCTTGCTGTGCTGCTTGTGCTTGCTGCCTGTGCTTGCTGTGCTGCCTGTGCTTGCTGTGCTGCCTGTGCTTGCTGTGCTGCCTGTGCTTGCTGCCTGTGCTTGCTGTGCTGCCTTTGCTTGCTGCCTGTGCTTGCTGCCTGTGCTTGCTGTGCCGCCTGTGCTTGTTGGGCTGCCTGTGCTTGCTGTGCTTGCTATGCTGCCTGTGCTTGCTGCCTGTGCTTGCTGTGCTGCCTATGCTTGCTGTTTGTGCTTGCTGTGCTGCCTGTGCTTGCTGTGCTGCCTGTGCTTGCTGTTTGTGCTTGCTGTGCTGCCTGTGCTTGCTGCCTGTGCTTGCTGTTTGTGCTTGCTGTTTGTGCTTGCTGTGCTGCCTGTGCTTGCTGTTTGTGCTTGCTGTGCTGCCTGTGCTTGCTGTGCTGCCTGTGCTTGCTGCCTGTGCTTACTGTGTTGCCTGTGCTTGCTGTGCTGCCTGTGCTTGCTGCGTGTGCTTGCTGTGCTGCCTGTGCTTGCGGCCTGTGCTTGCTGTGCTGCCTGTGCTTGCTGTGCTGCCTGTGCTGCCTGTGCTTGCTGCCTTTGCTTGCTATGCTGCCTGTGCTGCCTGTGCTTGCTGCCTTTGCTTGCTGTGCTGCCTGTGCTTGCTGTCTGTGCTTGCTGTGCTGCCTGTGCTTGCTGTGCTTGCTATGCTGCCTGTGCAAGCTGCCTCTGCTTGCTGGGCTGCCTGTGCTTGCTGCACTTTCTGTGCTGCCTGTGCTTGCTATGCTGCCTGTGCTTGCTGCCTGTGCTTGCTATGCTGCCTGTGCTTGCTGCCTGTGCTTGCTGTGCTGCCTGTGCTTGCTGTGCTGCCTGTGCTTGCTGCCTGTGCTTGCTGCCTGTGCTTGCTGCCTGTGCTGCCTGTGCTTGCTGCCTGTGCTCGCTGTGCTGCCTGTGCTGCGTGTGCCTGCTGCGCTGCGTGTGCTGCCTGTGCTGTCTGTGCTTGCTGCCTGTGCTTGCTGTGCTGCCTGTGCTTGCTGCCTGTGCTGCCTTTGCTTGCTGTGCTGCCTGTGCTGCCTGTGCTTGATTCCTTTGCTTGCTGTGCTGCCTGTGCTTGCTGTCTGTGCTTGCTGTGCTGCCTGTGCTTGCTGCATGTGCTTGCTGCCTGTGCTTGATGTGCTGCCTGTGTTTGCTGTGCTGCCTGTGCTTGCTGCCTGTGCTTGCTGTGCTGCCTGTGCTTGCTGCCTGTGCTTGCTGTCTGTGCGTGCTGTGCTGCCTGTGCTTGCTGTGCTGCCTGTGCTTGCTGTGTTGCCTATGCTTGCTGCCTGTGCTTGCTGCCTGTGCTTGCTGTGCTGCCTGTGCTTGCTGTTTGTGCTTGCTGTGCTGCCTGTGCTTGCTGTGCTGCTTGTGCTTGCTGCCTGTGCTTGCTGTGCTGCCTGTGCTTGCTGTGCTGTCTGTGCTGCCTGTGCTTGCTGCGCTGCGTGTGCTTGCTGTGCTGCCTGTGCTTGCTGCCTGTGCTTGCTGTGCCGCCTGTGCTTGTTGGGCTGCCTGTGCTTGCTGTGCTTGCTATGCTGCCTGTGCTTGCTGCCTGTGCTTGCTGTGCTGCCTATGCTTGCTGTTTGTGCTTGCTGTGCTGCCTGTGCTTGCTGTTTGTGCTTGCTGTGCTGCCTGTGCTTGCTCCCTGTGCTTGCTGTGCTGCCTGTGCTTGCTGTGCTGCCTGTGCTTGTTGCCTGTGCTTGCTGTGCTGCCTGTGCTTGCTGCCTGTGCTTGCTGTGCTGCCTTTGCTTGCTGCCTGTGCTTGCTGCCTGTGCTTGCTGTGCTGCCTGTGCTTGCTGCCTGTGCTTGCTGTGCTGCCTGTGCTTGCTTCCTGTGCTGCCTGTGCTTGCTATACTGCCTGTGCTGCCTGTGCTTGCTGCCTTTGCTTGCTGTGCTGCCTGTGCTTGCTGTCTGTGCTTGCTGTGCTGCCTGTGCTTGCTGCCTGTGCTTGCTGTGCTGCCAGTGCTTGCTGTTTGTGCTTGCTGTGCTGCCTGTGCTTGCTGTGCTGCCTGTGCTTGCTGCCTGTGCTTGCTGTGCTGCCTGTGTTTGCTGTGCTGCCTGTGCTTGCTGCCTGTGCTTGCTGTGCTGCCTGTGCTGCCTGTGCTTGCTGTGCTGCCTGTGCTTGCTGCCTGTGCTTGCTGTGCTGCCTGTGCTTGCTGCATGTGCTTGCTGTGCTGCCTTTGCTTGCTGCCTGTGCTTGCTGCCTGTGCTTGCTGTGCCGCTTGTGCTTGTTGGGCTGCCTGTACTTGCTGTGCTTGCTATGCTGCCTGTGCTTGCTGCCTGTGCTTGCTGTGCTGCCTATGCTTGCTGCCTGTGCTTGCTGTGCTGCCTATGCTTGCTGTTTGTGCTTGCTGTGCTGCCTGTGCTTGCTGTGCTGTCTGTGCTTGCTGTGCTGCCTGTGCTTGCTGCGCTGCGTGTGCTTGCTGTGCTGCCTGTGCTTGCTGCCTGTGCTTGCCGTGCTGCCTGTGCTGCCTTTGCTTGCTGCCTGTGCTTGCTGCCTGTGCCTGCTGTGCCGCCTGTGCTTGTTGGGCTGCCTGTGCTTGCTGTGCTTGCTATGCTGCCTGTGCTTGCTGTGCTGCCTATGCTTGCTGTTTGTGCTTGCTGTGCTGCCTGTGCTTGCTGTGCTGCCTGTGCTTGCTGCCTGTGCTTGCTGTGCTGCTTGTGCTTGCTGTCTGTGCTTGCTGTGCTGCCTGTGCTTGCTGTGTTGCCTGTGCTTGCTGCCTGTGCTTGCTGTGCTGCCTGTGCTTGCTGCCTGTGCTTGCTGTGCTGCCTGTGCTTGCTGTTTGTGCTTGCTGTGCTGCCTGTGCTTGCTGTGCTGCCTGTGCTTGCTGCCTGTGCTTACTGTGTTGCCTGTGCTTGCTGTGCTGCCTGTGCTTGCTGCGTGTGCTTGCTGTGCTGCCTGTGCTTGCGGCCTGTGCTTGCTGTGCTGCCTGTGCTTGCTGTGCTGCCTGTGCTTGCTGTGCTGCCTGAGCTGCCTGTGCTTGCTACGCTGCCTGTGCTTGCTGTGCTGCCTGTGCTGCCTGTGCTTGCTGTCTGTGCGTGCTGTGCTGCCTGTGCTTGCTGTGCTGCCTGTGCTGGATGCCTGTGCTTGCTGTGCTTGCTATGCTGCCTGTGCAAGCTGCCTGTGCTTGCTGTGCTGCCTGTGCTTGCTGCCTGTGCTTGCTGTGCTGCCTATGCTTGCTGCCTGTGCTTGCTGTGCTGCCTGTGCTTGCTGCCTGTGCTGCCTGTGCTGCCTGTGCTTGCTGCCTGTGCTTGCTGTGCTGCCTCAGCTGCCTGTGCTTGCTGCCTGTGCTTGCTGTGCTGCTTGTGCTTGCTGCCTGTGCTTGCTGTGCTGCCTGTGCTTGCTGTGCTGTCTGTGCTGCCTGTGCTTGCTGCGCTGCGTGTGCTTGCTGTGCTGCCTGTGCTTGCTGCCTGTGCTTGCTGTGCCGCCTGTGCTTGTTGGGCTGCCTGTGCTTGCTGTGCTTGCTATGCTGCCTGTGCTTGCTGCCTGTGCTTGCTGTGCTGCCTATGCTTGCTGTTTGTGCTTGCTGTGCTGCCTGTGCTTGCTGTTTGTGCTTGCTGTGCTGCCTGTGCTTGCTCCCTGTGCTTGCTGTGCTGCCTGTGCTTGCTGTGCTGCCTGTGCTTGTTGCCTGTGCTTGCTGTGCTGCCTGTGCTTGCTGCCTGTGCTGCCTTTGCTTGCTGCCTGTGCTTGCTGCCTGTGCTTGCTGTGCTGCCTGTGCTTGCTGCCTGTGCTTGCTGTGCTGCCTGTGCTTGCTTCCTGTGCTGCCTGTGCTTGCTATACTGCCTGTGCTGCCTGTGCTTGCTGCCTTTGCTTGCTGTGCTGCCTGTGCTTGCTGTCTGTGCTTGCTGTGCTGCCTGTGCTTGCTGCGCTTGCTATGCTGCCTGTGCTTGCTGTGCTGTCTGTGCTTGCTGCCTGTGCTTGCTGTGCTGCCTTTGCTTGCTGCCTGTGCTTGCTGCCTGTGCTTGCTCTGCCGCCTTTGCTTGTTGGGCTGCCTGTGCTTGCTATGCTGCCTGTGCTTGCTGCCTGTGCTTGCTGTGCTGCCTATGCTTGCTGTTTGTGCTTGCTGTGCTGCCTGTGCTTGCTGTGCTGCCTGTGCTTGCTGCCTGTGCTTGCTGTGCTGCCAGTGCTTGCTGTTTGTGCTTGCTGTGCTGCCTGTGCTTGCTGTGCTGCCTGTGCTTGCTGCCTGTGCTTGCTGTGCTGCCTGTGTTTGCTGTGCTGCCTGTGCTTGCTGCCTGTGCTTGCTGTGCTGCCTGTGCTGCCTGTGCTTGCTGTGCTGCCTGTGCTTGCTGCCTGTGCTTGCTGTGCTGCCTGTGCTTGCTGCATGTGCTTGCTGTGCTGCCTTTGCTTGCTGCCTGTGCTTGCTGCCTGTGCTTGCTGTGCCGCTTGTGCTTGTTGGGCTGCCTGTACTTGCTGTGCTTGCTATGCTGCCTGTGCTTGCTGCCTGTGCTTGCTGTGCTGCCTATGCTTGCTGCCTGTGCTTGCTGTGCTGCCTATGCTTGCTGTTTGTGCTTGCTGTGCTGCCTGTGCTTGCTGTGCTGTCTGTGCTTGCTGTGCTGCCTGTGCTTGCTGCGCTGCGTGTGCTTGCTGTGCTGCCTGTGCTTGCTGCCTG
Source organism: Priocnemis perturbator (assembly GCA_963942575.1). Taxonomy (NCBI): domain Eukaryota; kingdom Metazoa; phylum Arthropoda; class Insecta; order Hymenoptera; family Pompilidae; genus Priocnemis; species Priocnemis perturbator. The sequence continues at coordinate 325,579 of CAWWDK010000140.1, read as the reverse complement.
TGCTTGCCGTGCTGCCTGTGCTGCCTTTGCTTGCTGCCTGTGCTTGCTGCCTGTGCCTGCTGTGCCGCCTGTGCTTGTTGGGCTGCCTGTGCTTGCTGTGCTTGCTATGCTGCCTGTGCTTGCTGTGCTGCCTATGCTTGCTGTTTGTGCTTGCTGTGCTGCCTGTGCTTGCTGTGCTGCCTGTGCTTGCTGCCTGTGCTTGCTGTGCTGCTTGTGCTTGCTGTCTGTGCTTGCTGTGCTGCCTGTGCTTGCTGTGCTGCCTGTGCTTGCTGTGTTGCCTGTGCTTGCTGCCTGTGCTTGCTGTGCTGCCTGTGCTTGCTGCCTGTGCTTGCTGTGCTGCCTGTGCTTGCTGTTTGTGCTTGCTGTGCTGCCTGTGCTTGCTGTGCTGCCTGTGCTTGCTGCCTGTGCTTACTGTGTTGCCTGTGCTTGCTGTGCTGCCTGTGCTTGCTGCGTGTGCTTGCTGTGCTGCCTGTGCTTGCGGCCTGTGCTTGCTGTGCTGCCTGTGCTTGCTGTGCAAGCTGCCTCTGCTTGCTGTGCTGCCTGTGCTTGCTGCACTTTCTGTGCTGCCTGTGCTTGCTATGCTGCCTGTGCTTGCTGCCTGTGCTTGCTGTGCTGCCTGTGCTTGCTGCCTGTGCTTGCTGTGCTGCCTGTGCTTGCTGTGCTGCCTGTGCTTGCTGCCTGTGCTTGCTGCCTGTGCTTGCTGCCTGTGCTGCCTGTGCTTGCTGCCTGTGCTCGCTGTGCTGCCTGTGCTGCGTGTGCCTGCTGCGCTGCGTGTGCTGCCTGTGCTTGCTGTGCTGCCTGTGCTTGCTGCCTGTGCTTGCTGTGCTGCCTGTGCTTGCTGCCTGTGCTGCCTTTGCTTGCTGTGCTGCCTGTGCTGCCTGTGCTTGATTCCTTTGCTTGCTGTGCTGCCTGTGCTTGCTGTCTGTGCTTGCTGTGCTGCCTGTGCTTGCTGTGCTGCCTGTGCTTGCTGCATGTGCTTGCTGCCAGTGCTTGCTGTGCTGCCTGTGTTTGCTGTGCTGCCTGTGCTTGCTGCCTGTGCTTGCTGTGCTGCCTGTGCTTGCTGCCTGTGCTTGCTGTGCTGCCTGTGCTTGATGCCTATGCTTGCTGTGCTTGCTATGCTGCCTGTGCAAGCTGCCTGTGCTTGCTGTGCTGCCTGTGCTTGCTGCCTGTGCTTGCTGTGCTGCCTATGCTTGCTGCCTGTGCTTGCTGTGCTGCCTGTGCATGCTCCCTGTGCTTGCTGCCTGTGCTGCCTGTGCTGCCTGTGCTTGCTGCCTGTGCTTGCTGTGCTGCCTGAGCTGCCTGTGCTTGCTGCCTGTGCTTGCTACGCTGCCTGTGCTTGCTGTGCTGCCTGTGCTGCCTGTGCTTGCTGTCTGTGCGTGCTGTGCTGCCTGTGCTTGCTGTGCTGCCTGTGCTTGCTGTTTGTGCTTGCTGTGCTGCCTGTGCTTGCTGCCTGTGCTTGTTGTGCTGCCTGTGCTTGCTGTGCTGCCTGTGCTTGTTGCCTGTGCTTGCTGTGCTGCCTGTGCTTGCTGCCTGTGCTTGCTGCGCGGCGTGTGCTTGCTGTGCTGCCTGTGCTTGCTGCCTGTGCTTGCTGTGCTGCCTTTGCTTGCTGCCTGTGCTTGCTCTGCCGCCTGTGCTTGTTGTGCTGCCTGTGCTTGCTGTGCTTGCTATGCTGCCTGTGCTTGCTGTGCTGCCTGTGCTTGCTGCCTGTGCTTGCTGTGCTGCCTGTGCTTGCTGTGTTGCCTATGCTTGCTGCCTGTGCTTGCTGCCTGTGCTTGCTGTGCTGCCTGTGCTTGCTGTTTGTGCTTGCTGTGCTGCCTGTGCTTGCTGTGCTGCCTGTGCTTGCTGCCTGTGCTTACTGTGTTGCCTGTGCTGCCTGTGCTTGCTGCCTGTGCTTGCTGTGCTGCCTGTGCTTGCTGCCTGTGCTTGCTGTGCCGCCTGTGCTTGTTGGGCTGCCTGTGCTTGCTGTGCTTGCTATGCTGCCTGTGCTTGCTGCCTGTGCTTGCTGTGCTGCCTATGCTTGCTGTTTGTGCTTGCTGTGCTGCCTGTGCTTGCTGTGCTGCCTGTGCTTGCTGTTTGTGCTTGCTGTGCTGCCTGTGCTTGCTGCCTGTGCTTGCTGTGCTGCCTGTGCTTGCTGTGCTGCCTGTGCTTGTTGCCTGTGCTTGCTGTGCTGCCTGTGCTTGCTGCCTGTGCTTGCTGTGCTGCCTTTGCTTGCTGCCTGTGCTTGCTGCCTGTGCTTGCTGTGCCGCCTGTGCTTGTTGTGCTGCCTGTGCTTGCTGTGCTGCCTGTGCTTGCTGCCTGTGCTTGCTGTGCTGCCTGTGCTTGCTGTTCTGCCTTTACTTCCTGCCTGTGCTTGTTGCCTGTGCTTGCTGTGCTGCCTGTGCTTGCCGCCTGTGCTTTTTGGGCTGCCTGTACTTGCTGTGCTTGCTATGCTGCCTGTTCTTGCTGCCTGTGCTTGCTGTGCTGCCTATGCTTGCCGCCTGTGCTTGCTGTGCTGCCTATGCTTGCTGTTTGTGCTTGCTGTGCTGCCTGTGCTTGCTGTGCTGTCTGTGCTTGCTGTGTTGCCTGCGCTTGCTGTGCTGCCTGTGCTTGCTGCCTGTGCTTGCTGTGCTGCCTGTGCTTGCTGCCTGTGCTTTCTGTGCTGCGTGTGCTTGCTGCCTGTGCTTGCTGTGCTGCCTGTGCTTGCTATGCTGCCTGTGCTGCCTGTGCTTGCTATGCTGCCTGTGCTGCCTGTGCTTGCTGCCTTTGCTTGCTGTGCTGCCTGTGCTTGCTGTCTGTGCTTGCTGTGCTGCCGGTGCTTGCTGCCTGTGCTTGCTGCCTGTGCTTGCTGTGCCGCCTGTGCTTGTTGGGCTGCCTGTGCTTGCTATGCTGCCTGTGCTTGCTGCCTGTGCTTGCTGTGCTGCCTATGCTTGCTGTTTGTGCTTGCTGTGCTGCCTGTGCTTGCTGTGCTGCCTGTGCTTGCTGTTTGTGCTTGCTGTGCTGCCTGTGCTTGCTTCCTGTGCTGCCTGTGCTTGCTATACTGCCTGTGCTGCCTGTGCTTGCTGCCTTTGCTTTCTGTGCTGCCTGTGCTTGCTGCCTGTGCTTGCTGTGCTGCCTGTGCTTGCTTCCTGTGCTGCCTGTGCTTGCTATACTGCCTGTGCTGCCTGTGCTTGCTGCCTGTGCTTGCTGTGCTTACTGTGTTGCCTGTGCTTGCTGTGCTGCCTGTGCTTGCTGTCTGTGCTTGCTGTGCTGCCTGTGCTTGCTGTGCTTGCTATGCTGCCTGTGCAAGCTGCCTCTGCTTGCTGTGCTGCCTGTGCTTGCTGCACTTTCTGTGCTGCCTGTGCTTGCTATGCTGCCTGTGCTTGCTGCCTGTGCTTGCTGTGCTGCCTGTGCTTGCTGCCTGTGCTTGCTGCCTGTGCTTGCTGTGCTGCCTGTGCTTGCTGTGCTGCCTGTGCTTGCTGCCTGTGCTTGCTGCCTGTGCTGCCTGTGCTTGCTGCCTGTGCTCGCTGTGCTGCCTGTGCTGCGTGTGCCTGCTGCGCTGCGTGTGCTGCCTGTGCTGTCTGTGCTTGCTGCCTGTGCTTGCTGTGCTGCCTGTGCTTGCTGCCTGTGCTGCCTTTGCTTGCTGTGCTGCCTGTGCTGCCTGTGCTTGATTCCTTTGCTTGCTGTGCTGCCTGTGCTTGCTGTCTGTGCTTGCTGTGCTGCCTGTGCTTGCTGTGCTGCCTGTGCTTGCTGCATGTGCTTGCTGCCTGTGCTTGATGTGCTGCCTGTGTTTGCTGTGCTGCCTGTGCTTGCTGCCTGTGCTTGCTGTGCTGCCTGTGCTTGCTGCCTGTGCTTGCTGTCTGTGCGTGCTGTGCTGCCTGTGCTTGCTGTGTTGCCTATGCTTGCTGCCTGTGCTTGCTGCCTGTGCTTGCTGTGCTGCCTGTGCTTGGTGTTTGTGCTTGCTGTGCTGCCTGTGCTTGCTGTGCTGCCTGTGCTTGCTGCCTGTGCTTACTGTGTTGCCTGTGCTTGCTGTGCTGCCTGTGCTTGCTGCCTGTGCTTGCTGTGCTGCCTGTGCTTGCTGCCTGTGCTTGCTGCCTGTGCTTTCTGTGCTGCCTGTGCTTGCTGCCTGTGCTTGCTGTGCTGCCTGTGCTTGCTTCCTGTGCTGCCTGTGCTTGCTATACTGCCTGTGCTGCCTGTGCTTGCTGCCATTGCTTGCTGTGCTGCCTGTGCTTGCTGTTTGTGCTTGCTGTGCTGCCTGTGCTTGCTGCCTGTGCTTGCTGTGCTGCCTGTGCTTGCTGCCTGTGCTTGCTGCCTGTGCTTTCTGTGCTGCCTGTGCTTGCTGCCTGTGCTGCCTTTGCTTGCTGTGCTGCCTGTGCTGCCTGTGCTTGATTCCTTTGCTTGCTGTGCTGCCTGTGCTTGCTGTCTGTGCTTGCTGTGCTGCCTGTGCTTGCTGCATGTGCTTGCTGCCTGTGCTTGATGTGCTGCCTGTGTTTGCTGTGCTGCCTGTGCTTGCTGCCTGTGCTGCCTGTGCTTGCTGCCTGTGCTTGCTGTCTGTGCGTGCTGTGCTGCCTGTGCTTGCTGTGCTGCCTGTGCTTGCTGTGTTGCCTATGGTTGCTGCCTGTGCTTGCTGCCTGTGCTTGCTGTGCTGCCTGTGCTTGCTGTTTGTGCTTGCTGTGCTGCCTGTGCTTGCTATGCTGCCTGTGCTTGCTGCCTGTGCTTGCTGTGCTGCCTATGCTTGCTGTTTGTGCTTGCTGTGCTGCCTGTGCTTGCTGTGCTGCCTGTGCTTGCTGTTTGTGCTTGCTGTGCTGCCTGTGCTTGCTTCCTGTGCTGCCTGTGCTTGCTATACTGCCTGTGCTGCCTGTGCTTGCTGCCTTTGCTTTCTGTGCTGCCTGTGCTTGCTGCCTGTGCTTGCTGTGCTGCCTGTGCTTGCTTCCTGTGCTGCCTGTGCTTGCTATACTGCCTGTGCTGCCTGTGCTTGCTGCCTGTGCTTGCTGTGCTTACTGTGTTGCCTGTGCTTGCTGTGCTGCCTGTGCTTGCTGTCTGTGCTTGCTGTGCTGCCTGTGCTTGCTGTGCTTGCTATGCTGCCTGTGCAAGCTGCCTCTGCTTGCTGTGCTGCCTGTGCTTGCTGCACTTTCTGTGCTGCCTGTGCTTGCTATGCTGCCTGTGCTTGCTGCCTGTGCTTGCTGTGCTGCCTGTGCTTGCTGCCTGTGCTTGCTGCCTGTGCTTGCTGTGCTGCCTGTGCTTGCTGTGCTGCCTGTGCTTGCTGCCTGTGCTTGCTGCCTGTGCTGCCTGTGCTTGCTGCCTGTGCTCGCTGTGCTGCCTGTGCTGCGTGTGCCTGCTGCGCTGCGTGTGCTGCCTGTGCTGTCTGTGCTTGCTGCCTGTGCTTGCTGTGCTGCCTGTGCTTGCTGCCTGTGCTGCCTTTGCTTGCTGTGCTGCCTGTGCTGCCTGTGCTTGATTCCTTTGCTTGCTGTGCTGCCTGTGCTTGCTGTCTGTGCTTGCTGTGCTGCCTGTGCTTGCTGTGCTGCCTGTGCTTGCTGCATGTGCTTGCTGCCTGTGCTTGATGTGCTGCCTGTGTTTGCTGTGCTGCCTGTGCTTGCTGCCTGTGCTTGCTGTGCTGCCTGTGCTTGCTGCCTGTGCTTGCTGTCTGTGCGTGCTGTGCTGCCTGTGCTTGCTGTGTTGCCTATGCTTGCTGCCTGTGCTTGCTGCCTGTGCTTGCTGTGCTGCCTGTGCTTGGTGTTTGTGCTTGCTGTGCTGCCTGTGCTTGCTGTGCTGCCTGTGCTTGCTGCCTGTGCTTACTGTGTTGCCTGTGCTTGCTGTGCTGCCTGTGCTTGCTGCCTGTGCTTGCTGTGCTGCCTGTGCTTGCTGCCTGTGCTTGCTGCCTGTGCTTTCTGTGCTGCCTGTGCTTGCTGCCTGTGCTTGCTGTGCTGCCTGTGCTTGCTTCCTGTGCTGCCTGTGCTTGCTATACTGCCTGTGCTGCCTGTGCTTGCTGCCATTGCTTGCTGTGCTGCCTGTGCTTGCTGTTTGTGCTTGCTGTGCTGCCTGTGCTTGCTGCCTGTGCTTGCTGTGCTGCCTGTGCTTGCTGCCTGTGCTTGCTGCCTGTGCTTTCTGTGCTGCCTGTGCTTGCTGCCTGTGCTGCCTTTGCTTGCTGTGCTGCCTGTGCTGCCTGTGCTTGATTCCTTTGCTTGCTGTGCTGCCTGTGCTTGCTGTCTGTGCTTGCTGTGCTGCCTGTGCTTGCTGCATGTGCTTGCTGCCTGTGCTTGATGTGCTGCCTGTGTTTGCTGTGCTGCCTGTGCTTGCTGCCTGTGCTGCCTGTGCTTGCTGCCTGTGCTTGCTGTCTGTGCGTGCTGTGCTGCCTGTGCTTGCTGTGCTGCCTGTGCTTGCTGTGTTGCCTATGGTTGCTGCCTGTGCTTGCTGCCTGTGCTTGCTGTGCTGCCTGTGCTTGCTGTTTGTGCTTGCTGTGCTGCCTGTGCTTGCTGTGCTGCCTGTGCTTGCTGCCTGTGCTTACTGTGTTGCCTGTGCTTGCTGTGCTGCCTGTGCTTGCTGCCTGTGCTTGCTGCCTGTGCTTTCTGTGCTGCCTGTGCTTGCTGCCTGTGCTTGCTGTGCTGCCTGTGCTTGCTTCCTGTGCTGCCTGTGCTTGCTATACTGCCTGTGCTGCCTGTGCTTGCTGCCTTTGCTTGCTGTGCTGCCTGTGCTTGCTGTTTGTGCTTGCTGTGCTGCCTGTGCTTGCTGCCTGTGCTTGCTGTGCTGCCTGTGCTTGCTGCCTGTGCTTGCTGCCTGTGCTTGCTGTGCTGCCTCAGCTGCCTGTGCTTGCTGCCTGTGCTTGCTGTGCTGCTTGTGCTTGCTGCCTGTGCTTGCTGTGCTGCCTGTGCTTGCTGTGCTGCCTGTGCTTGCTGTGCTGCCTGTGCTTGCTGCCTGTGCTTGCTGTGCTGCCTTTGCTTGCTGCCTGTGCTTGCTGCCTGTGCTTGCTGTGCCGCCTGTGCTTGTTGGGCTGCCTGTGCTTGCTGTGCTTGCTATGCTGCCTGTGCTTGCTGCCTGTGCTTGCTGTGCTGCCTATGCTTGCTGTTTGTGCTTGCTGTGCTGCCTGTGCTTGCTGTGCTGCCTGTGCTTGCTGTTTGTGCTTGCTGTGCTGCCTGTGCTTGCTGCCTGTGCTTGCTGTTTGTGCTTGCTGTTTGTGCTTGCTGTGCTGCCTGTGCTTGCTGTTTGTGCTTGCTGTGCTGCCTGTGCTTGCTGTGCTGCCTGTGCTTGCTGCCTGTGCTTACTGTGTTGCCTGTGCTTGCTGTGCTGCCTGTGCTTGCTGCGTGTGCTTGCTGTGCTGCCTGTGCTTGCGGCCTGTGCTTGCTGTGCTGCCTGTGCTTGCTGTGCTGCCTGTGCTGCCTGTGCTTGCTGCCTTTGCTTGCTATGCTGCCTGTGCTGCCTGTGCTTGCTGCCTTTGCTTGCTGTGCTGCCTGTGCTTGCTGTCTGTGCTTGCTGTGCTGCCTGTGCTTGCTGTGCTTGCTATGCTGCCTGTGCAAGCTGCCTCTGCTTGCTGTGCTGCCTGTGCTTGCTGCACTTTCTGTGCTGCCTGTGCTTGCTATGCTGCCTGTGCTTGCTGCCTGTGCTTGCTATGCTGCCTGTGCTTGCTGCCTGTGCTTGCTGTGCTGCCTGTGCTTGCTGTGCTGCCTGTGCTTGCTGCCTGTGCTTGCTGCCTGTGCTTGCTGCCTGTGCTGCCTGTGCTTGCTGCCTGTGCTCGCTGTGCTGCCTGTGCTGCGTGTGCCTGCTGCGCTGCGTGTGCTGCCTGTGCTGTCTGTGCTTGCTGCCTGTGCTTGCTGTGCTGCCTGTGCTTGCTGCCTGTGCTGCCTTTGCTTGCTGTGCTGCCTGTGCTGCCTGTGCTTGATTCCTTTGCTTGCTGTGCTGCCTGTGCTTGCTGTCTGTGCTTGCTGTGCTGCCTGTGCTTGCTGCATGTGCTTGCTGCCTGTGCTTGATGTGCTGCCTGTGTTTGCTGTGCTGCCTGTGCTTGCTGCCTGTGCTTGCTGTGCTGCCTGTGCTTGCTGCCTGTGCTTGCTGTCTGTGCGTGCTGTGCTGCCTGTGCTTGCTGTGCTGCCTGTGCTTGCTGTGTTGCCTATGCTTGCTGCCTGTGCTTGCTGCCTGTGCTTGCTGTGCTGCCTGTGCTTGCTGTTTGTGCTTGCTGTGCTGCCTGTGCTTGCTGTGCTGCTTGTGCTTGCTGCCTGTGCTTGCTGTGCTGCCTGTGCTTGCTGTGCTGTCTGTGCTGCCTGTGCTTGCTGCGCTGCGTGTGCTTGCTGTGCTGCCTGTGCTTGCTGCCTGTGCTTGCTGTGCCGCCTGTGCTTGTTGGGCTGCCTGTGCTTGCTGTGCTTGCTATGCTGCCTGTGCTTGCTGCCTGTGCTTGCTGTGCTGCCTATGCTTGCTGTTTGTGCTTGCTGTGCTGCCTGTGCTTGCTGTTTGTGCTTGCTGTGCTGCCTGTGCTTGCTCCCTGTGCTTGCTGTGCTGCCTGTGCTTGCTGTGCTGCCTGTGCTTGTTGCCTGTGCTTGCTGTGCTGCCTGTGCTTGCTGCCTGTGCTTGCTGTGCTGCCTTTGCTTGCTGCCTGTGCTTGCTGCCTGTGCTTGCTGTGCTGCCTGTGCTTGCTGCCTGTGCTTGCTGTGCTGCCTGTGCTTGCTTCCTGTGCTGCCTGTGCTTGCTATACTGCCTGTGCTGCCTGTGCTTGCTGCCTTTGCTTGCTGTGCTGCCTGTGCTTGCTGTCTGTGCTTGCTGTGCTGCCTGTGCTTGCTGCGCTTGCTATGCTGCCTGTGCTTGCTGTGCTGTCTGTGCTTGCTGCCTGTGCTTGCTGTGCTGCCTTTGCTTGCTGCCTGTGCTTGCTGCCTGTGCTTGCTCTGCCGCCTTTGCTTGTTGGGCTGCCTGTGCTAGCTATGCTGCCTGTGCTTGCTGCCTGTGCTTGCTGTGCTGCCTATGCTTGCTGTTTGTGCTTGCTGTGCTGCCTGTGCTTGCTGTGCTGCCTGTGCTTGCTGCCTGTGCTTGCTGTGCTGCCAGTGCTTGCTGTTTGTGCTTGCTGTGCTGCCTGTGCTTGCTGTGCTGCCTGTGCTTGCTGCCTGTGCTTGCTGTGCTGCCTGTGTTTGCTGTGCTGCCTGTGCTTGCTGCCTGTGCTTGCTGTGCTGCCTGTGCTGCCTGTGCTTGCTGTGCTGCCTGTGCTTGCTGCCTGTGCTTGCTGTGCTGCCTGTGCTTGCTGCATGTGCTTGCTGTGCTGCCTTTGCTTGCTGCCTGTGCTTGCTGCCTGTGCTTGCTGTGCCGCTTGTGCTTGTTGGGCTGCCTGTACTTGCTGTGCTTGCTATGCTGCCTGTGCTTGCTGCCTGTGCTTGCTGTGCTGCCTATGCTTGCTGCCTGTGCTTGCTGTGCTGCCTATGCTTGCTGTTTGTGCTTGCTGTGCTGCCTGTGCTTGCTGTGCTGTCTGTGCTTGCTGTGCTGCCTGTGCTTGCTGCGCTGCGTGTGCTTGCTGTGCTGCCTGTGCTTGCTGCCTGTGCTTGCCGTGCTGCCTGTGCTGCCTTTGCTTGCTGCCTGTGCTTGCTGCCTGTGCCTGCTGTGCCGCCTGTGCTTGTTGGGCTGCCTGTGCTTGCTGTGCTTGCTATGCTGCCTGTGCTTGCTGTGCTGCCTATGCTTGCTGTTTGTGCTTGCTGTGCTGCCTGTGCTTGCTGTGCTGCCTGTGCTTGCTGCCTGTGCTTGCTGTGCTGCTTGTGCTTGCTGTCTGTGCTTGCTGTGCTGCCTGTGCTTGCTGTGCTGCCTGTGCTTGCTGTGTTGCCTGTGCTTGCTGCCTGTGCTTGCTGTGCTGCCTGTGCTTGCTGCCTGTGCTTGCTGTGCTGCCTGTGCTTGCTGTTTGTGCTTGCTGTGCTGCCTGTGCTTGCTGTGCTGCCTGTGCTTGCTGCCTGTGCTTACTGTGTTGCCTGTGCTTGCTGTGCTGCCTGTGCTTGCTGCGTGTGCTTGCTGTGCTGCCTGTGCTTGCGGCCTGTGCTTGCTGTGCTGCCTGTGCTTGCTGTGCAAGCTGCCTCTGCTTGCTGTGCTGCCTGTGCTTGCTGCACTTTCTGTGCTGCCTGTGCTTGCTATGCTGCCTGTGCTTGCTGCCTGTGCTTGCTGTGCTGCCTGTGCTTGCTGCCTGTGCTTGCTGTGCTGCCTGTGCTTGCTGTGCTGCCTGTGCTTGCTGCCTGTGCTTGCTGCCTGTGCTTGCTGCCTGTGCTGCCTGTGCTTGCTGCCTGTGCTCGCTGTGCTGCCTGTGCTGCGTGTGCCTGCTGCGCTGCGTGTGCTGCCTGTGCTTGCTGTGCTGCCTGTGCTTGCTGCCTGTGCTTGCTGTGCTGCCTGTGCTTGCTGCCTGTGCTGCCTTTGCTTGCTGTGCTGCCTGTGCTGCCTGTGCTTGATTCCTTTGCTTGCTGTGCTGCCTGTGCTTGCTGTCTGTGCTTGCTGTGCTGCCTGTGCTTGCTGTGCTGCCTGTGCTTGCTGCATGTGCTTGCTGCCAGTGCTTGCTGTGCTGCCTGTGTTTGCTGTGCTGCCTGTGCTTGCTGCCTGTGCTTGCTGTGCTGCCTGTGCTTGCTGCCTGTGCTTGCTGTGCTGCCTGTGCTTGATGCCTATGCTTGCTGTGCTTGCTATGCTGCCTGTGCAAGCTGCCTGTGCTTGCTGTGCTGCCTGTGCTTGCTGCCTGTGCTTGCTGTGCTGCCTATGCTTGCTGCCTGTGCTTGCTGTGCTGCCTGTGCATGCTCCCTGTGCTTGCTGCCTGTGCTGCCTGTGCTGCCTGTGCTTGCTGCCTGTGCTTGCTGTGCTGCCTGAGCTGCCTGTGCTTGCTGCCTGTGCTTGCTACGCTGCCTGTGCTTGCTGTGCTGCCTGTGCTGCCTGTGCTTGCTGTCTGTGCGTGCTGTGCTGCCTGTGCTTGCTGTGCTGCCTGTGCTTGCTGTTTGTGCTTGCTGTGCTGCCTGTGCTTGCTGCCTGTGCTTGTTGTGCTGCCTGTGCTTGCTGTGCTGCCTGTGCTTGTTGCCTGTGCTTGCTGTGCTGCCTGTGCTTGCTGCCTGTGCTTGCTGCGCGGCGTGTGCTTGCTGTGCTGCCTGTGCTTGCTGCCTGTGCTTGCTGTGCTGCCTTTGCTTGCTGCCTGTGCTTGCTCTGCCGCCTGTGCTTGTTGTGCTGCCTGTGCTTGCTGTGCTTGCTATGCTGCCTGTGCTTGCTGTGCTGCCTGTGCTTGCTGCCTGTGCTTGCTGTGCTGCCTGTGCTTGCTGTGTTGCCTATGCTTGCTGCCTGTGCTTGCTGCCTGTGCTTGCTGTGCTGCCTGTGCTTGCTGTTTGTGCTTGCTGTGCTGCCTGTGCTTGCTGTGCTGCCTGTGCTTGCTGCCTGTGCTTACTGTGTTGCCTGTGCTGCCTGTGCTTGCTGCCTGTGCTTGCTGTGCTGCCTGTGCTTGCTGCCTGTGCTTGCTGTGCCGCCTGTGCTTGTTGGGCTGCCTGTGCTTGCTGTGCTTGCTATGCTGCCTGTGCTTGCTGCCTGTGCTTGCTGTGCTGCCTATGCTTGCTGTTTGTGCTTGCTGTGCTGCCTGTGCTTGCTGTGCTGCCTGTGCTTGCTGTTTGTGCTTGCTGTGCTGCCTGTGCTTGCTGCCTGTGCTTGCTGTGCTGCCTGTGCTTGCTGTGCTGCCTGTGCTTGTTGCCTGTGCTTGCTGTGCTGCCTGTGCTTGCTGCCTGTGCTTGCTGTGCTGCCTTTGCTTGCTGCCTGTGCTTGCTGCCTGTGCTTGCTGTGCCGCCTGTGCTTGTTGTGCTGCCTGTGCTTGCTGTGCTGCCTGTGCTTGCTGCCTGTGCTTGCTGTGCTGCCTGTGCTTGCTGTTCTGCCTTTACTTCCTGCCTGTGCTTGTTGCCTGTGCTTGCTGTGCTGCCTGTGCTTGCCGCCTGTGCTTTTTGGGCTGCCTGTACTTGCTGTGCTTGCTATGCTGCCTGTTCTTGCTGCCTGTGCTTGCTGTGCTGCCTATGCTTGCCGCCTGTGCTTGCTGTGCTGCCTATGCTTGCTGTTTGTGCTTGCTGTGCTGCCTGTGCTTGCTGTGCTGTCTGTGCTTGCTGTGTTGCCTGCGCTTGCTGTGCTGCCTGTGCTTGCTGCCTGTGCTTGCTGTGCTGCCTGTGCTTGCTGCCTGTGCTTTCTGTGCTGCGTGTGCTTGCTGCCTGTGCTTGCTGTGCTGCCTGTGCTTGCTATGCTGCCTGTGCTGCCTGTGCTTGCTATGCTGCCTGTGCTGCCTGTGCTTGCTGCCTTTGCTTGCTGTGCTGCCTGTGCTTGCTGTCTGTGCTTGCTGTGCTGCCGGTGCTTGCTGCCTGTGCTTGCTGCCTGTGCTTGCTGTGCCGCCTGTGCTTGTTGGGCTGCCTGTGCTTGCTATGCTGCCTGTGCTTGCTGCCTGTGCTTGCTGTGCTGCCTATGCTTGCTGTTTGTGCTTGCTGTGCTGCCTGTGCTTGCTGTGCTGCCTGTGCTTGCTGTTTGTGCTTGCTGTGCTGCCTGTGCTTGCTTCCTGTGCTGCCTGTGCTTGCTATACTGCCTGTGCTTGCTGCCTTTGCTTTCTGTGCTGCCTGTGCTTGCTGCCTGTGCTTGCTGTGCTGCCTGTGCTTGCTTCCTGTGCTGCCTGTGCTTGCTATACTGCCTGTGCTGCCTGTGCTTGCTGCCTGTGCTTGCTGTGCTTACTGTGTTGCCTGTGCTTGCTGTGCTGCCTGTGCTTGCTGTCTGTGCTTGCTGTGCTGCCTGTGCTTGCTGTGCTTGCTATGCTGCCTGTGCAAGCTGCCTCTGCTTGCTGTGCTGCCTGTGCTTGCTGCACTTTCTGTGCTGCCTGTGCTTGCTATGCTGCCTGTGCTTGCTGCCTGTGCTTGCTGTGCTGCCTGTGCTTGCTGCCTGTGCTTGCTGCCTGTGCTTGCTGTGCTGCCTGTGCTTGCTGTGCTGCCTGTGCTTGCTGCCTGTGCTTGCTGCCTGTGCTGCCTGTGCTTGCTGCCTGTGCTCGCTGTGCTGCCTGTGCTGCGTGTGCCTGCTGCGCTGCGTGTGCTGCCTGTGCTGTCTGTGCTTGCTGCCTGTGCTTGCTGTGCTGCCTGTGCTTGCTGCCTGTGCTGCCTTTGCTTGCTGTGCTGCCTGTGCTGCCTGTGCTTGATTCCTTTGCTTGCTGTGCTGCCTGTGCTTGCTGTCTGTGCTTGCTGTGCTGCCTGTGCTTGCTGTGCTGCCTGTGCTTGCTGCATGTGCTTGCTGCCTGTGCTTGATGTGCTGCCTGTGTTTGCTGTGCTGCCTGTGCTTGCTGCCTGTGCTTGCTGTGCTGCCTGTGCTTGCTGCCTGTGCTTGCTGTCTGTGCGTGCTGTGCTGCCTGTGCTTGCTGTGTTGCCTATGCTTGCTGCCTGTGCTTGCTGCCTGTGCTTGCTGTGCTGCCTGTGCTTGGTGTTTGTGCTTGCTGTGCTGCCTGTGCTTGCTGTGCTGCCTGTGCTTGCTGCCTGTGCTTACTGTGTTGCCTGTGCTTGCTGTGCTGCCTGTGCTTGCTGCCTGTGCTTGCTGTGCTGCCTGTGCTTGCTGCCTGTGCTTGCTGCCTGTGCTTTCTGTGCTGCCTGTGCTTGCTGCCTGTGCTTGCTGTGCTGCCTGTGCTTGCTTCCTGTGCTGCCTGTGCTTGCTATACTGCCTGTGCTGCCTGTGCTTGCTGCCATTGCTTGCTGTGCTGCCTGTGCTTGCTGTTTGTGCTTGCTGTGCTGCCTGTGCTTGCTGCCTGTGCTTGCTGTGCTGCCTGTGCTTGCTGCCTGTGCTTGCTGCCTGTGCTTTCTGTGCTGCCTGTGCTTGCTGCCTGTGCTGCCTTTGCTTGCTGTGCTGCCTGTGCTGCCTGTGCTTGATTCCTTTGCTTGCTGTGCTGCCTGTGCTTGCTGTCTGTGCTTGCTGTGCTGCCTGTGCTTGCTGCATGTGCTTGCTGCCTGTGCTTGATGTGCTGCCTGTGTTTGCTGTGCTGCCTGTGCTTGCTGCCTGTGCTGCCTGTGCTTGCTGCCTGTGCTTGCTGTCTGTGCGTGCTGTGCTGCCTGTGCTTGCTGTGCTGCCTGTGCTTGCTGTGTTGCCTATGGTTGCTGCCTGTGCTTGCTGCCTGTGCTTGCTGTGCTGCCTGTGCTTGCTGTTTGTGCTTGCTGTGCTGCCTGTGCTTGCTGTGCTGCCTGTGCTTGCTGCCTGTGCTTACTGTGTTGCCTGTGCTTGCTGTGCTGCCTGTGCTTGCTGCCTGTGCTTGCTGCCTGTGCTTTCTGTGCTGCCTGTGCTTGCTGCCTGTGCTTGCTGTGCTGCCTGTGCTTGCTTCCTGTGCTGCCTGTGCTTGCTATACTGCCTGTGCTGCCTGTGCTTGCTGCCTTTGCTTGCTGTGCTGCCTGTGCTTGCTGTTTGTGCTTGCTGTGCTGCCTGTGCTTGCTGCCTGTGCTTGCTGTGCTGCCTGTGCTTGCTGCCTGTGCTTGCTGCCTGTGCTTTCTGTGCTGCCTGTGCTTGCTGCCTGTGCTTGCTGTGCTGCCTGTGCTTGCTTCCTGTGCTGCCTGTGCTTGCTATACTGCCTGTGCTGCCTGTGCTTGCTGCCTTTGCTTGCTGTGCTGCCTGTGCTTGCTGTCTGTGCTTGCTGTGCTGCCTGTGCTTGCTGCCTGTGCTTGCTGTGCTGCCTGTGTTTGCTGTGCTGCCTGTGCTTGCTGCCTGTGCTTGCTGTGCTGCCTGTGCTTGCTGCCTGTGCTTGCTGTGCTGCCTGTGCTTGCTGCGCTGCCTGTGCTTGTTGTGCTGCCTGTGCTAGCTGTGCTGCCTGTGCTTGCTGCCTGTGCTTGGTGTGCTGCCTGTGCTGCCTGTGCTTGCTGCCTGTGCTTGCTGTGCTGCCTGTGCTGCCTGTGCTTGCTGTCTGTGCGTGCTGTGCTGCCTGTGCTTGCTGTGCTGCCTGTGCTTGATGCCTGTGCTTGCTGTGCTTGCTATGCTGCCTGTGCAAGCTGCCTGTGCTTGCTGTGCTGCCTGTGCTTGCTGCCTGTGCTTGCTGTGCTGCCTATGCTTGCTGCCTGTGCTTGCTGTGCTGCCTGTGCATGCTCCCTGTGCTTGCTGCCTGTGCTGCCTGTGCTGCCTGTGCTTGCTGCCTGTGCTTGCTGTGCTGCCTGTGCTTGCTGTGCTGCCTGAGCTGCCTGTGCTTGCTACGCTGCCTGTGCTTGCTGTGCTGCCTGTGCTGCCTGTGCTTGCTGTCTGTGCGTGCTGTGCTGCCTGTGCTTGCTGTGCTGCCTGTGCTGGATGCCTGTGCTTGCTGTGCTTGCTATGCTGCCTGTGCAAGCTGCCTGTGCTTGCTGCCTGTGCTTGCTGTGCTGCCTATGCTTGCTGCCTGTGCTTGCTGTGCTGCCTGTGCTTGCTGCCTGTGCTGCCTGTGCTTGCTGCCTGTGCTTGCTGTGTTGCCTCAGCTGCCTGTGCTTGCTGCCTGTGCTTGCTGTGCTGCTTGTGCTTGCTGCCTGTGCTTGCTGTGCTGCCTGTGCTTGCTGTGCTGTCTGTGCTGCCTGTGCTTGCTGCGCTGCGTGTGCTTGCTGTGCTGCCTGTGCTTGCTGCCTGTGCTTGCTGTGCCGCCTGTGCTTGTTGGGCTGCCTGTGCTTGCTGTGCTTGCTATGCTGCCTGTGCTTGCTGCCTGTGCTTGCTGTGCTGCCTATGCTTGCTGTTTGTGCTTGCTGTGCTGCCTGTGCTTGCTGTTTGTGCTTGCTGTGCTGCCTGTGCTTGCTCCCTGTGCTTGCTGTGCTGCCTGTGCTTGCTGTGCTGCCTGTGCTTGTTGCCTGTGCTTGCTGTGCTGCCTGTGCTTGCTGCCTGTGCTTGCTGTGCTGCCTTTGCTTGCTGCCTGTGCTTGCTGCCTGTGCTTGCTGTGCTGCCTGTGCTTGCTGCCTGTGCTTGCTGTGCTGCCTGTGCTTGCTTCCTGTGCTGCCTGTGCTTGCTATACTGCCTGTGCTGCCTGTGCTTGCTGCCTTTGCTTGCTGTGCTGCCTGTGCTTGCTGTCTGTGCTTGCTGTGCTGCCTGTGCTTGCTGCGCTTGCTATGCTGCCTGTGCTTGCTGTGCTGTCTGTGCTTGCTGCCTGTGCTTGCTGTGCTGCCTTTGCTTGCTGCCTGTGCTTGCTGCCTGTGCTTGCTCTGCCGCCTTTGCTTGTTGGGCTGCCTGTGCTTGCTATGCTGCCTGTGCTTGCTGCCTGTGCTTGCTGTGCTGCCTATGCTTGCTGTTTGTGCTTGCTGTGCTGCCTGTGCTTGCTGTGCTGCCTGTGCTTGCTGCCTGTGCTTGCTGTGCTGCCAGTGCTTGCTGTTTGTGCTTGCTGTGCTGCCTGTGCTTGCTGTGCTGCCTGTGATTGCTGCCTGTGCTTGCTGTGCTGCCTGTGTTTGCTGTGCTGCCTGTGCTTGCTGCCTGTGCTTGCTGTGCTGCCTGTGCTGCCTGTGCTTGCTGTGCTGCCTGTGCTTGCTGCCTGTGCTTGCTGCGCTGCCTGTGCTTGCTGTGCTGCCTGTGCTTGCTGCATGTGCTTGCTGTGCTGCCTTTGCTTGCTGCCTGTGCTTGCTGTGCTGCCTGTGCTTGCTGTGCTGCCTGTGCTTGTTGCCTGTGCTTGCTGTGCTGCCTGTGCTTGCTGCCTGTGCTTGCTGTGCTGCCTTTGCTTGCTGCCTGTGCTTGCTGCCTGTGCTTGCTGTGCCGCCTGTGCTTGCTGTCTGTGCTTACTGTGTTGCCTGTGCTTGCTGCCTGTGCTTGCTGCCTGTGCTGCCTGTGCTTGCTGCCTGTGCTCGCTGTGCTGCCTGTGCTGCGTGTGCCTGCTGCGCTGCGTGTGCTGCCTGTGCTGTCTGTGCTTGCTGCCTTTGCTTGCTGTGCTGCCTGTGCTTGCTGTCTGTGCTTGCTGTGCTGCCTGTGCTTGCTGCGCTTGCTATGCTGCCTGTGCTTGCTGTGCTGTCTGTGCTTGCTGCCTGTGCTTGCTGTGCTGCCTTTGCTTGCTGCCTGTGCTTGCTGCCTGTGCTTGCTCTGCCGCCTTTGCTTGTTGGGCTGCCTGTGCTTGCTATGCTGCCTGTGCTTGCTGCCTGTGCTTGCTGTGCTGCCTATGCTTGCTGTTTGTGCTTGCTGTGCTGCCTGTGCTTGCTGTGCTGCCTGTGCTTGCTGCCTGTGCTTGCTGTGCTGCCAGTGCTTGCTGTTTGTGCTTGCTGTGCTGCCTGTGCTTGCTGTGCTGCCTGTGATTGCTGCCTGTGCTTGCTGTGCTGCCTGTGTTTGCTGTGCTGCCTGTGCTTGCTGCCTGTGCTTGCTGTGCTGCCTGTGCTGCCTGTGCTTGCTGTGCTGCCTGTGCTTGCTGCCTGTGCTTGCTGCGCTGCCTGTGCTTGCTGTGCTGCCTGTGCTTGTTGTGCTGCCTGTGCTAGCTGTGCTGCCTGTGCTTGCTGCCTGTGCTTGGTGTGCTGCCTGTGCTGCCTGTGCTTGCTGCCTGTGCTTGCTGTGCTGCCTGTGCTGCCTGTGCTTGCTGTCTGTGCGTGCTGTGCTGCCTGTGCTTGCTGTGCTGCCTGTGCTTGATGCCTGTGCTTGCTGTGCTTGCTATGCTGCCTGTGCAAGCTGCCTGTGCTTGCTGTGCTGCCTGTGCTTGCTGCCTGTGCTTGCTGTGCTGCCTATGCTTGCTGCCTGTGCTTGCTGTGCTGCCTGTGCATGCTCCCTGTGCTTGCTGCCTGTGCTGCCTGTGCTGCCTGTGCTTGCTGCCTGTGCTTGCTGTGCTGCCTGTGCTTGCTGTGCTGCCTGAGCTGCCTGTGCTTGCTACGCTGCCTGTGCTTGCTGTGCTGCCTGTGCTGCCTGTGCTTGCTGTCTGTGCGTGCTGTGCTGCCTGTGCTTGCTGTGCTGCCTGTGCTGGATGCCTGTGCTTGCTGTGCTTGCTATGCTGCCTGTGCAAGCTGCCTGTGCTTGCTGTGCTGCCTGTGCTTGCTGCCTGTGCTTGCTGTGCTGCCTATGCTTGCTGCCTGTGCTTGCTGTGCTGCCTGTGCTTGCTGCCTGTGCTGCCTGTGCTTGCTGCCTGTGCTTGCTGTGCTGCCTCAGCTGCCTGTGCTTGCTGCCTGTGCTTGCTGTGCTGCTTGTGCTTGCTGCCTGTGCTTGCTGTGCTGCCTGTGCTTGCTGTGCTGTCTGTGCTGCCTGTGCTTGCTGCGCTGCGTGTGCTTGCTGTGCTGCCTGTGCTTGCTGCCTGTGCTTGCTGTGCCGCCTGTGCTTGTTGGGCTGCCTGTGCTTGCTGTGCTTGCTATGCTGCCTGTGCTTGCTGCCTGTGCTTGCTGTGCTGCCTATGCTTGCTGTTTGTGCTTGCTGTGCTGCCTGTGCTTGCTGTGCTGCCTGTGCTTGCTGTTTGTGCTTGCTGTGCTGCCTGTGCTTGCTCCCTGTGCTTGCTGTGCTGCCTGTGCTTGCTGTGCTGCCTGTGCTTGTTGCCTGTGCTTGCTGTGCTGCCTGTGCTTGCTGCCTGTGCTTGCTGTGCTGCCTTTGCTTGCTGCCTGTGCTTGCTGCCTGTGCTTGCTGTGCTGCCTGTGCTTGCTGCCTGTGCTTGCTGTGCTGCCTGTGCTTGCTTCCTGTGCTGCCTGTGCTTGCTAACTGCCTGTGCTGCCTGTGCTTGCTGCCTTTGCTTGCTGTGCTGCCTGTGCTTGCTGTCTGTGCTTGCTGTGCTGCCTGTGCTTGCTGCGCTTGCTATGCTGCCTGTGCTTGCTGTGCTGTCTGTGCTTGCTGCCTGTGCTTGCTGTGCTGCCTTTGCTTGCTGCCTGTGCTTGCTGCCTGTGCTTGCTCTGCCGCCTTTGCTTGTTGGGCTGCCTGTGCTTGCTATGCTGCCTGTGCTTGCTGCCTGTGCTTGCTGTGCTGCCTATGCTTGCTGTTTGTGCTTGCTGTGCTGCCTGTGCTTGCTGCCTGTGCTTGCTGTGCTGCCAGTGCTTGCTGTTTGTGCTTGCTGTGCTGCCTGTGCTTGCTGTGCTGCCTGTGATTGCTGCCTGTGCTTGCTGTGCTGCCTGTGTTTGCTGTGCTGCCTGTGCTTGCTGCCTGTGCTTGCTGTGCTGCCTGTGCTGCCTGTGCTTGCTGTGCTGCCTGTGCTTGCTGCCTGTGCTTGCTGCGCTGCCTGTGCTTGCTGTGCTGCCTGTGCTTGCTGCATGTGCTTGCTGTGCTGCCTTTGCTTGCTGCCTGTGCTTGCTGTGCTGCCTGTGCTTGCTGTGCTGCCTGTGCTTGTTGCCTGTGCTTGCTGTGCTGCCTGTGCTTGCTGCCTGTGCTTGCTGTGCTGCCTTTGCTTGCTGCCTGTGCTTGCTGCCTGTGCTTGCTGTGCCGCCTGTGCTTGCTGTCTGTGCTTACTGTGTTGCCTGTGCTTGCTGCCTGTGCTTGCTGCCTGTGCTGCCTGTGCTTGCTGCCTGTGCTTGCTGTGCTGCCAGTGCTTGCTGTTTGTGCTTGCTGTGCTGCCTGTGCTTGCTGTGCTGCCTGTGATTGCTGCCTGTGCTTGCTGTGCTGCCTGTGTTTGCTGTGCTGCCTGTGCTTGCTGCCTGTGCTTGCTGTGCTGCCTGTGCTGCCTGTGCTTGCTGTGCTGCCTGTGCTTGCTGCCTGTGCTTGCTGCGCTGCCTGTGCTTGCTGTGCTGCCTGTGCTTGCTGCATGTGCTTGCTGTGCTGCCTTTGCTTGCTGCCTGTGCTTGCTGCCTGTGCTTGCTGTGCCGCTTGTGCTTGTTGGGCTGCCTGTACTTGCTGTGCTTGCTATGCTGCCTGTGCTTGCTGCCTGTGCTTGCTGTGCTGCCTATGCTTGCTGCCTGTGCTTGCTGTGCTGCCTATGCTTGCTGTTTGTGCTTGCTGTGCTGCCTGTGCTTGCTGTGCTGTCTGTGCTTGCTGTGCTGCCTGTGCTTGCTGCGCTGCGTGTGCTTGCTGTGCTGCCTGTGCTTGCTGCCTGTGCTTGCCGTGCTGCCTGTGCTGCCTTTGCTTGCTGCCTGTGCTTGCTGCCTGTGCCTGCTGTGCCGCCTGTGCTTGTTGGGCTGCCTGTGCTTGCTGTGCTTGCTATGCTGCCTGTGCTTGCTGTGCTGCCTATGCTTGCTGTTTGTGCTTGCTGTGCTGCCTGTGCTTGCTGCCTGTGCTTGCTGTGCTGCCTGTGCTTGCTGTGCTGCCTGTGCTGCCTGTGCTTGCTGTGCTGCCTGTGCTTGCTGTGGTGTCTGTGTTTGCTGCCTGTGCTTGCTGTGCTGCCTGTGCTTGCTGTGTTGCCTGTGCTTGCTGCCTGTGCTTGCTGTGTTGCCTGTGCTTGCTGCCTGTGCTTGCGGTGCTGCCTGTGCTAGCTGTGCTGCCTGTGCTTGCTGCCTGTGCTTGCTGTGCTGCCTGTGCTTGCTGCCTGTGCTTGCTGTGCTGCCTGTGCTTGCTGCCTGTGCTTGCTGTGTTGCCTGTGCTTGCTGCCTGTGCTTGCTGCCTGTGCTTGCTGTGCTGCCTGTGCTTGCTGCCTGTGTTTGCTGTGCTGCCTGTGCTTGCTGCGCTGCCTGTGCTTGCTGCCTGTGCTTGCTGCCTGTGCTTGCTGTGCTGCCTGTGCTTGCTGTGCTGCCTGTGTTTGCTGCCTATGCTTGCTGTGCTGCCTGTGCTTGCTGCCTGTGCTTGCTGTGTTGCCTGTGCTTGCTGCCTGTGCTTGCTGTGCTGCCTGTGCTTGCTGCCTGTGCTTGCTGTGCTGCCTGTGCTTGCTGTGCTGCCTGTGCATGCTGCCTGTGTTTGCTGTGCTTGCTGCCTGTGTTTGCTGTGCTGCCTGTGCTTGCTGTGCTGCCTGTGCTTGCTGTGCTGCCTGTGTTTGCTGCCTGTGCTTGCTGTGCTGCCTGTGCTTGCTGCCTGTGCTTGCTGCCTGTGCTTGCTGTGCTGCCTGTGCTTGCTGTGCTTCCTGTGCTGCCTGTGCTTGCTCTGCTGCCTGTGCTTGGTGCCTGTGCTTGCTGTGCTGCCTGTGCTTGCTGTGCTGCCTGTGCTTGCTGCCTGTGCTTGCTGTGCTGCCTGTTAGCGATGCATTTGATTTCGCCCATAACACGCGGTAATTCGACAGTAGCACACGACAGTGCGTTGCTGTGTCACCTGTTTTTGGAGGCGCCGAGAATCGCGGATCATATGTTTACCTCGGCGGCCGGTGCATTGACCTGCGTCTCAGTAAGAGTAAGCATTGTAAACAAATGCGAGAGTGAATCTCGCCGAAGATCGGAGCAGGCTTTGCCTGTTGGAAAGGGGACGGAGCTTGACCCCTCTGCACTTCCCCCAGAATCGCTAAAACGAACACATCTGGTCGAGCTATTTTGCGGGTTTCTAACATGCCCGTGCTTGCTGCCTGTGCTTGCTGTGCTGTCTGTGCTTGCTGCTTGTGCTTGCTGTGCTGCCTGTGCTTGCTGCCTGTGCTTGCTGCCTGTGCTTGCTGCCTGTGCTTGCTATGCTGCCTGTGTTTGCTGTGCTGCCTGTGCTCGCTGCCTGTGCTTGCTGTGCTGCCTGTGCTTGCTGCCTGTGCTTGCTGTGCTGCCTGTGCTTGCTGCCTGTGCTTGCTGTGCTGCCTGTGCTTGCTGCCTGTGCTGCCTGTGCTTGCTGCCTGCGCTTGCTGTGCTGCCTGTGCATGGTGCCTGTGCTTGCTGTGCTGCCTGTGCTTGCTGCCTGTGCTTGCTGTGCTTGCTATGCTGCCTGTGCAAGCTGCCTGTGCTTGCTGTGCTGCCTGTGCTTGCTGTGCTGCCTGTGCTTGCTGCCCGTGCTTGCTGTGCTGCCTGTGCTTGCTGCCTGTGCTTGCTGTGCTGCCTGTGTTTGCTGTGCTGCCTGTGCTTGCTGCCTGTGCTTGCTGTGCTGCCTGTTAGCGATGCATTTGATTTCGCCCATAACACGCGGTAATTCGACAGTAGCACACGACAGTGCGTTGCTGTGTCACCTGTTTTTGGAGGCGCCGAGAATCGCGGATCATATGTTTACCTCGGCGGCCGGTGCATTGACCTGCGTCTCAGTAAGAGTAAGCATTGTAAACAAATGCGAGAGTGAATCTCGCCGAAGATCGGAGCAGGCTTTGCCTGTTGGAAAGGGGACGGAGCTTGACCCCTCTGCACTTCCCCCAGAATCGCTAAAACGAACACATCTCGTCGAGCTATTTTGCGGGTTTCTAACATGCCCGTGCTTGCTGCCTGTGCTTGCTGTGCTGTCTGTGCTTGCTGCCTGTGCTTGCTGTGCTTGCTGCTTGTGCTTGCTGTGCTGCCTGTGCTTGCTGCCTGTGCTTGCTGCCTGTGCTTGCTGCCTGTGCTTGCTATGCTGCCTGTGTTTGCTGTGCTGCCTGTGCTCGCTGCCTGTGCTTGCTGTGCTGCCTGTGCTTGCTGCCTGTGCTTGCTGTGCTGCCTGTGCTTGCTGCCTGTGCTTGCTGTGCTGCCTGTGCTTGCTGCCTGTGCTGCCTGTGCTTGCTGCCTGCGCTTGCTGTGCTGCCTGTGCATGGTGCCTGTGCTTGCTGTGCTGCCTGTGCTTGCTGCCTGTGCTTGCTGTGCTTGCTATGCTGCCTGTGCAAGCTGCCTGTGCTTGCTGTGCTGCCTGTGCTTGCTGCCCGTGCTTGCTGTGCTGCCTGTGCTTGCTGCCTGTGCTTGCTGTGCTGCCTGTGTTTGCTGTGCTGCCTGTGCTTGCTGCCTGTGCTTGCTGTGCTGCCTGTGCTTGCTGCCTGTGCTTGCTGTGCTGCCTGTGCTTGCTGTGCTGCCTGTGCATGCTGCCTGTGTTTGCTGTGCTTGCTGCCTGTGTTTGCTGTGCTGCCTGTGCTTGCTGTGCTGCCTGTGCTTGCTGTGCTGCCTGTGTTTGCTGCCTGTGCTTGCTGTGCTGCCTGTGCTTGCTGCCTGTGCTTGCTGCCTGTGCTTGCTGTGCTGCCTGTGCTTGCTGTGCTTCCTGTGCTGCCTGTGCTTGCTCTGCTGCCTGTGCTTGGTGTGCTGCCTGTGCTGCCTGTGCTTGCTGCCTGTGCTTGCTGTACTGCCTGTGCTTGCTGCCTGTGCTTGCTGTGCTGCCTGTTAGCGATGCATTTGATTTCGCCCATAACACGCGGTAATTCGACAGTAGCACACGACAGTGCGTTGCTGTGTCACCTGTTTTTGGAGGCGCCGAGAATCGCGGATCATATGTTTACCTCGGCGGCCGGTGCATTGACCTGCGTCTCAGTAAGAGTAAGCATTGTAAACAAATGCGAGAGTGAATCTCGCCGAAGATCGGAGCAGGCTTTGCCTGTTGGAAAGGGGACGGAGCTTGACCCCTCTGCACTTCCCCCAGAATCGCTAAAACGAACACATCTGGTCGAGCTATTTTGCGGGTTTCTAACATGCCCGTGCTTGCTGCCTGTGCTTGCTGTGCTGTCTGTGCTTGCTGCTTGTGCTTGCTGTGCTGCCTGTGCTTGCTGCCTGTGCTTGCTGCCTGTGCTTGCTGCCTGTGCTTGCTATGCTGCCTGTGTTTGCTGTGCTGCCTGTGCTCGCTGCCTGTGCTTGCTGTGCTGCCTGTGCTTGCTGCCTGTGCTTGCTGTGCTGCCTGTGCTTGCTGCCTGTGCTTGCTGTGCTGCCTGTGCTTGCTGCCTGTGCTGCCTGTGCTTGCTGCCTGCGCTTGCTGTGCTGCCTGTGCATGGTGCCTGTGCTTGCTGTGCTGCCTGTGCTTGCTGCCTGTGCTTGCTGTGCTTGCTATGCTGCCTGTGCAAGCTGCCTGTGCTTGCTGTGCTGCCTGTGCTTGCTGTGCTGCCTGTGCTTGCTGCCCGTGCTTGCTGTGCTGCCTGTGCTTGCTGCCTGTGCTTGCTGTGCTGCCTGTGTTTGCTGTGCTGCCTGTGCTTGCTGCCTGTGCTTGCTGTGCTGCCTGTTAGCGATGCATTTGATTTCGCCCATAACACGCGGTAATTCGACAGTAGCACACGACAGTGCGTTGCTGTGTCACCTGTTTTTGGAGGCGCCGAGAATCGCGGATCATATGTTTACCTCGGCGGCCGGTGCATTGACCTGCGTCTCAGTAAGAGTAAGCATTGTAAACAAATGCGAGAGTGAATCTCGCCGAAGATCGGAGCAGGCTTTGCCTGTTGGAAAGGGGACGGAGCTTGACCCCTCTGCACTTCCCCCAGAATCGCTAAAACGAACACATCTCGTCGAGCTATTTTGCGGGTTTCTAACATGCCCGTGCTTGCTGCCTGTGCTTGCTGTGCTGTCTGTGCTTGCTGCCTGTGCTTGCTGTGCTTGCTGCTTGTGCTTGCTGTGCTGCCTGTGCTTGCTGCCTGTGCTTGCTGCCTGTGCTTGCTGCCTGTGCTTGCTATGCTGCCTGTGTTTGCTGTGCTGCCTGTGCTCGCTGCCTGTGCTTGCTGTGCTGCCTGTGCTTGCTGCCTGTGCTTGCTGTGCTGCCTGTGCTTGCTGCCTGTGCTTGCTGTGCTGCCTGTGCTTGCTGCCTGTGCTGCCTGTGCTTGCTGCCTGCGCTTGCTGTGCTGCCTGTGCATGGTGCCTGTGCTTGCTGTGCTGCCTGTGCTTGCTGCCTGTGCTTGCTGTGCTTGCTATGCTGCCTGTGCAAGCTGCCTGTGCTTGCTGTGCTGCCTGTGCTTGCTGCCCGTGCTTGCTGTGCTGCCTGTGCTTGCTGCCTGTGCTTGCTGTGCTGCCTGTGTTTGCTGTGCTGCCTGTGCTTGCTGCCTGTGCTTGCTGTGCTGCCTGTGCTTGCTGCCTGTGCTTGCTGTGCTGCCTGTGCTTGCTGCCTGTGCTTGCTGCCTGTGCTTACTGTGCTGCCTGTGCTTGCTGCCTGTGCTTGCTGTGCTGCCTGTGCTTGCTGCCTGTGCTTGCTGTGCTGCCTGTGCTTGCTGTGTTGCCTGTGCATTCTGCCTGTGCTTGCTGTGCTGCCTGTGCTTGCTGCCTGTGGTTGCTGCGCTGCCTGTGCTTGCTGCGCTGCCTGTGCTGGCTGTGCTGCCTGTGCTTACTGCCTGTGCTTGCTATGCTGCCTGTGCAAGCTGCCTATGCTTGCTGTGCTGCCTTTGCTTGCTGCCTGTGCTTGCTGTGCTGCATGTGCTTGCTGCCTGTGCTTGCTGTGCTGCCTGTGCTTGTTGCCTGTTCTTCCTGTGCTTGCTATGCTGCCTGTGCAAGCTGCCTGTGCTTGCTGTGCTGCCTGTGCTTGCTGCCTGTGCTTGCTGTGCTGCCTGTGCTTGCTGCCTGTGCTTGCTGTGCTGCCTGTGCTTGCTGCCTGTGCTTACTGTGCTGCCTGTGCTTGCTGCCTGTGCTTGCTGTGCTGCCTGTGCTTGCTGCCTGTGCTTGCTGTGCTGCCTGTGCTTGCTGTGTTGCCTGTGCATTCTGCCTGTGCTTGCTGCCTGTGGTTGCTGCGCTGCCTGTGCTTGCTGCGCTGCCTGTGCTGGCTGTGCTGCCTGTGCTTACTGCCTGTGCTTGCTATGCTGCCTGTGCAAGCTGCCTATGCTTGCTGTGCTGCCTTTGCATGCTGCCTGTGCTTGCTGTGCTGCATGTGCTTGCTGCCTGTGCTTGCTGTGCTGCCTGTGCTGGCTGTGCTGCCTGTGCTTGCTGCCTGTGCTTGCTGTGCTGCCTGTGCTTGCTGTGCTGCCTGTGCTTGCTGCCTGTGCTTGCTCTGCTGCCTGTGTTTGCTGTGCTGTCTGTGCTCGCTGCCTGTGCTTGCTCCCCGCAGGGGGGTCCCTGTGGTGGGGACCTTTGGGGCTTAGCGTACCCACGTACCCGACAGACGCTCTGACTGCTCAATCGGTTTGTTCGGGCCGTGCAGTCACTCCACCGGAGGATAATCGGTAGACGGGGTTGAGGTGGGCCCGCCGGCGGTGGATGGTGTAACGTATGGGAACGTCCCACCTGCGTTGCACTTTGCCACCGTCGGTCCCCCCAACATTGGGACGGCACCCTTAGGGGTTGCAATCGTCGTGGCAGTGGTGATAGCCAAATTTACGCTGGCGAGGGTGTGAAAACCCGGTGTGGGAGTTGCACTCAATCAGCTCGCCCTACCAAGAATTGGCAGAGTCTTGGGAGAGGTTTAGAAAGGCCTCGCTTCCACCAGTAAGATTCGGTGCCGGCAACCCGATAGACTGGAAGCAGTTTTATTGCGCGCTGATTGGACGTATTCCAAATCCGTGCCTCGTTTACGTTTGCGTTGCGCACTCGTAGCAGGGGGCCGTGTGGTTAGAGGCGTCATGCCAGTTGCTGCACGTTAAACAACACGACTTATGCCTGTGCTTGCTGTGCTGCCTGTGCTTGCTGCCTGTGCTTGCTGTGCTGCCTGTGCTTGCTGCCTGTGCTTGATGTGCTGCCTGTGCTTGCTGTGCTTGCTGTGCTGCCTGTGCTTGCTGTGCTGCCTGTGCTTGGTGTGCTGCCTGTGCTGCCTGTGCTTGCTGCCTGTGCTTGCTGTACTGCCTGTGCTTGCTGCCTGTGCTTGCTGTGCTGCCTGTTAGCGATGCATTTGATTTCGCCCATAACACGCGGTAATTCGACAGTAGCACACGACAGTGCGTTGCTGTGTCACCTGTTTTTGGAGGCGCCGAGAATCGCGGATCATATGTTTACCTCGGCGGCCGGTGCATTGACCTGCGTCTCAGTAAGAGTAAGCATTGTAAACAAATGCGAGAGTGAATCTCGCCGAAGATCGGAGCAGGCTTTGCCTGTTGGAAAGAGGACGGAGCTTGACCCCTCTGCACTTCCCCCAGAATCGCTAAAACGAACACATCTCGTCGAACTATTTTGCGGGTTTCTAACATCAGAAGTGGGATATAGTGAATTTTACGCGCCTTAGCTGCAAAGCTAATTCTTGATTCATTTTCGTTGATTTTATTGTGCTGTGGATTGTGTCGTGTTGTGTTCCTTTGTGTGCTTTTGTTGGTTTCCTCGTTTTATTATTTGTTCCCTTTCGTTTTGTTCGGGACGTGATCGGGACACTAAAAAATAGAGAACTCGCGTGCTCCCCCGTCCTTGGAGGACATCATCCGCCAAGTGGTAGCCGAAATTGCAAGAGGCGTAATGCCGGCTACCCCGAAGATTATTAATGCAACGACACCTCCTCTTTTGGATTAGGTGCCGCAATTCCGTGGTACCGAACTGAATGACGACGCTAATGCTTGGTGCAACGAAGTGGAACATATCACTCGTGATTCGACCCCGCAACAGTGGTTGGGTGCCGCCACCCATGCGCTTCCGGGTTCTGCTAAAGCATGGTACCAAGAATGGAAAGGGAGACCCCGAACGTGGGACAAATTCAAGGAGGACTTGTGCGCCATTTTCGGTCCGCAGAAGAAACTCCACGAATGCCTGCTACGGGCGCTGACCTATAACAGCGACGACGCGACCACGTACGTGGAATATGCAAGGAAAAAAGTGGGCTATCTCGAGTAGGCGCGTGTAGCATTTCGACCCGATGAATTGGTGGAGCTGACAATAAGCACAATCACAGATCAGAACGTGCGACAGGCCATGCTGTCCGCGAATTATGCGACGCCATCGGCGCTGATCACGGGCACGACCAATTTCGTAAAAGAAACGAAACCAAGGGAAAGATTTGCACGCGATGGCGGAGAACGCGCTCCGAACCGACAAGACGGCAGATGCTACCAATGCAATAAGCTGGGACATTAACGGGTGAATTGCCCGAAAAGGAGAAAATTATTACCGCAACGGGAAACTCCCAGCGTAACTAACTGCAATTTTTGCAAAAAGAGGGGCCATACCGAATCGCAATGTTGGGCGAAGCAGCGAACAGCCCAAAACCATCAGGTTCGAAGAAACCCGATGCCAACGTGTGCTACTCAGTAGAACACAAACTGACACCAATACTATTGAGACAGATGATCGTACGACGCTGTTTGATCGACAATGGCGCAACATGTTCCCTCGTGAGAGTAAGTGTTGCCGACCGTGCAAACTGCAAAGTAAACGCGTACACGACGACAATACAAGGACTGTGTGAGTCTAGCACGACGACCGTCGGATGCACATCAGCATTAATTCAGACGTAGGATGTGTCCACTGAGTTGGATTTGTTTGTTGTCCCGGATACTGCAATACCGTACGAGGTCATCATCGGGAAGAATGTCCTGGTGCATGCCGATCTACGCATTGTGACGGAACCTGATGGGACGACGAGGCTTCAACGGTGCGGACTTGTCACGGCAGAAAGGAACGAGGCTACAACGAAGGCACCGTGCTTCACACTCGACGTTGCGAACGATTCTCTTAGAGATCTTTTAAGAAAATTCGAGCGAATGTTGACCACTGGCAATCACGTGCGGTCCGTAAGTACGGCGGAACTCAAAATAATTACTCAGGAGAACAAGGTAATAAATTACCACCCTTACCGTCTGTCACTTTCGGAATGGGAGAAATTAAGGGGGATCATAGATGACCTCATAAGTAACGGCATAATACGCGAAAGCAACTCGCCGTTTGCAAGCCCCGTTATCTTAGTGAAAAAGAAAAATGGAGAGGACCGTCTGTGGGTGGATTTCGGGGCGTTAAATAGAATTACGGTTCAAGACAGATACCCTTTACCACTAATCGACGATCAATTGGATCGTTTGGGAAAGGGTAGGGTATTTACTACGATAGACATGGCCGCGGGATTTCACCAAATACCCATTGCCGCCGATTCAATTTGTAAAACTGCGTTTGTTACCCCCGACGGGCATTATGAGTATATCCGTATGCCCTTCGGCCTTTGTAATGCGCCCGCTGTCTTTCAGAGAGCCATTAACGCGGCTCTAGGCAACCTAAGAAATAGCATCGCATTAGTCTATATGGACGATATTTTGATCCCATCGCAAACGGTCGAGGAAGGGCTACAGAGTTTAGACCGCGTGTTGGAGGTATTGGACAAGGCAGGATTCACGTTAAACATCGCAAAATGTAAATTTTTTGAAACTTCGATCAATTACCTGGGTCGAGAGATATCATCCGAAGGCATAAAGCCAGGCAAAGGAAAAGTTAAAGCCCTAGTAGAATCAGCAGTTCCGAACAATGTGAAGCAGATAAGACAATTTATTGGCCTAGCGAGTTATTTCCGGAAGTTTCTAGCTGAATTCGCGGTGCGAACGGCGTGCTTGACCAAATTAACAAAACATAATGAGCCGTGGGTATGGGGTAAAGAACAGGAAGAAGCGCGATCGTACATCATGGACAAACTGAGTACACACCCTTTGCTCGTAATATTCGACCCAACGCGAGATACGGAGCTCCACACTGACGCTAGTTCCTTTGGATATGGTGCAATCCTCTTCCAAAGAGTGGAAAAGGAACTACGCGTGGTCGCATATTTTAGTCGTCGTACCAGCCCAGAGGAATCGCGCTATCATTCGTATGAATTAGAGACACTCGCGATTGTGAACGCACTGAAATACTTCCGCGTATATCTGCTTGGTATGCAGTTTAAAATTGTCACCGACTGTAATGCCATTAAGGCTACGCAAAACAAAAAAGATTTATTACCACGCGTGGCTCGTTGGTGGATATTTCTACAAGACTTTTCCTTTGATGTTGAATATAGGAAAGGCAAATACGTAGAGCACGTGGATTATTTAAGTAGAAATCCGTGTAAAAACTATCGCGTAAACGTAATTTGTGAGGGCTCCTGGCTAGAAATCGCGCAGAAAAATGATGAAGAAACGCAAAACATGATCGAGCGGGTAAAGTCGAACGAAACTGTTATTACGGATTTCGAGCTAAGAGACGGTATACTGTGTCGAAAAACACTCCGGGACACAGGCCGAGTGATCTACCGAAGTTTTGTCCCGAAGGGAAGCCGCCTTGGTTTGTTGCGTCTGTACCATGACGAAAACTGTCATGCAGGCTTTGAAAAAACATACGACCGCATCGCGAAAAAATACTGGTTCCCACAAATGCTAAGATTTGTCCGTAAGTACATCGATCACTGCATTACTTGCGTAGTATGCAAACGACAGACCGGACCGAATCAAGGGAAATTACACCCAATTGAAAAGAAGCCTTTCCCCTTCGACACGATACACTGTGACTGTGTCGGTCCATTTGAAAAAACGAAAGATGGATATGAACACCGCCGTATAGTTAGCAGACAACTATCACCGATTTCGCTTATTTTGGTCCCAATCGTTTACGATAGTATACGCAAGTTTACGCAATCGATTTCAGAGTTTACGAAATCGTAGTTTGCCCGTAATTAACAATTTCGGGAATGGGGTAATGTAGATCTTGCGAGCGCCTCCAGTGGCCGAAAAGAGAACCTGACCAGATGCAAACTCTGGCGAAATAATTTTGACGTATCTTGTGTGTAACGGTCTCAATCGTTTACGAATAGTTTTCGCAAGCTGCTGTATGGATTTTGGAGTTTACGAAATCGTAGTTTGCCTGTAATTAACAATTTTATAATCGGCTATCGTGCAGCGTTGATTTGCTCGCAAGCGCCGACGTTTCCCGAAGGGAGAAGCTGACCAGATACAGAAAGTGGCGAAATAACTTTGACGTATCTCGTGTGTAATGGTCTCAGTCGTTTACGAATAGTTTACGCAAGCTGCTGTATCGATTTCGGAGTTTACGAAATCATAATTTGGCCGTAAAAACCCAAGAAAAAATCAACATATGACGACACATTCACAGACGAGCGGAGAGTACATTAACCAATCTACTAATAACACCTGTAATGCTTGAACCCTTATTCGATTCATCAACACCTGGCGGTTTGACGTTCATTGCATATGATGAGAATGAACCCCCTACCACTGTTTACATAGCCATGGAGGTAAGCTTCATATTATCGGAGTGTATTCATAATAATCATGATTATTGCAAATGTTTCTCATCTTTTTCTAATGTCCCTTAGCTACTGAAACTATTGCAGCTCAAGGCAGTGCCTGTGGAGACTGGGAGCATCATCCATACACCTTAGAAATTGGTAAATAAAACAAATAAGCCATTCATATCAATGCTTCTACCTTCTGTTTTCCATATTTTAGGATTTCAAAATATGTTTACAAAATGCTGTCTACGATATCTTTACAAATAAAGGATCTGCACACAAAAGTCGATTTTTTGTTGGAGCCCAAAAATAAAAATGCTGAAATTGATGAGGACGAAACATCCGAAAATGAATTGCAGCGGGTTCCCATAGTGCAAAGTATGGATGATTTGGCCTCGTTTGAGCCCAAACTTGAACAGACTGAATTTTAGAAAAAATTGGTAATTATTTTTTAATCACATGTGCTTCTAAAGTACCATTATTGTTCTACAACGTGAAAAGTAATATCTTTCGTGGAATAAAATATAATAATGACCATCCAATACATTTCCTCCCAACAGCTGAGGTTTCCTGAACATGTAGTTGTCAGCATCAAAAGTATTGAAGTCACGTCACTGCTTATTTGAGTATAATGCCTATTCAGATGAATGTACTATTACAGTTTCTATGGGCGTGGGCGTGGGCATGGGCATGGGTAAAGGTAAAGGATATATAAGGATAGGTTTGGTGCATGTCCGCGAGAGAAGCATTATTTTATGTTTTTGCGTTAATTCCACAATACTCTTTCTCGCCTATGAAGGAATCAATATATCGTGTTTTTTTGTGTTGAATTCACATCTCTTTCTCGCTATAACTATCAATTTTATTGGTTCATATTGATGTGCAATACTCTTTTGCTTTCACAATATTTCTATTATAACTTATATTAATTAGTTGCTGTTTTGATCTGCCTTTTATGTACACATGATAACATCATGAAATTTTTCAGATTCGTCGACTTAAATATTGTTGGCCCAGGTAAGCTGACTATGTGCGTAGCAGCTGTAATATCCCGAGTACTTGCAGACGGAATCGCAGTAAATTTCATTTGGCAGGGCCGCTTGCAGAAGCAAAGCTTTCAAAAATTGCGGACTGCGAACTTATTCCAAAGTATTTTCCTACAGATATACATTATTAATAATCTTTTAATAATCACTAATATTCTTTTATTATTTTATAGTAGTCTGTATGCCCGTTGGCAATAATAAGTTGAAAAAGGCGGAAGTAAATGGCGTCATTGGCAAGTGGTTCACTCAAGCAAAAACGAGAATTGAGCAAAAAATGAAATCTTAATAAATAGAATTGAGACTAGGTTAAGATTTTGTTATATTTACTATTATATTTAGTGTAGTTTTTATAATTACTGTTATATTTAATGTAAAAATTTTATATGTACTTTTATACTTAGTGTAATTTAATATTTCATTAATAAAAATAATATATTGTAAAACAAATTTTCTGGAATTATTCATAATGTAAAACAGAATCGTATGTAGGATATAATATTGAATGAATATTCTTAGGACCTTGATGCAATATTCTGTGTCATCTTCCTGCAATATACCCGCAAATTTCGAGGGGGCTGACATAGGAATATTGCAGCAATATTCCTACAATACTCCGACAATGTGACCTGAAAGGGTCAGCATTGCAAAGTAATATTTGTGCTACATGCCAACAAAATTCCTTGCTGTCGTGAAATTTACAATTTCAGAATCGGCTATCATGCAGCTTCTCCCTTCGGCCAACGGCGGCGCTTGGGAGCCAATCGACGCTGCACGATAGCCGATTCTGAAATTGTTAATTACGGCCAAAAACGATTTCGCAAACTCCGAAATCGATACAGCAGCTTCCGAAAACTATTCGTAAACGATTGAGACCATTACACACGAGATACGTCAAAATTATTTCGCCAGGTTCCGCATCTGGTCAGCTTCTGCTTTCGGCCACTGGCGGCGCTTGCAAGACCTACATTACCCGATTTTCGAAATTGTTAATTACGGCCAAAATACGATTTCGTAAACTCCGAAATCGATACAGCATCTTGCGAAAACTATTCGTAAACGATTGAGACCATTACACACGAGATACGTCAAAATTATTTCGCTAGAGTTTGCATCTGGTCAGCTTCTCCTTTCGGCCAATGGAGGCGCTTGCAAGACCTACATTACCCGATTCCCGAAATTGTTAATTACGGCCAAAATACGATTTCGTAAACTCCGAAATGGATACAGCAGCTTGCGAAAACTATTCGTAAACGATTGACACCGTTACACACGAAATACGTCAAAATTATTTCGCCAGGTTCCGCATCTGGTCAGCTTCTGCTTTCGGCCACTGGCGGCGCTTGCAAGACCTACATTATCCGATTCTCGAAATTGTTAATTACGGCCAAAATACGATTTCGTAAACTCCGAAATCGATACAGCAGCTTGCGAAAACTATTCGTAAACGATTGAAACCGTTAGACCGGGCTGTTCCACCTCTGGGTAAAGTGTCACGAAGCGAAGTTACCAGATAAAACTAGACAAAAGTAAATCTTGCGTTGTTCCACCTTTCGGTAAAATTTATCCTCCTGGTAAATGAAGCTACCTGACGGATAAATTACACGGTGCCGAATCCACCGTGTAAGCCACTACCTAACAGATAAATATATGGTGGGGGTAGAAAGTGCACGCAGTGGGAGGTAGAAGTCTTATATCTCTCGTTCGTATAGTAAGTAGTTTGCTTTGGTTGGGTTAGGTCGTTTTCGCAAACTACATATTAAAAATATTTCAGTTTTCAAAAGTAGGAGTAAATCTTCAAGATAACCGGGTGTTATATGGAGACGACGATGAGGATGAATGCATAGAAGAAATTATAGTGGTTATTCGGAAACCGTATACTGTTCGTCCGCGTCCAAACTTTGTTAACCAATAAACCGACTCCGAGTTTGCAAGGCAGTTATACCTACATATCAAATATTTTACAAATCAATTAATTACAAATAATTAATTGACAATTTCATGTAAGACTATGTGACGATTTACTTAGAAGATTTGTAACATTTATTTGTGTAACAGTAAGCAATCTATGCATACACAAGCATATTTTTACAATATTGACATAATTATGAAATAGCAACGGTCTGGGTTAGGATTAGGTTAACAATAGGAAATAAAATAATTTTAAATAATTTCTTTATTTAACAAAAATATTTTATTAGGCAGAATTATAACGAATACCATCAATAAGACGGCCCCCCCCCCCTCAGACAGTCAGGAATATTGCGGGAATATTGCCTGAATATTACAACCTTGCGCAATATTGCTAACGTTGCACCAATATTGCAGTAATATTGCAATGTCAGGGTAAAATACGCAATATTGCAATAATGTTGCAGTGACATATGTACATTGTAACTTATTAAATGACATTTTTCGGACTCGTCGACTTGTAAATGTCACGGGACCGTGCAAGTTGTCCACATGTATATCCGCAATCACGGTCCGACTGATTGCAGGCGAAGTCGCTGTCGATTTTAGCTGGAAGGGACGCCTGCAGAAGCAATGCTTTCATAAATTAAGGACGGCGAATTTGCTCCAAGTACGTTTCTTACATATATACCCGGAAACCGACAAATATTGCTGAAATATTATATAAATACATTATTAATAATCTTTTCCCTAATAATCATTCATTATTTTATAGAAGTCTGTATGGTCGCGTCGGCCAAAATAAATGGAGGGAAGCTGATATCGAGGACGGAATTGCGAAGTGGTTGACGCAAGCGAAAACAAGAATACACCGCGCAAAGTGAAAATAGAAATAAAATGTAATTTAAGGATAGGTTAGGGTTTTATTATTATTTCTTGTGGTATGTTTTAATTCATAGTATAATAAAAATAGTATTTGTATTCTAAAATATATAAAATTTCCCTCAATTATTTCCATAAAGTGAAACCATAATCATATGCAGCATGCAATGTTGAAGGAATATTATAGGGACCTTGACTCAATATTGCAGGTAAGATTCCTGCAATATTTCACGCAAGATTTCTGTAATATTCCGCAACGTTGCAAAGAAGCGGATATAGGAATATTCCTGCAATTTTCCTGCAATACTCCGGCAATCTCACTGCAAGGTTTAGGCAATGCGAAATAATATTCATGCAATATTCCTGCAATATTTTTTGCTGTCCGGGCCATTACGTTTATCGTACACTGGTTTAAGTTTTTGTTTTCAAATCATGCAGGTTAACGCAGAATAGTGTATATGTGCCATCTGGTGACTAGACAAGTCGTCAAAAGGTCTGGATAACTACCAAGAGGATAAAATATGATGGAACAACCCATGTTTAAGGCCGGGTTGTTCCACCTCTCGGTAAACTGTCAGGTAGCGAAGTTACCAAATAAAAACTAGACAAAAGTTATCTTGCGTTGTTCCACCTTTGGGTAAAATTTATCCTCCTGGTAAATGAAGCTACCGACAGGATAAACTATCCGGTCGTGAATCAACCGTGTAAGCCGCTAACTAACAGATAAATATGTGGTGGGGGTAGAAAGTGCACGCTGTGTGAGGGGTGGGAGGTGGGAGGTAGAAGTCATATCTCATTCGTATATGGAGTATATAGTTAGCTTTCGTTGAGTCAGATCGTTTTCGCAAAATACGCTAATAAAATATTTAGAGTTTAAAAAATGGAAATGAATCTCCAAGATGACCGAGTGTTGTATGGCGACGACGATGAGGAGGAATGCATACAAGAAATTGTATTGGTTATTCGGAAACTGTATCATATACCGTTCGTCGGCGTCCAAATTTTGTTGAATTATATAATGACTCCGAGTTCGCAAGGCGTTTTCGGTGTCGCAAACAAACTACCTTGAACATTATGGCACTTGTGGAAAATAATATAAGGAGCAGGACGGACAGGTAAATATTGAATGTATCTTTCTTTTATAAGGTTATTTTATAAAATGCATGCCGAAATTAACAATTGTGTACTGTATTAGCTGACAATTTACATTTTAAAACCTATTAAAAGATTGTGCAAATATCCGATATTACGATAAAAATCGGATTATGAGATTTGCTAATTAAGGTCACGATATCTATATATGCAAAGATAATCGTGATTAATATATGTATATATTTTTCTTTCAGAAATCATGCTGTGTCGCCATTGCTGAAATTGCTCTTGACATTGCGTTTTTATGGCTCCGGAACGTTCCAGATGGCAATTGGTGATTTTGGCAGCATCCACAATTCGACAGTGTGCCGCATAATCAACCAAGTTACCGAATCATTAGCTGCATTGCGGCCCTAATTCATTATAATTGAGCTACCGGTTACAAATGACGACTTAATGCTAATACAAACACAATTTTGTGAGAGCGCTCGCTTTCCTCGAGTGGCTGGTGCTATAGATTGCACTCACATTAAAATACAATCACCAGGTATTGATTATATTTACGAATTATAAGTGTATGTACATTATTGTCATATTGCTTTTATTGATAGGCGGAGACGAAGCTGAAACGTTCAGAAACAGAAAAGGAATATTTACCATAAATGTTCAGGCTGTTTGTGATAGCAAATTTAAAAGTCAAATAAACAAAAATAAACAACGAAATAATTTAACTCGGAATAACACAATAAATAAAGTATAGTTTAAGAAAAAATGTAAGAAAAACTTTATTTTTTAAGCGAGAAAGCACGTCGGTAGTCGTTGGAGTCGCAAAGAAGAAGATGGAGAAGGAAGAAGCGTAACAACTATCGTCTTAGCAACTAATTCCCTTATTTTATTATTTCTTTTATTATAATAAATCAATGGGCAATCAATCAATCATATAAGACGGTCTCCTTTTACATTTATCGTACACTGGTTCAAGTTTTCGTTTTCAAATCATGCGCGTTAACGCAGAATAGTGTATATGTGCCATCTGGTGGCTGGGTAAATCGTCATAAGTATGGATAACTTTACCGAGAGGATAAAATATGAAGGAACAACCCATGTATAAAAGTAGCCGGTAAGTGCTGGGTAGGGCTTATCCTCTAGGTAGCTACCGGACAGATATCCTGATATTTACCGAGAGGTGGAACAACCGGCCTATGTCTATTTGGAAAAAAACAAAAAATGAGCAAGTATTATATTTTTACATCCAGCATGAACAATTCCCAAAGGAAAGCAATTTCGATATGTATTAACAATTAACCTTCACTACCTCTAAAACAAAAAATCATGTGTAATTTGAATGCGTTTGATAATATTTTTTACTTTATTCACCGACGAGATATTCTTAAAGACTGCCAGCGCCTGTGTTAAACAGCGGCCCGCAAATGGGGGCTGGATGGGGTCTGAGGGGGCGCT
Organism: Priocnemis perturbator; assembly: GCA_963942575.1. Classification (NCBI taxonomy): domain Eukaryota; kingdom Metazoa; phylum Arthropoda; class Insecta; order Hymenoptera; family Pompilidae; genus Priocnemis; species Priocnemis perturbator. Next base: position 288,599 of record CAWWDK010000140.1, on the reverse strand, counting down.
GAGGTCTCTTGGCGGCGTCGGTTGGCATCGGTAATTGGAGCTAGTACCGTAGGTAATAGACAAACATAGAACGTTGACATTACCCATTGTGTAACTGCTTAAAACGTAATGAGATTTTATTTTATAATTTTATTTCACCCTCACCTTTGTAATCGACACTTCACAGATGCATACATAATTAAAGAGTAATAAGCACGTGATTTAAAAATAACATCAATTTCTTTCGCTACTTTGCAATATCTGTTTAATATATCAAAACAGTTCGTTGCGCCTCGGATCAACTTTTCATGCGGCCTCGGGCTGCCCTCATGTGCATTCGAGTTCAAATTGGTACGCGGCTCCATGTTTTGCAACAAAACGAAAAACTTGTTTAAATAGACCAATGAAAGCGTAAGAATCGATTAGTGTATTGCGGAAAATATCGAGTGCCCGGGGAAACGGTGCAATATTTATGGATGTTCGGTCACGTTTGACTTCGTTTATCTTGGCTTGTCTCGGAAACGGTCAATAGAACACAACCGTGCAAGGTATCGCTGTGAAGCTCTCGACAAGATCTGTTCGAATATACGAAGAACATTTTGCGTTGTTTTAAGCTAAACATTTTAAACATTCTTTACCAAATTCGTTGTGTTGCACTCACAGTTGCCGAGATAGACTGACAATGTGTTAAACACGGCAGCACACCCGCATGAAATAAACGCTTAGAAACCATACTTGACTAGCTCAACTTTACTCTCCAATCTGCAAGTCTTAGTCCTACACTCCTACTCAACTGACAACTCAATCGAACTTGAGCCTACCCGATTTTTTTATGTAATTGCTAATTAGTCGTTTTTATAAGAATATAAAATAAAGTTTACATCCGCAGCGCAGGACGCTATATATTAAAACGGTCGGAGAATTTCTGCTGTCAGTGCGTGACTTCCACAACTATTTTATTTATCGTTTCAGAAGAAATATACCTGTTGTATGATGCAGTAAAATTAGACACTAGAATTTATGGCAGATTAGTCATTTTTACTAAAAATTGGAAAGGATTCGGAAAAATAGGTGTGCGCAATGATGTTATTCAGAAAAGTTGCTTGATTCTTTTTTATAGTCTAAATTTTAAATTGACGATCTGAATGTGTGGGTATCGGGTAAAGCTTGTAATCGGAAATCAAATTCGCTTTTTTATTTTTACGCACGTGTGTCCTACAATCATATACATTTGTACAATGTACATACATCCGTGGCTAACTGCCTCGTGAGTCGTGCGTCGTCACCTCTCTCCCCACTTCACTCATCGCGACGCTTATGTTTTTCGCCGGACGCGCGCCGAGGCTCGGGTCCGGGCCGGCGATACACGGCAAGGGACTGGTGTGGCGTGTGTGTCACTTCCCACAGAATGTTATTCAACGTACAAAAAATATTAATTTTTTCCTTTCTAAAAACTGAGGATTACGGAGATAAACGGATTTTAGATTTGTTTTCAGCGCCTCAAAGTCTGAAAATTAACCAACAGATGCTCTTATGTAATAAAATACATGTTCGGCCTCAGCATTACGTCATCAGGGGCACGTAGGCAAGCCGGGGCAAACCGATTCAATGGTTTCACATTGCCCTCATCGATTGATCGGTTCGCCGCCGTACGAAAAAAAATGTAGTGTGTCGGAGATTTATTCTAATGTTGGAGAATCGGTGTAGCTTGCTCGGGCCGATCCGCGACTGTCTGTCTGAACGGGTGAACGAGAAATCATTGGTGGTTCGAGATTCATTCTAGACTTGGAGAATCGGTGTAGCTTGCTCTTTTTCAAAAGCAAATCAGACTGAGGAAAAACATCTCTAACTTTGTGATATTTAAAAAGTATAAAAACGATTATAATTCATTAAAATATTGCCACTCTTCCGATGCCGACATTTGCTCACAGCCCGATCCGACAGTCTCGGATCGGCCCGAGCAAGCAACACCGATTCTCCAATACTAGAATGAATCTCCAACACACCAATGATTTCTCGTTCACCCAGTGTGGCCAGATGTGGCTCTTTTACACCATCGGTGCCCGCGAGAGTGGGGATACGCGCAAGTGTGCGTGCCCTGTCTGTGAGAGCTGCGCACACCGTTTCTCGCCGAATCGCGCTCGGCGTGGAGAGAAGGACGGAACTATGCTGCGTCTCCCTTCCACCAACGTCGTATGTGACGTCAGATATCGTGACGACACATAAGGACAAAACTATGCTCCGTCCCCTTTCAACCAATATCGCGCGTTGCGTTTTTGTTCGACATGCAGTCGTGTCAGGCGAATTCTTCCTGACGTACGCTGTCGTGTGTTCAAATCGCGTGTTACGTACGATCCCTCAGAACGTCTAGTGCCAGAAGCTTTATGAAATATATATTTTGCCCATATCTATTATAAATCAATGCGACACATCTATTCCGCTGACAAAATATTAAAAACTATCCGTAGTAAGTACTAAAATATTTGTAAATGAATGTCGTTTGTCGCCGTGTGATAAATTATTAAGAAGAAAATTATTCTGTGAACAAAAATTGAACCATGACTGGGCGCAAACCTACGAAAAAAACCAACGTGTTGACGAGCGACGATGAGTACGACGAATCAATCCCAAACCCAAACTGTCCTCGATTGACTTTCCTCTGGATCGCGCTCTGCTCAGGGCGGTGGTGCCCGATTTGCCTTCCGGCTGAAAGACCGCAATGGTACGTGCGATGCCTTATGCGAAATCTGGCACCACTGTCACGGGCCCTTGTGCGGAACATAGTTCCGTCCTTCTCTCCACGCCGAGCGCGATTCGGCGAGAAACGGTGCGCGCAGCTCTCACAGATAGGGCACGCACACTTGCACGTATCCCCACTCCCGCGGGCACCGATGGTGTAAAAGAGCCACTTCTGGACAGTCGCGGATCGGGCCAAGCAAGCTACACCGATTCTCCCATACTAGAATGAATCCCCAACACACCAATGACTTCTCGTTCACCAGCTCAGACAGACAGTCGCGGTTCTCCTTGTCCGTCACGACATTGGGTCGAGTCGGGAGGACGACGCGACGGGACAATTCGCAACGAAGCTCCTTGACACATCTTTGGCAACGAATCGAGTAGCCACTGTGACTGTTAGGGGCCATAGGCCAAATATGATTTTGTAAAGTTTGAAAGGGTATTTTATATTATTATTTAATTGCGGTAGAGATTTACTCGTACACTCTGGTGGTTTAGATAACACGGTTAGCACCAAATTGGCGACAAGTAGAGTATCCTTGTATAGTCTGAATTAAATATTCATAGACAGCACGTACATCGGGTTCACTCATCGTTAACAGCAGCATCGTTTTGAGAGTGGCCATAGTCCATGCGTGCACCTACACATGCATACTCACTCACAAGACGATGCTTCATTTGTTTGCCAACCGACGAAAACGCACACAAACGAGCAACAGTGGCACGGTGAGAGCAGTTACGATGTGGTCAAGAGCTGGTGTTTCAAACATGTTTCGCTTTTTCGTCCAACAACTATATTAAATTTGGAAGACTAAACACTAGAAGTATCAAGGGGGTGAAAATCTCTTCTCTGGCACTTTGTAATAGAGTCATTATATATTAATGAAACACAAAATGTTCTTTAAAATAATATCTTAGATCTTAGAAAAGAACGGTATATGTCTATATGAAATGAACTTTCATGACAGTTCTGGGGTAAGCGCGGATGGGTCAATCTCCGTCCTTTTCCCGACAGGTAACTCTTGCTCCGATTTTCCGCCAGATCCATTCTCGCATTTGTTTTTATGTCCACTCTTTCTATACGGGTCAATGCCCCGAGGTGAGCATATGCTCATCAGCCGTCAGCCCCTTGATACCTCTCAAACAAGTCGCATAGCAATGCGTTAACGCATGGCACTCTTCAATTAGCCCGTGTCATTGGTCAAAATTCGCAGCTGCGCTAATAAATAAAACGTCTTGAAAAGATTTGACCACTATATATAAATAAAAGCCAAACGAGGGAAGTTGATTCTCTCGGTGATTCTAGTGCTGATTTTGTAAAACTCATTGTAGCTGTCTTCGGCGTGGTTGCGTTGCGTGCGTTTTCGTCGATCGCTAAACAAACGAAAGCATGACCTTGAGAGTGGATATGCATGTGTAGATGCACGCATGGACTATGCCAACTCTCGCAGCGATACCGTTGTTGCTATGCGACGTATTTGTCGATGTAGCTGATTGCAACTACTGACAAATTGTTTCGGACTACAGAAGATCGACCAAAACCGCGACCATTGTAACGGCAGCCTTACTTATTTTCAATCTCACCTATAGCGATCATGACCTATACTTCAGATTTTTCCGGGCACCTGTTCTCCAATTGTCAGTTTCATGTATCTCACACAGCTTCGAATGGTGGAACAAATGAGCAAATTGCATTGAAACTATACGTGAACTTCACTTGAACATACAATAATATATATCCAAATTTCAGACCAACAAGACATGGTCAGGTTTGTATATAAAAATTTCCGCGTCCAATGTTGTACATATATTTTTACGGTTAACGTTGAATAGTTAAACATTTATTAAAATTTTAGTGAACTTTTTATGTTTCATTTTATGTTTCGTACACCCTTTTCTGCCGTTAATAGTAATTTTGCTTCTATTATTTTGAAACTTAAAATTCCACTTGAAATCGTCTGTAAAGAGAGCTTCACTTGCACACACACAGGTGACATCTCATGATAATAGTTCAGTACGGTGGTGATTCGACATCAGTTTCTTACTCTGGCCGCAATATATTCTAGAGGGCGCCCGAGAACAGCGAATTTTGCTGGAGACACAAAGTCCCATAAGGCTGGCAGTCTTTAGGAATATCTCGTCGGTGCTTTATTTTGTGATCATTGTGACGGCCAGCCGTTACCGACACCATTCTCGACCCGCCTTTAACCATAAGCCGGCCAGTATCTTGAGGGCACTCCCAGAGGTCGCCTAAGTGGACGAGCGACGGAACTTCTCCCTCACTCGTTCACACTCACCTAGTTTAAGCCATGATAACATAGAATCGAATCATAAGTAGATATATCTTTGCGTCTATACCCATCGAGCGTTAGGGCATTAGTTCTAAGTAAAAGCGCACGCGGCGCTCCAAGTGGACTGCGCTTCACCACCAACGCGCCTGCGTCGAGCGCCGAGCCCCACTCTAAGGGCCGTACCCCTTCCTTAGCGGCGGGCCCTAGTAATTAGATTTAAGGCCGGGTCGAACCGAAAATCAGTGCATTATGCATTATACATAATATCACAGTGCTATTATACTTGACAAGCAGTTCATTACTTTTCTTGAGTGCATTCTACTTACAATCGTCTACTTAATTCCTTCTTGAAGATTAATTAAGTCGTCTTGAAGACAAGCAGTTACATCAAATTGAAGAACAGTGTACTAAAATCCTTTGTTCGAAATCTATAGTGAAAGCTCAGTTCATTTCAATCCAATCAAATCCCAAATTCATAAATCTAAATCACAAACTCAAAAGCTCAAATCATTTTATCAAAGAATAAGTGCTGAAGCAACAACTGAAGACTCGACAAAAACCAACTCACGGTAAGCAAACTGACTTGCCGGTTCGACACTCGCATAACACTGTACTAATTATTAAGGTAGAATCTAGTTCCTTAAATTGTTCAATCGTATAGTCAATATTGTAAGAATCATATAGTCAAAGTCTATATATAGACCTTTGTTATACAAATTACTTCTATCATTCTATCCTTGCGTTCTTAAAGTAAATTAAGCCTTCCATAACGCTCTACGTCTAAGCATTCCCTCACCACATATATCTAGGCAGTCAACGAGAGGACGTTAGCTCGACGACATAAATGCCTACAACTTCACACTTATCCTTACCACACATATCCAGGCAGTCAACGAGAGGACGATAGCTCGTCGACATAAAAGCCTACAATCTCACATATACCTTTACCTTACGTTTCCATTATTCCGGCAACGAGAGGACGATAGCTCGACGACAAATATTCCTTCAACTCCATACTTACCTTTATTCCGTCAACGAGAGGGCGATAGCTCGACGACAAATATTTCCTTAACCCCATACTTACCCATACCTCATACTGTCCATTTACCCGCCAACAAGAGGACGATCCGGGTGACGGCATATACATCCACCATAAGACCAAAAGTCACCACTATCCTGAATGCCTAAACAAAAGAGAGCCGGCCGGAAGAACCAACTACGTAAATTGATCAGGAACTTCTACGCTATTCCTTCAGAAACTAACAGGCCTACGCCACCAACCCCAAAACCGCGTATAGTCGAGTGTCGTGCCGTTAGACCCAATATACGGGTAGTACAGTCTTCAGCGAGTAACGTAAGGGAAAATCAACCGTCTGTAAGCAGTGTAAAGAAGGTACAGCCGTCCGCTAAAACCACGTTGATTATAAAATCATCCGCGAGCTCGGTAAAAACAGATAAATCCTCGAAGTGGGAACTCATTCCGCTCAATTTAGAAGCGCCGATATATTCCGCGACCGTGCCGAGATTCGATCCGCGTTTCGAAACGTACATTCGAAAGAGGCGCGAACGCCTCTATCCGGAACTCATAGTGCTCGACCAATAAAACCGCACCGCCAGGATCCCCAAGTCGCTGAGATCGCACTCCGTGGCCTCTCGACTAAAGGAGGAATTTAAAAGTCGCTTCCCGACTGCAATCGTTTCGTGGAAATCCCTCAAATCCGCGAAAGCGCCGATCGGGACGTGACAATCATATACATTAATTTCTGTGACATACTGACATCACCTACTGAAATATCTAAATAGAAGAGAGCAACTTTTTCGAACCGGTCATATCTAGTCAAATCTCTGTGGAACTTACGTCGAACGGCGCAAATCGACTGTATGTCCCAAAGGTCCAGTGGTAAGAGTGAGACAGAATACCAAAATGTCTTTCTTCTCTCTCTAACAGCGAGGCGCGGCTGTTCCTGCACCCGCGCACATTCCAGGTATTCTATAGTTCAATGTAGCCAATTGAATGGTGGAGTCGCAAGCGGTCTTGCAGGGAACTACAAAAGTTACTAGGAATATATATACGTTGGTTTCCAAATCATTGGACTCGCGACGTGCACATTATACACAATAACGCACGTTTCAAATAAATTATTTATATGAAATTGAAGTAATGGTGTAACATAAAATAGTGTGTATATATATACAAGTAATAGTATATATAATACGGTAATTTTTATTATATTTACGTGCCATTATACACAATAACGCAGGTTTAAAATGAATTATTTATATGAAATAAAAGTAATAGTGTAACATAACATAGTGTGTATATATATATATAAGTAATAGTATATGTAATACAATATTTTTATTATATTTGAAGGGTTACATTAAAGTAAATTCATAATAACACTGTAATCAATTTATTAATCCTATTATAATTCACCTAAATATACATCAAATATCAGTGACATATGTGAAGTACATTTTGGTTTACAAACAATGGTATTTATTCGCGTCGTCAAATCAATAAAACGTATCCTATCCATATAAACTGACAGACATTCAAAAGCTGCCTAACGTGATCTCGTCTGTGTGTATGGCGAAGTAGTATTCACCTCTGAATTCCTCTTCCTCACGATATCCAGGCCACATGTCGGAATAGCATATGTGTATTTCCCCCGGATATTCGTTATGTCGGTATTGATTGTCCTTACGATTTTCCGAAGATGTCATCATGCTAAGTGGGTTCACACAAAATTGTTTTAATGATGTGAAGAACTGATGAAATTTATATTGACAGTCAATAGCTAAAAATATAAATGTACACGTACCTCAGATCAATTGTCTCATAATGTACATGACTTGTTACGTCCTACGTCCTCCACCCGCTTTTTTAACGACTATATTCTCGCAACGAGCTCATCGCACCGCGTATCTATTTAATTAGATGTAAGTCGTACATAAACGAAACAAGAGCCGGCGCACCGCGCCACCGAAATTCCTTCACGTAACGCTGACGTCCATCCGGGACGTAATTCGCGCCACGCGAAGGAATGACATAATGACGACAATAGCGATGTAGGTAGAGACATAAGAATGCTGACGCCGAATCAGCTCACAGGCTAACCCCAACGATCGACTAGCGATCCGCGGCAACACATCGTTCCGAGAACGCCAACTTCCAAACGGAAGCTAGGGTGCCAGTTCCACGAAGGACCTGGCGACCCTCAGCAAAACCCACTACTTAAATGGGCCGCACAGTCAGTCACAGTCGTTCAGTCAGTCAGTCACAATACTCCGCTCCATAGTTAACGTCACGCTCAAGTTGGGCACTAAGTCACGTCAGTTTACTTTCGGCAACTCGTTAATCTAAGTTATCAAGCTCTTCAGTCAACCAAGTTCGGCCACGATCCATGTAAATTCGGCAACTGTAAAACAGCTAAGTGTACCTCGAGATAAAACATCCAGTCCACTTCCACCATCTGAACATTATTTAATCCACACGAGCGTGTCCTTCCTGCACGTCAACACTAAACACCACCACCTCTACCTCTAACCCAGGGCCCCAGCGAGCTACCTACAAGCGTGGACGCCCTCCCCGGCATCCACCGTGGTAGAACTCCCGGTGATCGTCGAGCCACCTACAAGCGTGGACGCCCTCCCCGGCATCCACCGTGGTGGACTCACGCACCGCACCGGACACGAGCCCTCTCATAGGAGCGACTAGCAGCGAGGTAGCCCAGAAGCCCTCTCTGGCTTCCTGCACCCCGCGCTTACTGCCCCAGTCGACCGCTCTCCCGGTTATGGGAAAACGTTCGGGATCCGCAATCCACAACCACACACACACTCCCACACATCCAGAGCCGTAGCCATTCGGACACCTTCTCCTTACTTTCCTCGATTCGTCAGTGAGCCGCTCCACTGACGGATCAACCACCCTCTTTTCGGTGCGATCACTCCTTCCGTCTGTCCTCGATCCCCGGTATACCCGGTGAACGCAGGGTGCCGAAAAACGAGGACGTAACAACCTACATTACCCGATTCTCGAAATTGTTAATTACGGCCAAAATACGATTTCGTAAACTCCGAAATCGATACAGCAGCTTGCGAAAACTACTCGTAAACGATTGAGACCGTTGCACACGAGATACGTAAAAGTTATTTCGTCAGGTTCTGCATCTGGTCAGCTTTTGCTTTTGGCCACTGGAGGCGCTTGCAAGATCTACATTACCCCATTCTCGAAATTGTTAATTACGGGCAAACTACGATTTCGTAAACTCTGAAATCGATTGCGTAAACTTGCGTAAACTATTCGTAAACGATTGAGACCAAAATAAGCGAAATCGGTGATAGTCGTCTGCTAACTATACACCCACCTAAAAATGGTTAATTACGGGCAAACTACGATTTCGTAAACTCTGAAATCGATTGCGTAAACTTGCGTAAACTATTCGTAAACAATTGAGACCAAAATAAGCGAAATCGGTGATAGTTGTCTGCTAACTATACGGCGGTCCCTCGGCCGTGTGACAAAAATATGCATTGTTTGTCCAGTCTATTCTATACCTCGTCTGTGCTAATACTGATGGACACCGCGAAAATGGTATTCTCGCCTTTCGATTATTTAGAATTAGCACAGAGCAAAACGTTAAATAAATATAAGATTGTAAAAAGAAACCATCCGGACTATTCGACGGACACCAGAGACTCTTGTTTAATAGAAATCTTAACACGCCGAGATACACGAAAATGCCGAACGCATTACATGCAGCTAGCGAACACACTGTGGATTCAATTAGATACTAATTCCGACTGGATAGGAGCCGCTCCAAACCAGGAAACCTTGTATATCTTATGTTGCGACAATAAGCCACGTAGTATAGAATTATTAGGTAGCTTCATACTGCGCTTAGATAAAGACTGTACCGGTACAACTAATAAGGTCTTCCTCAAACCAGCTACACACGTAACCAGAACTTTAGAGTTAAATGTTCTTTTGACGAGCAAGGAAGAGGATTTTAACGTGACTTTGGGGAAACTCAGATCCCAAGACTTACCTTTTGAACTCATTCACGAAGTTAGTATCAATCCTGACAATTTGAAAAATTTGGGTAGAACCTTAGAGGAAATAGACGACCAGATTGAGACCTTAGCATCTGAGAAACGGGTTATCACGTGGAAGGAACGATTTTACAAATATCTGGAATATGCAGGATACGTAGCAATTGCTGGTTTGACAATCGTTTTCCTAGGTAAAATACGACTATTTAAGCTAATTATAAGAACCATCCGATCGTGCTGTGTATCGTGTACATATAACAATTGTAGCTTTGGCAACAAAGCAACCTCGCAGCACATTGCACCAGCTGCAACGCAAGCAACATTTTCAATCAACGAACCTGACGAGGTACGCTTCATCGCTCAACGACCTAGAACGAGACCGACGAATGCTGCTTATGGATTTTAGTTTAGATCAGTACCCCAACTAAAATCTTAAACTACCCGGGGAGGTGTAAGCGGGCCCAGGTACCGAGTCCTTCGCCGCTTTCCCTTTTTGACCACCCATATCGTACCGAGGGATACTTTACGACGTCCGGGTAACCAGAAACTGACAGATAGCGAAGTACTTGCAGCTGAGGCGACATCTGAGTGTACACAGATGTCCAGATAGCCTAAATTCCTAGAGACGCCCTTACCAAGAAGAGAGACTTCGTGGAGGACGTTTTCGCCCTTCTCTGGGCTACCGACGCAACCCCCTCTTCTCACAAACCGTAGATATAAGAAGCCTGTTCTACGCTGCGAGTTTAGTCTTAGTCTACATTTTAACACCGAATCTCTGCCAGTAACTATATTCATTCTTAATATAGTATTCATTATTATATTTTATTTTATGTCGTCTCATTGATTCGCGCTATCACGACAACAGGACAGACAGATTTCTAGAGAGAAACTAGTAGTTCGCCGCCTAGAAACTAATCGAGATTCGCCGCAGGTGCGAATGTGTGCTAAAGAACTGCGCCATGATTCGGCTTCGTCTTTGATTGACACGGGCGCTGATATCAACGTAATCAAACTAAAAATATTGCGAGAAGATATATCTGTCGCGTTACACGAATCTATAGTCGTTACGGGTATTACCACGGAACAAATAGAAACATTGGGCACCACGATCGTGCACCTACTCGGACAACCGGTTAAATTCCACGTGGTACAATCCTCGTTTCCCATCAGGAGCGACGGAATTTTGGGAAAACAATACCTGAGGCAGGAACAGGCAGAGATATCATTCGCGCACAATACTTTAGTCACACAAAGTGATCCTATACGCCCGATGCGGTTCATAGGAGAGGCCGAACGACATAACGAAAAATTACCTTTGCCCATTACGCGCGTTCACAACCTACGAGCTAGAACGCGTCAAGCAATCAGAATAGATGTAAAGGAAGGGAGAGAACTGACCGAGGGTTATTTGCCGAAATTAAACACGACGGACGGAGTATTCACCGGGGAAGCCGCTGTCTCAGTTTGTCGAGGCGCGTGCCATGTACTTGCGATTAATACCTTGGAAAATGACGTAGAAATAACGATACCACCGCAAAATATAGTACCGTTTGAATACCACAATTTCCCTGAAGAGCAGGAATACTTCAATTCCGAGTCAGAAACAGCACACGCGCCGATAGTTAACGACCGAGTAGGTGAAATAGTCTCCCGTTTGCGTTTAAACCACCTTAACGACGAGGAAAGAAATCACCTAATAGATTTAGTAGAAGAATATCCAGAGAGGTTTCATCTACCGGGCGATAAGCTGCAGTCGACACCCTGTATTAGGCATACAATCCCTACCACAGACGATTTACCTATTAACACGCGGCAGTATAGATTTCCACCTGTTCATCAAGCCGAAATCGCGAGACAAGTCTCTAATAAATTAGAGTGCAACATTATCGCACCCTCAAATTCGCCATATAATTACGCTAGTTAGCGATCACGAGCCGTTGAGATGGATAGACTCAGTTAAAGATCCGGGACAACGCTTGGTGCGTTGGCGACTTAAATTACGGGACTACGAATATGAATTTGTACATAAACCGGGCCGACTCAACACTAACGCGGATGCATTATCGCGGAATCCGGTAAAGACTGACACCGTCACGTCGGAATCCGACAACGAGGAACGCAACCGGGTTTCGTCAAAAGTATTGCCAGTAAACCGGGAAGCCTCCGAAGCCGGACCGAGCGCGCCCCGAAAAAACCCACGAGCACCGGAGCCATTAGATACAAGCGCGGTAGCGACGAGAACGCGCAGGCGAATACCGTACCTGCCAGAACCCGACATACCGATGACAGTAGGAGATAATAGCGAATCGTCATCCGACTCCTCAGACACGCCAATATTCGTAGAGAGCAGATGCGGATGCTCAGTGTAAAGCCACGACCACCGCGCAGGTCGAAATCGCCGCCTAAAACACGATCCCATGACGCGGAGTCGCGTGATAGTGAGCGCGGTACTGCAGGGCCATCGGACAGCGAAAATGTCGCTACGGAACTTCCCACCCGACCGCACTGCACTAGCGATGACGAGCAATCTGAGGACCTACTCACTTGGGACGTATTATCGAGATCTTTCGAAGAACTTGGCGACTCAATTACTAGAGGTGAACAACAAACGAGCACGGAAAATACGCGAGAACCGACGGAAAACGTAATTACCGAAACTGACCCGAACACATCCGACGACATACGAGACGGAGAACAGACGGGAATAACAGCTGATCTGGAGACAGACGGGGCGGTTAGCGAAAATGTCGCTACGGGAGGCCCTACCCGTCCCGCCTGTACTGAAGGTGACGCGGCGCGCCCACCAGGAGGCCCTTTAACGTTGGTCTCTGAAACAGAGGCGTCTGGGGGGGGGGGGGGGCAGCGCATTACTCGCCGGACCTGCGGATTGCTCGCATTTACCTACACCTTCACCAACGTCGAGACCGGTCGCGCTATCGACACCGATGCCCCTAACTGTACCCGCGAGACCATGCGTAATATTACCGGAACATCTACATAATGATAGACCCCCTTCGATACCGACAGTCGGAATCCCTGTCACCGAAGACGTGCCGATGGGCACCTATATCCCTTTTTCACCGGAACTCCAGCCTCATGTGCAAGAATTTCAGCCGAAACCTGTACGTTATTCCCGCGATAATTTGACAGCACGACGCGGAAACATAGCGCATTTCTTATCAGCTGATTGCAAATTGAGCGACCCGATATCGCGGCAGTAGTAAGAGTAAGCCGCTTCTGGACCCGAGGCGAGAGTAAGCCGATTCTGGACCAGTAATTGTGAACCAGTAGCCGATTCTGGACCAGAATCAGTAGCCCCGATTCTGGACCAGTAGCCGATTCTGGACCAGTGTAGTCGATTCTGCTGGACCGCAGTCATTCGGTCATGCGTGTTTGCGTGTATTTTTTATTTTTTTATCGAAGTTTGCGGTTAGTGTCTTAATCACAGGTTGAAGTTTGCGGTTTGTCTTATCGGAGAGGTGAAGTTTGCGGTTTGTCTTTTAATGAGGGGAAGTTTGCGGTTTGTCTTAATCAGGTGGGAGTTTGCGCGGTCGGCGGTTAAAATCGGAAGAACGTTGGAAGGTGAAGAAGGCGAGCCGTTCGATTCCACAGCGGTAGCGGTCAAGGTTAAAAGTCGGCGGTTGGGCGATATCGAGTCGGTCGCTGCTGATATCGGGGGGCCTTGCCTTATTTTTTCTGTTAGGTCGAAAGTTTGTGGTTTACACGGAAGTTAGAGAGTAGGAGGAGAAGGGGTTACGGAGCGGAGGACGATAAGCGCCATCGACACGCGGCGTTGTACTACGAAATGTAGACAGAGGTAGTAGTAGGCGTTGTACTACGAAATGCCGTGCGGGGGGTTGGAAGTAGACCGGTAGGAGAAGGTTGCAGAGGAATGATACGATAAGCGATTACGCGGTACTCGAGCGTGTGTGGGCAACAACGATATCGAGAGCGGAGGACGATTGTACTACGGAGGAGGAGGTTGGGTGGGAGCAAGGTGTACGGGCAGTGAGAAGGGGGTCCGGCGTCATCTTGGAGCAGCGGACGCGTTGCAGGTCGGGTGGGAGGGAGCGGGGAGGGTCCCGGGGAAAGAGCGCTAGGCGCTAGCTAATATTTGCACGTTAAACGTAGCACATCGGTTAATACTCTTCGTAGCATCAGCAGACTAGGAAGCAGAGAAGTGTTCGCGACTTTTTCTGAAAGCGAATTACTGAAAGTGTTGTAACGATGGCGGCTGACGGACATATCTGACAATTGTACAGATTTTTTTATGACAAACTGGTTGCTCAAATAGATCCTGAAAGTGGAATATTAGACGAATTAGGAGAGGAAGGGTTATTGAACGAGTCTGATATTTTCGATATTTTAACTTTGAAGGAACGAACAGCACAGGTGCGTTGTTTGATTACGAAGCTAGAAAGGTAAGTAATACAAACAAATTTATAAATCAATGTAGAATGATAGTACAATTGAAAGTATTTAAATTTGAATTTTAACCTTTGCAGATTGCCGCTATTGTATTTCATTCTATTCACAGAAATACTAAAATCTTATAACCCCTGGCTTGCCGTATGCATGATACAATGGATAGAAAATCAAAGTGAGCTGCGCGCACATGTGAAACAATTTTATGAAGTATTTCGCGAACAATTACGCGAAGTTGATGTACGTAATGCCGTTATACAAAAGTTAAGACGAGACAAGGTGTTGCGCGCTGGTGCAATAGAGTACATTTTGGATACGGAAAATAAAGAGGTGCGGGTATCTCGTCTGATCCATAAGATGTCACGGTAAGTTGTAGAAAACTGGTAAAACGAGTGTAATCGTGAATGTTATACATTTTTTAAATTTTTAGACTAGGACTGACAGACTTGCTGTGTTTTAAAGAATCGTTAAAGCATCATTACCCTTGGATAGCTTGACGGATGGAAGACTATTTGAATACGGCATTTTTCAGCAAACACTGAATCACAATTTTAACCCATGCTCGCTTATTTTCAATGCTAAGCTATTTTTGTTAAGAACAGTGAGATGTAATGAATTTCTCAGATACGCACTGTATATAATAAATTGTAAACGGGTGCAGATTATTGATAAATAATACATGTATTCAAATATTGCAAGCATTTTTTATTTTTTAATCGAACAGTGTCCCCAAGCAAGTGTTTGTATACAATCACCGGTGATATATATTTTATCATCGTACGGATGCAATGCAACTTTTCCTTCGGAAATTGTGTGAATTTGATGCAGCTTCGACGCAATACGGTTTTGTCTAGCCATTTTAATTTCATCATTAAATAGGCAATTTATATAATCATCAAATTTAATTTCTCGCTTAATAAAATCTTTTTTGATCCCTTTAGCCTTCTTCGTGTCGCGCTCGCCAATAACTTTTATAGCATACATTTTCGATCTTAATCCTACAAATTCACACATAATTTTTCCTCCGTTTTCATCTTTCATTAGGCCTAGAACTTTTTTATTTGCTAAAGGTATATTGTATACGTTGTCAATTGGATAATTACTAGTATCGAAATAAGCTATATCTCGCCCCATAATGCTATATATGTCATCACATTGTAATTTATAAATTAAACTGTCCGTATCAGTATATAATACCTTACACATATCTTGAAATTAAACCTTCATATAGTCGTAATGAAATTTATAGAGATATATTTTTGAAATATCTAGAATGGACATGCCGATATAAATGGGTTTATCTATTTTAACTTTCATCTTTTTCATTTCCACACCGACAAAATTTTCATTGAATATTACTCTTCTATGAAAATTAGGTCTTCCTATCAATGGCTTAATACCGGCACGTCCTTCCCACGATGTTAATAATCTTACATCAACTCGATTACGCACATTTTCCATTGTTTTTCCAAATACTGCGTTATTCATTAACTTAAATAAATCTTTTTCAAAGTCCGATTCAGATTGAGCTCGAAATTTTGCATTTAATTGTATATATGTACACATCCATGGAGATTGATTGAACTGTAAGATACGATGAATGTTCTTTAATTTAAGTCCATGTTGCAGGCATTGCTGTAGGGTTCGATAATGAATAACATAGTTGGTTTTACAATTTAAAGTTGCTAACAATTTTTCATATTTAGCGTTTGGCGGTACTTCGCGAGTGGGACAGAACGGCAAATCTGAATGCGAATCATGTATTTCATAGGGATAGTCTAAATCTACCTCTAATATGTATCCAATCTCAGAATCGGCTTTAGCTGAATTAATGTTAAATTGACTTATCATATCATTATCTGTTTGGGATTTGTCCCAGTGAATGCGCTCTAACATGCCGCTCGTCTCAACAACTATGATTTGCCCCGGGTTTACTGCGCCTAGAGTAATTATGTGTACACTCTTTGTTTACACGTTCCGTGGTGTCCTCTTATAGGCTCATGCGTTACGCTAATATGCCTCTCATAGGTACTTTGACTGTGAGAAAGATTGATTGGTTATTGTAATACGACGAGAGTGGGAGTTCCCACTTCCGTCGTCTCCGCGACTCGTGCGTTTCCGAGTCTCGTTCTGTTCGTTTCCGTCAGCCGTACGAGATTGTCGTGCGTAATTTTCGACGAGGTAGATCACGTTTGGTGCCTACCTTTCCGCCATATTGTTGGCCGTTTAGCCGCGAGTGCCCTTGGCACGTTTGTTCGCTGCTAATGTAAAGCACAAGTGCGGTATGTGCCACATTGCTTCGCGTATTTTGTTCATACTACTTTGATTTATTTTCCCCTCGTCAGAGCAGTCTCTGGCGAGTTACCTACCTTCCTACGACCGTGGCGACGTATCCCCGCGTGCGCCTGATACGGCCGTACTCGGTCCCTGACTTTGTCCTAAAGTGCGTAGCAGGATAATTCTCCGCTACGGCTTTTCCTTACTGCCGGAGGTACACGCCTCCTCCTTCCTTCCCGCTCTTTAGTGGCGAAGCGAAGTGTTAGATTTTTCTTTTGTTCATCATTGTGACGCGGTAACTTTAGAGACGTGAATTGTAGACTTTTAGTGCGTGTATTTTTAGTGCGGATAGTTTAAGTGCGGGTTTGTAAATGTAATCCTCTTGTTTTATAATAAACGACGGCTCCTTCTCCGTGAGACGGAGTTACGCCCGTCTCTATCGGTTGCATTTTTTCCTGGACTGCCCCCAGTCCGAACTTAGTTAAATTGCGTTTGTTGGTGCGGTTATTGAACATGGTCCTTCGAGCCGGATAGGGAAAGTGCAATCGAGTGCGAGTGATTTTGTGCCGTTTCGTCGTCTCGCCATTGTACGTCGGACGTCGACTACGCATCGCTCGCCACGTGCTGACGAAGGAAGCCGCCATCTTGGAATTCTGCCGCCGCACGAGCTCTCCGGTCCGCACGCATTTCTTCAGTTGCCGCCATATTGCTGTCCACCGACGGTCCTGCCACGAAGCGTTGCGTGCCGTGAACTGACGAGCAACACGCAGCGCCCCTGTCGGTTGACTCCTTTATTTGTTACTTTCTGTGTTTTGATTTGACAATTTGTTCCGGTGGTTTTCTCGCCTTTCGCTTTACGTTTAGTTTAACGCCGAGATGTCCAAGGTTGAGGAATTGATAGCGGCGCAGCAGGATGGGCTGGAGCAGGTGGCGTATTGCCTCGCCAGCTTCATAAAGCTGTCGAAACCCAGGAGGACCAAGATGGCTCTCGAGAATCGCCTTGCTGACGCTGCCCGTATCTGGGAAGAGTGCCGTTCCCGCCACCAGGAGATCATCGTTCTCGCAGACGACTCCTTCAGGAAGACACACGAGTACTTCCAAGAACATGTGTTCAGGGCAATGACCGACACGTTTAATGATGTGCGTGATACGTTGCACGACCACCTCTCCGCATTGACGCCAGCCAACAGTGCACCACCGTCTCCCTCGGGCACCGCTGGCTCCGAGGGTGATTCGTGCTCATTGACAATTGCGTTGCCTACGATTTCACTTCCTAAATTTAGTGGGGAGATAACAGCATGGGCCAGTTTCAGAGATATTTTTGTTTCTCTAGTCACGGCGCGCAAAGATTTGTCCGATTTGCAACGCTTACATTACCTGAAGGCCAGCTTAGTTGGAGAGGCAAGTCGTTTGCTGGCCAACACGCCTATTATTGAGGCTAATTTTAAGGAGGCATGGTCGATGCTAACGGAGCGATATGAGAGGAAGCGAGCCATCCTCTATGCACATTTGCAGCGTGTGGTCGACTATCCGAAAATCGGTGCCGGTTCCCTTCGCGATCTTAAGAGTTTGCTAGATGTCAGCCGGGAAGTGCGTGCAGCCTTCCTTGCTGAGGCTCGGTTGACGGAACTGGGGGAAGATACGTTCGTGTTTTTGTTGGTTACGAAATTGGATAGAGTTACGCGGCGGGAATGGGAGCTTTCATTGGACGACATCAATTTGATGCCTACCCTTTTAAGGTTGAGCGATTTTCTTAAGACGCGCATTGGCGCTTGGGAGACTTCAGAGCCACTAGCTTCCGAACACGCTGCAAAGGGAGCTTAACCGAGAATGGAGGTGACTCGCTCTCACCAAAGTTCGACGCCTACTCAGGAGACGCCGCCCAAGGTGCGTTTGACGCGACGTTCTCCTGATGGGACCGCGTGCGTTTGCTGCGGGGGATCACACCCCGTTTACCAGTGTACCCGCTTTCTGTCAATGGTGGTGCCGCAACGAATTGCGTTGATACAGCGGCAACACCGCTGCGTAAATTGTTTTGCGTCGGGTCACATGGGAAGAAATTGCCCTGGTAAGCTCCGTTGTCGCCTCTGCCAGGGTTCCCATCATTCATTGTTACATCTTCCTGAGCGAGCTCCGAAAGAAGCTGTAAATAGCCCTACTACTTCTTCACCGTCCTCCTCTACTCCTGTTGTTCCTGTCGAGGAGACGGCACCACCGGTCGTGAGTAGTCTATCGCAAATCGCGCTGTGTTCTACGGTTTTGCCTACCGCGTCGGTAATTTTGAAGGGGGGTAACGGGCATTCTGTCGAGGTTCGAGCCCTGTTAGATCAGGGTTCGCAGTCCTCTTTTGTGTCTCAGACTGCAGTCAATGCACTGAAACCTTCTCTTAAACCCGTGTCTGTCGGTGTTTCAGGTATTGGCGCCTCTTCTGTGTGTTCGGCTCGCCATACTGCTACTGTTACGTTAAAGTCTCGTGTGGGTTCAGATAATGAGTTTTCCATTTCTGCTCTGGTTTTGCCGAGGCTTACGTCGTATGTCCCTCCGCCTGTGCCGGTTTCTGCAGATCTGTCACATTTGTTTAATTTACCGTTAGCAGACCGTGCACCGTTTTCAAAGACCGCGATTGACTTGATAATCGGGGCGGATTATTATTGTACGTTTTTGCGCGAGGGCTTAATTACGGGACCCGTAAATTCCCCGTCGGCGCAGAACACCGTTTTCGGATGGGTCTTGTCTGGCCAACTGGCTTCCCCATCGCAAACGACTGAACTGACTGCTTCTTGTCATCTGTCCATCTCGGATCCTGATCCCTTACCAGAACTCCTTCAGGCCTTCTGGCAGGTTGAAGAGGTACCTGCGATTGTTCCGCAGACGGAAGATGATCGTGCTTGTGAGGCACACTTCGTGAAAACACATTCTAGATTGCCCGACGGGCGTTATATGGTGCGTCTCCCGTTACGCATTGAACCTCCTATTCCAATAGGTGATACTTCTCGCTCTGCGCTGCGCATCTGTTTGTCGAATGCGGCGCGTTTGTCGAAAAATCCGGAGTTATCGTTAGCTTATAATGCCTATTTGAAGGAGTACGAGACGTTAGGTCATATGACTCGAGTTCCGGAGAGTGAATGTAATAGTCCCTCCGCTCTTTATTTTCCGCATCATCCTGTGGTTAAGGAGTCTAGCTCTACCACAAAAGTGCGCGTTGTTTTTAATGCCTCGGCTGTCTCGTCTAACGGTACTACCTTTTAATGAATTTTTGTTTGTTGGACCTAAATTGCAGGCCAATCTTTTTGGTATTATCCTTCGTTGGCGGACGTATAAATTTGTATACGCCGCGGACCTGGAGAAAATGTTCAGGCAAATGCCGATGCATCCGGTTGATACAGATTATCACCGGATTTTTTGGCGTCCCCACCCAGACCAAGAAGTTCAGGAGTTTCGTCTCACTACTGTTACGTATGGTACTGCTCCGGCGCCTTTCCTTGCGAACCGCGTAATAAAGCAGCTCGTTTCCGATGAGGGCAAGAACTTCCCACTCGCGTCTTCCATTCTTGAGCGCGACATCTATGTCGACGACATAATGTTCGGAGGCGATGATTTGTCCACCTTAGTTGAGACGCGAATTCAGTTGACTGGGCTTCTCAGGGCGGGCGGGTTTCGGCCGTATAAATGGATCTCCAACCATGAATTTTTGTTGGCCGATGTGCCGCGTGAAGATTTGAGTAGTAGCTCGGACAAAGTGCTTGGTGATGATTTGCCACACAAGGTCTTGGGAGTTTACTGGGATCCTTCCCAAGGTGCCTTTTTGTTTCGTGTGGAACCGCAGTCGGCTCCCGTTACCAAACGCGCTTTTCTTTCGTTAATTTCACGCATTTTTGATCCTCTTGGTTGGCTGACCCCGTTTCTTATTGTAGGGAAAATCCTTATGCAGAGGCTTTGGCTCCATAAGGTGGGCTGGGATGACACTTTGAGTTCCGATCTTACCAGTTCCTTTTCGTTGTTCACTCAGCAATTGACCACCTTGAATAAAGTTGTCGTTCCGCGCTGGACTCATCAGGCCGGCTCGTCTTCCCGCTTGGAGATCCACGGGTATGCGGATGCCTCAAACTCCGCATACTCGTCGGTAGTTTACTTGCGTGTGGAGGCGAGCTCCGGTCTGGTGTATGTTTCATTGCTGTACGCAAAGTCCAAGGTGGCTTCTCTCAAGTTGCTGAGCATCCCCAGGCTAGAACTGTGTGCCGCGGTATTGTTGGTTCGAGCGATAGAATTTGTGCAGCGTTCAATGGACCTGACGTCCATTCCTGTTTTTTGTTGGTCGGATTCCATGACCGTCTTGTCTTGGATTCGTTCCCCCGCTGCTAATTGGAAGGTGTTCGTTGCTCATCGAGTTGCTAGAATTCAACACTCGCTCCCTACCGCCACCTGGCGCTATGTCCCTACCGGAGATAATCCTGCGGACTGCGCTTCCCGGGGTATTCCTGCAGATTCGTTGATTGTACATCCACTGTGGTGGTCTGGCCCGGAGTGGTTGCGCGCGTCTTCGGCGTCGTGGCCTCCTAACCCCAACGCTATCGGTATTCATACCGATTTGGAATCTCGCGTTGTGGCTAGTATTAGTCTGGCTGTCAGGGACACTGGTGACGGATGGGATCTCCCGCAGCGTTTATCCTCGTGGGGAAAACTTTTGCGTGTAACTAGTTTTATATTACGTGCTGCAACTAGTTTTAAGCGTAGAATTAAGTATAACGACTGTCTCCTCACTGCGTCGGAAATTGAGACAGCTCGCGTCTTTTGGTTGAAGCACACCCAAGTGCACGAATTTGGTGCTGTTTTATTTATTGACGGTAAGCCTAGTCTACCCCCGACACTCCGTAAGTTTAGTTCGTTGTCACCATTTGTCGATGACAAGGGCTTTATACGCGTGGGTGGTCGTTTGCGAAATTCCGCGCTGCCTTTCGAGTCCAAGCATCCACTCTTGCTTCCTAACGGGCGCGTAGCTGTACTATTGATAGCGCATGCTCACTCGTGTACCGGACATGGGGGCTTACGCGTTACCTTGCACTTCCTCCGCCAACGATATTGGGTGGTAAACAGTCGCTCTTTGGTCAAACATCATATCCACAGATGCGTAATTTGTGCACGTGCCCGCGCGCAATGCTCCTCGCAGTTGCTCGGTAACTTGCCAAAGGAGAGAGTGATGCCATCTAGACCGTTCTCACACACTGGTGTTGATTATGCAGGTCCTTTTGCGGTTCGTTCGTCGAAGGGGAGGGGAATTAAGACTCACAAGGCTTACATTGCTATTTTTGTTTGTTTATCATTACGCGCTGTGCACTTGGAAGTCGCCGATGATTACACGACGGAGGGGTTCCTCGCCGCGCTTGGGCGTTTTACGTCTCGTAGGGGAATTCCTTCGGACGTGTACAGTGACAACGGTACGAATTTTGTTGGTGCGGATCGCGAGCTCGCGAGGCGTTTGGCTGACGTTCTGCGCGATCCTGTTTTGGCTGCTCGTCTTGCTGGGGACGGAGTAACGTGGCACTTCATTCCCCCTTCCGCACCTCACTTCGGTGGGTTGTGGGAGGCGGGGGTGAAGAGCACCAAGTTTCACTTGAAACGTTTAATGGGGAATCTTACTCCGACTTATGAGGAGTTTAGCACGTTGTTGTGCAAGATTGAGTGCATTCTCAACTCACGTCCGATTGGTCCCTTGCATGACGACACTGAAAGTCTCGAGGTTTTGACACCCGGACATTTTCTGACTGGTGCGCATTTGTTATTGCCCCCGCAGCCGTCATTATTGGACGTTGCAGAGAACCGCTTGAGCCGTTGGCAATTTGTATGTCGTGTAACCGAATCCTTTTGGAAGGTATGGTCAACGGACTTTCTAAATTCGGTCATGCAGCGTAGTAAGTGGCGCACCCGTCAAGATAATTTAAAGGTGGGCGATTTGGTACTGTTGAAAAGTAGCCACCTCCCTCCCGCAAAATGGGAGCTTGGTAGAGTGTCGGCGTGTTTTCCTGGCGACGATTCTTTGGTGCGGGTTGTTTCCGTGCGTACCGCCGCCTCGGAGTACAAGCGTCCGATCACGCAGCTGTGTCGTCTGCCGATCGACGCTTCTTGTTTACCTTAATTTGGTTTGTACGTTCTTTCATTGCGGTTTGCTCCGACTTTTGATTTCGGCTTTTGTTTTCGGCTTTGTGCCTAGCTTTGATTTTGTTTTACGGCTTAGCGTTAAGATTAGATTAAGTCGTAGTTACAACTTTATTATTGTATGCGCTAGATTAGGGGTAGCTTTACTACTGTTAGTATTGCGATGCAATCATCACGTCGGCTTCTTGCTGGTTTGTATGCGTGCATGGTTTTGCAGTTTCGTTCAACACAATCGTTGAAGGCGGGCGGTATGTTTGGGATTTGTCCCAGTGAATGCGCTCTAACATGCCGCTCGTCTCAACAACTATGATTTGCCCCGGGTTTACTGCGCCTAGAGTAATTATGTGTACACTCTTTGTTTACACGTTCCGTGGTGTCCTCTTATAGGCTCATGCGTTACGCTAATATGCCTCTCATAGGTACTTTGACTGTGAGAAAGATTGATTGGTTATTGTAATACGACGAGAGTGGGAGTTCCCACTTCCGTCGTCTCCGCGACTCGTGCGTTTCCGAGTCTCGTTCTGTTCGTTTCCGTCAGCCGTACGAGATTGTCGTGCGTAATTTTCGACGAGGTAGATCACGTTTGGTGCCTACCTTTCCGCCATATTGTTGGCCGTTTAGCCGCGAGTGCCCTTGGCACGTTTGTTCGCTGCTAATGTAAAGCACAAGTGCGGTATGTGCCACATTGCTTCGCGTATTTTGTTCATACTACTTTGATTTATTTTCCCCTCGTCAGAGCAGTCTCTGGCGAGTTACCTACCTTCCTACGACCGTGGCGACGTATCCCCGCGTGCGCCTGATACGGCCGTACTCGGTCCCTGACTTTGTCCTAAAGTGCGTAGCAGGATAATTCTCCGCTACGGCTTTTCCTTACTGCCGGAGGTACACGCCTCCTCCTTCCTTCCCGCTCTTTAGTGGCGAAGCGAAGTGTTAGATTTTTCTTTTGTTCATCATTGTGACGCGGTAACTTTAGAGACGTGAATTGTAGACTTTTAGTGCGTGTAGTTTTAGTGCGGATAGTTTAAGTGCGGGTTTGTAAATGTAATCCTCTTGTTTTATAATAAACGACGGCTCCTTCTCCGTGAGACGGAGTTACGCCCGTCTCTATCGGTTGCATTTTTTCCTGGACTGCCCCCAGTCCGAACTTAGCTAAATCGCGTTTGTTGGTGCGGTTATTGAACATTATCCATCCATTCAAATTTACCGTACGGCAACGAATCGCACATGGCAAAACCGTATAAATTGTTAACATCGTTGTAGTATAGGTATAGTATGGGCGTCGACTCGAACGAGCGATCGAGAATCGATGTCGTCGGCGCGTGACGACAGGCGGCGCGAGAGGCACGAGCAGGACACTGCGTGTGAGGCCTCGAGCGAGAGAACACGTGGCGGAATAAAACGGCGGAGAGGTTAAGTGCCAGGCGAGTATTACTATACCTGACCCAAGCGTAGTCCTATAAGAGAACGGATACAACAATCGTAATACATTAAATACGAAGATTCTTTATTAGAATCATACGTCGCTCCCATGTAAGGATTATTAGCTTTTGCATCCCGATGCGAACATTGACTGAATCCTCCGCGTATACCGCTTTCAATAAATAACACCATATCAATATCTGTTAATAATTCTAATGTTATGTTTGTAATTTTTAGCATAACGTCCCACGCATATGATGGTAGGGTACAGTAATAGGCAGGGTCGAGACCATAATATTCGATACATTTGCTTCGAAAATTTTCAAAAATATCTGCTAATAGTAGAACATCTGTTTTCAAATATAAATCGCTATATTCGCCTAGTGATGAGATATTAAATTTATTCCATACGTTTTGTGCATGTTTATACTCGCTCCTTTCAATATTGTGCCCGTACAATGTGCTGTGAAATTCGTCGTAATTAGGTAGACTATTATCATTTAGTCTTTCATAGCTGTCAACATATTCATAAGGAAAAACACCTTTGCGCGTCAGTAAATTAAACAAATTTTCATCGATCGACGGAAAGTTTTTGTGTAAAATTCTCATATCATTTATATCTAGTGTTGATACTAATTGTTCTAAACTGCTATTAAGAAATTTAAATGAATCGATAAATCTTACTTCAAGAGAAAATATATTATTTTTCATCCGACATGTGAATGAAACATATTTTTCCATTGTAGAGGCTATTACATGAAATTGAGAGCTAAAACATTTCATTGAAACAATTTCTTCTATGAGAAAATGTGAATCGTAATTACTTAAGTTATGAAATATTATGGGTAGCATATACGTAGCTTTATAATTTAGGTTACATGCTCCATGTGCTGCCCCTATGTAGTAACCTGACCAGTGACAATGATCATGTACTTTATTACCGCCTCTAATATCAGCTTCTTTAAATTCACTTTTACAGATAAAACAATGTGTAGCAGTATTAAATTCTAGTATGTATGTATGTTTATTCTTGATCCCTTGCGGGTTACAGATTCCTTTATTACAATTTCCTTCCTCCCTCTCTCCTCTCGCTCTTTATCCTAACTTAAAATTACTTTCTTAACGCTATTTCTCTTCCCCTCCTTCGCACGCTCTCTCGCTCGCTCGCTCTCCCTCTCCGCCTTCTCTACCCCCCTCGCTCGCTCGCTCGCACGTTCGCCCGCTCGCTCTCCCTTCGCTCTCTTCGCTCTCCTCCTCCCTTATGCCATCTACATTCCTTATTTTTCTATCTTATTTTCTAACCTTATATCCTACCCTCCACCTTCCCCTCGGACTTCCGTTTCCGCCTTTCATTCTTTCTCTTTCATTCATCTTCATCCACTCCTCTCCATTCCCTTTCCTTTTCCTCTCTTTCCCTTTCTATCTCCTTGATCCATCTTTCCCCCTCCCCCTCTCCACCCAACACCTCCCTCGCCATTTCCCCCCATTCCTTTTCTCTTCCCTCTACCCACCCCCATCCCCCACATCTATTCCATACATCTTCCCACGTCTCCTCCTCCATCCCACATAACCTGCATCTTCTCTCCCTTTCTTCTTCCCAATATCTTCCCTGCTTCATCTCATTTCCCAACCTAAATCTCGCTAACCTTCTCCTTCTCTCCTCCGTCCACCTTTTCCCTAAATATCCCGGCCTGTCCTCTCCCCTGAGCGCCACGTACACCTCGTTATATCTTGATTCCTTTGCTTTCTCCTCTCTTTCTTTTCTCTGTTCCTCCTGGTCTTTTTTCTCCATTTCCTCATACCCCGTCTCCTTTCCCTCTTCCCCCTCCTCTACTCCCCTTTGCCTAAAAAACTCTCTCCTTTCTTCTTCCCATTTACCTATCACCCTTCCCTTAGCCCACCTTCCCTTCATTTCCTCCCAACATTTCCTTGCTACTTCCCCTCCCCTGCCTTCCTCCAGCTTCCTCTCGAACGCCCATGCCCTCCTTCCAGCCCTTACCCTTACCTTCCACCTCTTCGTCTCTTCTCTCACACTGTATCCCGGTGTCCTCCACTCCACCCCCAGTGTCCATCTTAAAAATCTTTCCTACACTCCTTCTATTTCCTTCCTTTCCCTCCATCCCCATACCTCTACCCCGTAACTTAGCACCGCCCACACCATTGTATCCCACATCCAAATCCTTCTGTCCCATTCCTTTTCCCACAACCTCCTTCCTATCCCCCACACCTCTCTCATGACCGCTGCTGCCTTCTTCCTTCTTTCCTTCACCTGTTCCTCCTGTCCCCCGTTTGCTGTGAATACATACCCCAGATAATTTACCTTCTTTACCTCTTCCAACTTCTTCCCTTTCCATCTCCAATCCACCTTCCTTTTCCTGCCTCCTCCCCTTCTAAATCTTACTACCTTTGTTTTATTTATGTTTACTTCTAAGTCCTTTCTATCCATATACCTCTCTGCCCTACTTAACATTGCCCTCATCTCATCCTCTCCCTCCGCCATGAGCACAATGTCATCCGCGTAGGACAGAGAGTATACTCTTCCTTCCTCGCCTACCTTTATTCCCCCCCATAGCCCCTTCCTCAGCTCCTCTTCTATATCTGCCAGGAGTATATTGAACAGCAAGGGGCTCAGGGGGCATCCCTGTCTCAGCCCCCTTGCTGTCCAAAACGCCATGCTCCTCTGCTTTCCCACCCTCACCACACTCTTTGTCTCCTTCAATAACTCCTCTACCCTTACCACCAGTCCCTCCCTTACTCCCCTTTCCCTCATCGCTTCTATCACTTTCTTCCTGTTCACCGCATCGAAGGCTGCTTTCAGGTCCACAAACGTCGCTACCATTCTACCTTTGCCCCCCCCTAATTGCCTATTTACCATATAATTTAGTGCGTATATCTGGTCCATAGTTCCCATCCCTTTTCTGAACCCCGTTTGTGTCCCTGAAAGCAGCCCTTTCCCCTCCACTTCTTCCCCTATCCTCTCCGCTAGGGTCGCCGCGTAAATCCTATACAGGGAGGGCATCAATGTTACCCCCCTGTATTCCTCCACTTTGTTGCCTTCCCCCTTTTTCCTGATCGGGACAATCTCCCCCTCCTTCCACTGTTCCGGCCACCCCTCTCCCTCCCACACCCTTCTGCATATTTCCCATCCCCATTCCTCCATTTCCTCTCCTCCGTATCTCCATGCCTCATTCGGTACCGCATCCTCACCTATTGCTTTCCCCTCCTTCAACTTCCTCATTATTTTTGCCACTTCTTCTTTCTCCAGACTCTTCTCCCCGTCCTCCCCTCTTCCTCTCCTCTCTCCCCCCATTCTTACTCTTTCCTCCACCCCTCCCAATAACCCCATAAAATACCCCTTCCACTCTTCCATCTTTATCTGTTCATTCACCCTTTTCCCTCTCCCTCTCTGTTCTTTTATCACCCCCCATACCTCCCTCTCTGTCCTTGCTTCCCCTACTCTCCTTGTCATTCTCTCTCTTTCTTCCTCCTTCTTCTTATTACATAGTTGTTTGTATTCCCTTTTCCTTCTCCTGTATTCCTCTCCATCCCCCTCCCCCCCTTTATCTCTCCATCTCCTCATCTCTCTTCTCACCTCTCTTTTTCTCTCCCTACACTCTTTATCCCACCATCCCCTTTTCCTCTTCCTTTTCCCCCCGTCATCCCTTCTCTCCTCTTTCTCCAATATCTCCTTTACCGTTTTACCCATTTCTTCCAGTTGCTCTTGTACCTCACCTCCTCCTCCTTTTCTGCCCTCCATCTCTTTTCTAAATCTCTCCTTTCCCTCCTCGTCCCATCTTCCCCTCGCTCTTCCTGTCCCCCCCCCTGTCCTTCCCCCTTCCCTCCTCTCTCCTCTCCCTCCTTTCACCCATAGCACTACTGGCTGGTGGTCGGAGTCTGTCGCCTCCCCTATCTCTAACTTTTCTATCTTCTCCTTCGCCTTTGCCCCCCCTATTGCATAATCAATCACCGTATTCGCCTTTCCCCCCGTGAAGGTATATTCTCCCTCTTCATCCCCCTCTGTCCCCCCATTCAGTATCCCCCACCCCATTTCCTCCAGACATTCCACCAGCAGTCTTCCCTCCCTGTTGACCTTTTTGTCTTTTGACTTCCTTCCTCCCTCCTCCTCCTCCTCCCCTACCCATCCTCCCTGTGTTCCCGTTCTCGCGTTTAGGTCTCCTATTATCACCGTCGTTCTTTCCTCGCTTTCCCTCTCCATCCATTCCCTCATCTTTTCCAACTTCCTCTCTATATCCCCGTTTACATATACTCCCATTATCCTCCATACCTCTTCCCCTATCCTCATTTCCCACCCCCAAACTCCTTCTCCCATTCCTTCCTCTTCTTTCTCCACCGTCCCTATTCCCCTTCTTATTCCCCTCATCATCCCCCCACATGCCCTTCCTTTCCTATTCTTCCTTTCTGCGAATTTCACCTCCCAGTCGAATTCCCTCGGCAGCCTGTCCTTTACCTTCTCCCATCTCTTCTTCTCCAGCCATGTTTCCGCCAACACCATCACATCCCACTCCCCTACTTCCTCCCAAAACCCTCCGTCCTTGTTCTCTATCCCTGCCACATTCCAGAATGCCAGCTTCCACCTCTTCCTTCCCCCGTACTCATTCCCTTCTTTTTTCTCCTCCTCCTCTTCTACTCCGTCCCTCCTCCCTTTCCCCCCTTTCCCTCTTCCCCCGACCTCCATTCCTCTCCTCCTTTTCCCTCCCTCAGCTTCTCCTCCTCCTCATCCCATTTCCACCATTTGCCCTCTATTTGCACCTTCCCATATCCTACCCACACCCTCTTACCTTTGCCTCTTTCTTCCCTCGCTATCTCCTCTAATCTCCATCTCATTTTCCTTTCCTTCCACGTAAGGTCGTCCTCTATCCTTATTCTCTTTTCCCTCAGCTTCCCTCTCGCCACCATCACCTCTCTCTTCTGCCCTCTGTTTCCGAGAGTTGCGATTACCCCTCCCCCCTCCCCCCCTCTTGTCAGCTCTCTTATTTCCCCAATTTCTATTTCCACCCCCAGTTCCTTCAACAGCCCCTTGAGTTCCCCCTCTTTTTTCTCTCCCTTCCCCTTCCATCCTCTGACCACTATATTATTCCTCCTTTCCTCCCTCTCCTTCCTTTCCTCTTTCCATTCAATTCTCCTCAGTTTGTCCCTAATCTCTTCCATTTCCTTTTCCCCCTGCCTTTTCCCTCCCCCGCCCCTCTCACTCTTCTCCCCCCTGCTTCCTATGCCCTCCAGTTTCCCCTCCATTTCCGCTATTCTTCTCTCTAACCCTTCTTTCTCCTTCCTCCATCTCTCCTCCCCTTCCTTCATCTGTCTCTTTAACTCCGCTATCACTTCCTCCCTCGTCTCTCTCCCCTGTCTCTCTACCTGACCCTTCATCACCTCTAACATCTCCTTCATTTCCAACATGGCCTCCTTCATCCCTTCCCTCACTTCCTTCCTCAATTCCTCTTTTATCATCTCCCGTATCCTCCCCTCATCCCCCTCCTCCTCTTCCCCCTTCGCCGCTTCACTCTTCGGCGATCTTTGTATCCTTTTCCCCGCTTTAAATAACCAGTCCTCCTTCTTCCCTCCACCCGTTCTTTCCTCTTCCCCCTCCCTTTTCCTTTTCCACTGATCCTCCATGCTTCCTACACTTCCTCTTCTCGTTCCCATCCCTAATCCCAGCTCCTTTGCCTTCTCCATTACCCTCGTCCCTACCTTACCGACACCGTTCTGTCCCACTTCCTCGCTCTCTTTGCTTCCTGTAGGTGTCGCTGCCCCCTAATCACCCACCTGTCCGCCCGCTCTTCCCTATCTCGCCCACGTTTTCCTCCTAACCTCACTCTTTCTCACCCACCTTTCGCTGCTCCCTCCACCTTTTCCCGTCCACCTTTTCCTCCACCCACCCTCGTGCACCACCCTCTATCTCTCCTCCCCCTCTGCCCACCTTTTCCTAGCCCTCCCGCTTCTCCTTACTCCTTTCTCACCCACTTTTCTCACACGCTCACTCACTCTCGTCCGCTCTGCTTCTCACCGGAAACGGAAGTCCATTAAATTCTAGTAATTGTTCAGAAGTTAAAGGAGCCATTATGGTATGATTATTTTTTATAAAAGCAAAAATTGATGAAATGATACCTTCCAAATCTGATATAAAATAAGATACCACCTTATCCTTCGCACGGTGTGAAACGTATTTGCACATCGATTCATCAAAATTATAGTGTATGTAATAGCCAATACTGTGTGGAACATGAGTTTGATATGCATAAGTATTATGATTTTCTAAATTATGTGTTTCGTTACTAATTAGAGCGCATTCAAAATCAGCATATATTATAAATGGAAGCGGGATTCCTCTTCTATAATTTTTAAACTTAATCCATTTCTGATCTTCATTGACCAATTCAATTTTGCACGCAGTTTGATCCACACATCTTTCATAATGATCTTGAAGTTTCCTTGTTGTATGGAAAAAATTTAGACATCTGTAAATTATAAGAATCATATTATTAAACTATTAAATTATTACAACTGTAAATAGAAACGTGATGAATTACCTGTCGCAAATGTGTGATTTATGTTGATGTTGATGAATTTGCGTCGATATCAGCCTTGATAAATTTTTGATCCATACATAATGGCACATATTATCTTTTTCTTGCTCATTTTGATATATTAGTAAGTTTATATGTTTATTTTCAGATATTTTATCACTTAATCGTAATGGTAATACTTCATATTTTTCATGTCCAGATTTATCTTTATTCGTTAATTGGTATAAATTTATGGACAAATTATTATTTTTTTCAAATGTAGGTATATGTTTAGTTGTAACGGGAAATGTAATTCCCGTTAAATTTAGTACATTTTCATAATGCGGATATGATTGTTTACGGTTACTATGATGCGATGCTGGGTATAATGCTGACGTTACTGCCCAAGCAAAGCAATCATTTTCATTATCGGCCAAATCAATAGAAACAGTTGCTTTTCTATTTCGTATAGCTAATAGAAGTCTGCAGTTACCTTTACCGGCGCTCAATAAATCACATTTATTTATATTTATAATCAAACTGATAATTTTGCTCAATGCCCATCCACTGTCACGTTCTTGAAATTCCTCTAGCGATGTAAGAATCTGCCCACACACATTGTTTGTATACCAATTATCAAGCTTTATGGTGGAATCATTGTCATTTAGTAGTACCTCATTTTTTGTTGCAAAGGTTTTAATTTCCTTCTTACTTTCGTCGGTCAAACTGTCTTTTAACGTAAATTCACCATTGAAGATTGTGTTTACTTTAACACATTTGTGCTGTTTAACATACGATAGTACTTTTTCTATCACTATATCTTTAGCATCGTTTAAAAATATAGATGGATCAATATGATGTAAATTTATAATAATTCCAGTGATTATACGACTTTGGAAGGCATGTCCGCTTTCAATTTCTTTCCATTTCAGTGTAACATTCTTATCCTTCTGTTTTTCTTCATTTAATCCAGATCCAGAATGTAGATTGAAATTAAAACTTAATTGTTCACACGTACAAGTTAGTTTAGCTATTTGTGCAAGTAAATGTTGTTTCCTACCGACACTTATTTTTTCTTTTTTATTAATTAAATATGAATGCAAATATTTTAAATGCTGTTCACAATCTTTTATCCATTGGGATTTATCTGCTTCTGATTCAATTAAATACGCTCGGTTTAATAAATTTTCTTCTTTTTGGATTAGTTGTTTTTTATTCACTGCATTTTCTTTTTTTCTTCGTAATCGTTCGTTTGCGAAATACTTTAAATTCCACAGCCGCTTTAATTGTTCCATCAGTTTCACTTTATATTCTTTTTTCATATTTTCATTATTTAGGAGTATTTTCGTTTTTTTTACATATGTAGTATATTGCTTTTTCCACTCTTTAAAATCCTCTTCTTTCTTCAAAAACGGCATTTGATTTAATACATTTTTTTCTATTTTCGCCGATAATCTATTAATAGATTTCATTTTACACCTCTTTAATCACACTACCGTTTTGTAACTTTCACTGCACTTCACTTCGTTAGCCTCCTCCGCCTCCGCTTACGGTCGCGGTTTAGAATACAACGGACGCACAATTTCCTGCATATATTTGTCCTGCTACGACTATCCCCTCTCTCTGATTTACCACCGCACCGCTTTTATCATAGATATGAAATCATATGATATCTTATCTCTGCTTGTGTGTTAAATTCGTTTATATCACGTTTATTTGCGTTATAAGATAATCTTGAATTTACATTTTTATTGTATTCACCATAAAATTGAACTAATTTTTCTACCATATCTCTCAAATTGGCTATAATGTTACTATCAGTAATACATTGAATACTGAAAATGGAGAGATCGAACGGCCCTGATCTTACAACATTGAAATTAAATTCGTCATATTCATAAAAATTACCGTATTGTAATATATAAAGTTTACCATTTACATATTTAAATACTGAAAATGGATTTTGTGGAGATATGGATAGGCCAATTCCCTTAAATAAATCGTTAATTAAAATATACTTTCTAGGCTGATATCTACACTCGTCAATTTCAATTACATATACTCCTTTATAAAAAATATATGTTCTACCGGTATTTGTTAAAACAGCAGATTGCACTCCATTATACTGAAAGTCTTTGCCAAATAGTTTTTGATATGTCATGGGATAACCAGTTTTTAATTGGAAAGTATCAGGATTGAATATATAAATATTATTATCAGAAAATAATGCAACTTCTCTATTTACTCTTTCATATATTGCATTAATTCCTGAAAAATTAAATGGCAAAAATTTTAACCACGATCTTATTAACTGTGGCTCCTCATACTTTCGATATTTAACGTTTAAATTAAATGGCCATACCCAAATTTTATAGAATATATACAATCGTGCTTTAAAAATGAAAAATTTTAAATCATCTGCTGGAGCTGAACATAAATCGACTAATTTTGGTGGAACTAATGTTGGTGCATCTGGTGACGTATCAGGAGAAGCATTACCATTTGCATCTTCGCCGAATTCGTCCTCAGACTCATTCTCAGCATTAACATTATATAAATTTCGTATAGCTAATATATCATCTTCCTCAAGTTTAATATAATCTGTATGATTTTCATAATGATAAAACGGCGACATTATTGAATTCATATTTGACGAACGTAGTATACCTAGACTGTGACCAATTTCGTGTGTTAATGTTTCGTATAAACTGAATGACTCATCGTTTATCGGCCCCTCGCCTATCATCCATTTCCACGATTTAGATATATGAATTTCTCTTACATTATTACTTTCATTCGGCATATCTGCATGTGCTAATGTTTGATTAGAGAATGGCGGTGAACAAACTTGTTGCGGTGAATTAACACTGTAATGCATTGTATTTTCAAATGGTATAATTATATCCGCTTCAGTTTTACTTTGTACTTGAGTAAAGGTTAACCGAGATGGCTTTTGCCACAAAGAAAATGCTTTTTTTGCAATGTTAATTTGATCTGTTGTTCCGACATGGAAATACCAACGCAATGTTTTTTTGTTCCATTTATAAGAATGAAGTGTGTAATCGCTGACATGATCACTTACTCCGCAACGCTTTGCCTCCATCAACTTTTTCGTTTCAGCATTTAGAGTCCCATCGACTTTAAGATTCCAATATTGTTGAAAAATTCGTATTGCATCTGCCAATTTATCATTATCAATAGTTTGTGATTTTGAATCGTTAGTGTTCATATAGCCGTAATATTGAAGATAATTAATTGTTGAACGTTTATTCATCGGATGCGTAGAAGGCACTCGCAAATTGGTCTTGATAGATAAGAGAGAAGGAAAAAGTTGAAGAAGTATCGCAGTGTGAATTATAAATATAATTAATTTCGCCATGATTAGAATTGAGGTGCTCACGTGTCACGGTAGGACGAAAGACTGATGTGAAAGAAAAATATGTACTAGTTTATAATGAACTCATTTTTTATTAATTTTATATAGATGGCTAAATACATTAGAAATTTTAAACATTATTTTCATTATTTATATATTGTGTAAATTTCAAATTCATAATATCTTGAAGCAAATCATCCATTTTTTTAACCCGTGCTTTAAAATATGCGGAGTCGATATGCCAGAATCCTTTACGCGCACATCGGTATTCTTCAGGATACGTATCGTCGATTATATATAAGTAGTAGAAGTTGTTGAATGAAACAGTTTGTTTTATCTGTAATGAAATTATTATTTTATATAGTTTTATTACTAAAATCATTTTTAATTATATACATACTTGATGTATGTCTACAAACCTGTTTTTGATTATGATGCTGCTTTTTTTTATTCTTTTCATCTTTTGACATCTCGTTTCCATTTTTGCGCTTACGTTTTGACGAATCTTTTTCGCTCTCATTTTTCATATTTTCCTTCTCACTCTCTACATGTTCTTCTTCTTTTACATCATCATCATCATCATTATCATCAGTAGAGAATTTCATTTCATTATATTTTCCACCAAGGTATATTAGATGAACTGGTTTACCGCTTGTAAGGCAGTTCTCTATAACTTGGTAATGCTTGCTTTTTTCTAATAAAATATTACTTATACGTAATGGCAGAAAAATAGAGAATGTATCATTTAAATCAAACATAACTCTATCTCCAAAGCGGGTCTTCATTTTTCTCATTCCGCTTATTAAATATGATTTATTAATTTCCAAGCCTGCTACCGGGTTCACTGGCAACTTGCTTATAATACCGACACTATTCAGCAAACTGAACGTATTTTCGCACATGTTCACTGCAAATATCTACTGAACTGTTAATGCACTTGCGCTATTCAACG
This sequence comes from Priocnemis perturbator, assembly GCA_963942575.1. Lineage (NCBI taxonomy): Eukaryota > Metazoa > Arthropoda > Insecta > Hymenoptera > Pompilidae > Priocnemis > Priocnemis perturbator. The sequence goes on along the minus strand of CAWWDK010000140.1, from coordinate 253,412 downwards.
ACTAAACTGCGCGTATCGCGAAGTAGCGCTATTTATGCACCCCATACTCTTCCACCCAAACTTCCAGCATACGTCACTTTTCTTCATTCCCCTACTCCCTTCAACAATTATGCCCACGCTCAATTTCTGATTTTCCGCACATTTAATACCTACAGCGCAAATAGGAGCTTCAGTACGAGACGAATCTTTTTGAAAGAAACTTCGGTCGACTAAAGTTTGTGCAACATTTGCATTAAAGTGAAATTGAAAAGTTACAGTTTTGTAAGTGAAGTGAAAATTTAAAAATATAATTATGGTATGTAGTTCGAATATAAGTAAAACAAATTTTTATTTTCAATACTCTAATTTGCTTAAATTAATATTATTTTCAGGCTACAGCCGATTATGAAAAAATAACGCATTTCATCGACATGGATGGATTTACAATTAATCGACATACGTTTTTATACAAAGAAATTGCGATAATATCTATAAATGAAAATATATTACGTGAATACCTATTTTTGAATAAAAACTTTAGCGATTTAAGTGTTGAAGATCAGCGAAGCGCGCGTTATGTATACAACAACGTTCACGGAATTTTATTCAAAGATTACGGATATGAAAATTTTGAACAAGAGGACTTGCCCTATATAGTCCAAGATTTTATCTCAAAATATGACAGTCCAATTGTTGCATATAAAGGTGGAACTTATGAAAAGAAATTATTGAACGAACTTGGAATCCGAAATATAAATTTAGAGGAACTGGCATGTCCTAAATTTGATGTTCTAGTTTCTAATAAACTGTATAATAAAGTGAACATCAACACTATAATGTGTAAAATGCATGTAAAAGAGAGAAATTGGAATAATAAAATTCCGCATTGTCCTTTACTTGAAGTACAAGTTTTTAGAAATTGGTACTGTCATAACGTAACTAATAAATCTTCTTAAATAATAATGTACATTGATATGCACTGATTGTGAATATAATGAATTTTTATATTTTATTATCAATTTGTAATTAAGTACACAATTAAAAATAAATTTATTTTAAATTTATATCAATCCATGAATTATGTGATTTATCTAATCCCAACCATTTAACATATACTTTATTTTGCTTTCAACGAATAACTTTTTCAACTAAATAAATATCGCTATGCTTAGCTTTTAATAATTCATATTCATAGAAACCGCCTTTAATGTCATTTCCTCGTAAATCTTGAATTAAATATGTGACAGGATAAGTATGTTGCACAGAAGTAACTTTAAAAATTTCAGTCGTCCAATTAGGCGTATATCCTTTCTCAAACAAATGCTTGTATTTACTAATACGTACAAAATCTCCAACTCGATATTTGCCCGGTTTAACGATCTTTATATTACTATAAACTGAAGAAAGAAGCGTGCTAGCATTTTTATTTGTCACATCTGCAGGTCTCATTTTGATTGTTCTATGTTTACGCATATTGTAATCGTATACAAGTTTATTTAACATATGCGTCCATTTATAGCTTCCGTTTAACGAGAATAATTTCCACATATTATTTTTTAACGTTCTATTCCAACGCTCTACTATCGATGCCTTCATAACACTATATGTAGAATAATGATTTATTTCATGTTTATCCATTAAATTCTTAAAATCTTTATTAAAAAATTCTTTCCCATCATCCGTTTGCAAATTTTTAGGTTTACGCTCCTCGAATATATTTGAGAAAGCCTTTACCACATCTTTACCTTGTTTCGTTTTCAACGGACGAGCCCAGCCATATTTAGAAAATGTGTCGATAACTGTGAGAATATATTGAAATCCCGAATTAAATCGCGTATATGCTTTCATATCTACTAAATCAGCTTGCCATAAATCATCATATCCTTTAATTATAACACGTCTTCTTACAAAATTCTTTCTCACAGGTGTATGCAATTCTTTTACTAACTGCTCTTGTTCTTTAATTAATTTCATGATTTTAGGTTTCTACTACATTATCATGTGCTTGTGTACTATTTATAATTTCTATAATTGCAATTTGAGTGTTTCTTAAATTCTCCTTATTATCATTCACATACTTCCGCAGCTCGTCAATTGAAGTTTTTAGCGTATTTTGTGTCACAAATTCTTTACGAATATTAGCTATGTCGTTTTCTTTATCGTGTAAATTTTGTTTTACCCCATTTATCTGCTCATCAAGAAGAGATTGTAGATTCACTATATCTTTTTCCAGTGCCGTGGTCAAATTCTCTACTGCATCCTTTGTCGTAGCCGATTCCGTAAGATTGCTTATAAAATATTCATGATGACTAATACTATTTTTTGCTGAAGTAATATTATAATTAATTTCTTCAATATTTTTAGAAATTGTATTCAATTTTTCATTAAGGTTTTTTTCATCAGACTCTATTTTTTGCTGTTGCGCGAGGAAATCTTCTATAACATTTTGCAGCAATTTATTATTTTCTTTTCCATTTACTTCTAACTTTATAATTTTTTCTGTTAACGTAGATGTCACTTCATCAAGTTTATTGAAATTTGCGCCATAAAGATTTAATACGGCATTTATTCTCTTTAATTTATCGTAATTAGCTTCGCTTTGCGATGCACACTTTTCAATTTTTTCGTTGAGACTGCCTCGAAGCGCCCTATCGTTACTTAATATACGTTTATCTACATAGTATTTGTTCGCAGCGTCTGTAGAGTTTCCAGGATTTGCTAATCGTATAATTTTTCTATTTTTTGCATCATAGCCGCCCTCATTAACGTTGAAATGAAGAAAAATACCTTTCCTTTTCATATTAGAATTTTGTAACCGATCATTAGCATCTTCTATGCCCTTACCACTAAACTTGTTAATGAACATTATAAGACTAAATATAATTTAGGCATACACAAATATTATATAATAATATTGGCTTCGCGAAGTTCCTCCACTATTGACATAATTTCATTATCATGTCCTGTATGTCCAACTTTTTTTGATAATATTAAAAGCCGTAAACGGTCAATAAGCTCATTAGGATTGTCCCAGTGAACATAATTCACTGGTTCATTCGTAACTAACATATTATTCGGTATATATTTTTTCATTGCAAATTTATTTCCTGCTCCAACTTTAAATTTATTAGATTTTGTTTTAGCTCTTTCCGCGGCTGTAGCTATAGCTAAATGTGGTGCTAGTAATGGAGCAATTATTTTTTTATATTTAAATCCTTTACTGCCCATAATCTGTTGTGATGATTGGTAATCTCTACGGAAGGCATTTGTTTTTAATAAAATAGTTTTATACTTAATTAAATCTGTATTATTATATAATTTTGAATTGGGAATTTTCTTGAAAATTAATTCGAAAATTCCAGGGGTTCCGCCGTATCTAGGTTTCTTAATAATAATATTATCATTTTCATCCACCTTAAATATGCTGTCACCTAACATTAAATTGTCATCTTTAAAATATATGCCGTAAACATGATCAATTTCTTTGTCAAAATCTGTACTGAAAAATAAGCTAATATATTTTCGTGATAATGGGCCTAAGTTCTCCTGCATTAAATTTCTAACATCTTTAGGCGGATTTTGTAATATTTCACTAATAGAGGATTCCGCATGTGATTTTTCTAACGGTGGAGGCTCTTCAACATTTGGTCTTTCTATCGATAATGGTATAGGAGATATAGGAGTTGACGCTTCAGCAAATGTCCTTCTCCTACCTATTTGTGGCGATGCCTTAAATTTTATATTATCATTTTTAGTTTTAGTACTCCTAATAACGGCACTAGACGGCGAATAACTATAATGCGTTTCACTCAATGACGGATTAACCATTTCCTTTGTTTTTTTCTTACTCAAGTCTTCAACTCCTCCACTACCTTCATCTTCAAAAACATCACCTTCATTATCTTCAATATCTTCAATATCACTTTCAATATCTTTTTCAATTTCAAATTTTTTCTTTTCATTTTCATTATTGATATTTGTAATTATATTTTTCTCTAGTAATTTTTGTAGAGGTTTAGTTATCGGTTTATACGTTTCTTTTAAATATTCCTCAGACTCTATTTTACCAAGTTTCAAATCTTTATATATTTTTCGAATTATATCACTTGTTTTCACGATATGTTTTAAAATTTGCCGGCGTTTCTTATTTTCTCGCGTACCACCCATCTCACTTCTCACTCCTTCCGTGGATGTATAATGACTGAATATTAGCAGTATACTGATTTACATAATAGCAAACTGATCAAATTCTTTTCGATACCTTCCATTTTGAATATTACTATCCTTATCACTTACTAAAAATCCATACTTTTTCTCCCAGCAATTTCTACATAATGCTAGAAAATCTTCATAGCTCATATCCGTATTAATATGTTCATTATAAATATGGCGTAAATTTGTATTATCTTACTGAAAAATTACTAATAAATTCGTATTATCTCTTATAAGATGCTTAGGTATTTTTGCATAAGTTTGACATAAATAAAAACTATCGATATTAGAATGTCTGCCCATTGAAAAATACTCCCTTATAGTTTGCTGTTTATCACAGGCTACATCATCGAATATAAAGATAGAATTAGGCAAAGCTTCAGAAATCGGAATAATCTCGCTATTATTTGAAAATGTATAATAGCCGATGTCTGGTACTGCTGATATAATTCTTTCGAGATAACGATATTTTAGTTGTTGTAGTGATTTCGAATACACATAAATATTTTCAAAGCGCACTCCATTAGGGCTTTCAATTAAATTAACTATTATATTGGTTTTTCCACAATTAGATGGTCACGCATATTATACAGCGAATAGTATTGGGGAGTATCTTACTACGACGTCGATAATTATCATTACGATTTTGTTCAAGTAACATTTTTTCACACACAAAATTATTACAAATTGACAACGGCTGCTTAACGAAACACATGATAATATTACCCGTAGAGACTAAAAGAATAACTACGAATATTCGCTTACAGCAAAAGCATATAAATAGGCGAGTAATCATTTATTAGCTTTATTATCTCAGAAGATGTTGAAGTGTAAGTGTAATGATAGCGTATGCAAATAGAAAAGAAAGAGTGAATAGCAGTCATACTAAGGGGAGTGGTATATTAAACTCTGCAATCAATGCACTTCCGTTCGAATTACATATTCCGGGGTATCAGATTTGCGGACCTGGTACGCATTTAAACAAAAGATTATCATTAGGACAAAAAGGTATAAACCAATTAGATTCAGCTTGTCGCGAACACGACATCGCCTATTCTAATAGTAAAGATATCGAGGAGCGACATAAGGCAGATAAATCTTTAGCAGCGGCTGCTAAACAAATTGCTACAGCGCAAGATACTAAACTTGGCCATCGTATTGCCGCTACTGTTACTTGGGGTCTTATGAATGCAAAATGAAAAATGGGTATGGGCATGAATAAAAAGAAAAATAGAAAAAGAAAGATACGTATTGCTAAACGAGGCGGATTTATACCGCTATTGCCACTTCTCGGTGTCTTGGGTTCGCTAGCGGGAGGTGCTGCTAATATTGCATCCGCAATAATTAGGTCTAAAGCTCAGCAAAAGCAGTTAGAAGAATTGAAAAGACACAATGCAACTTTAGAAGGTCGCGGACTCTATTTATCTCCGTATAAACGTATAAGCGGTCGCGGTATTAGAAAACGAAGAAAGGCCGGAAAAAAAAAAAATAATAATTCGAATACATTAGTCGCAACTGGAGTAACCACTAATATACAATTAGAAAAAGCATGCAAAAGTATTCCATATTTTAGAGGGGTTTTTATGCGAAATAAACTACCTATAACGATAAGAAGAAATGAATGTGGAATAGAAAATTTGGATAATAATGAAGGAAAAGGAACACACTGGGTGGCATATATTAAAAAAGGAAACAATGTTAAATATTTTGATTCGTTCGGTAATTTAAGGCCACCGTTAGAACTAATAAATTATTTTAATAAAAAAAACCTAGCAGCAGTTTCTTATAATTACAGCAGTTATCAATCATACGACATGACTAATTGTGGTCAGTTATGCTTTGAATTTCTTAAACGTAACATCTAAAAATGTCGTTTACTGTAACTTTAAGTGGCACGTCTTCAGACTTGATAGCCGAAACATTTCACGCTATTCCTAATATCGATGAATCAAATAATAAATTTTATTACGACGGTAATAAGGAAATCGTTATACCAAAAGGTTCCTACGAACTATCAAGTATTAATACCTATATTCAAGACAATATTCGTAAAGAGGTAAGCGAGGATCCAGATAATATCTTCATATTACGTGCAAATAATAGTACGTTAAAAAGTGAAATCAAATGTAAGTATTCTATTGACTTCGGTAAACCAAACAGTATTGGAAGTATATTAGGATTTTCAAACAAGAGAATACTTGAACCTGAAAAATGGTATGAATCGGATATTACAGTAAAAATTATTAAAGTGAATATAATTCGTATTGACTGTAGTATTACTGCCGGTGCATATAGTAACGGGAAAATTGTGCACACAATTCATGAATTTTTCCCAAACGTTGAGCCAGGATATAAAATATCGGAAACGCCGTCAAACGTCATTTATCTTCCAATCATCGTAAGAGTTATAGACCGTATAAATTTACGAGTAGTAGATCAAAGCGGAGATTTAGTTGATTTCGGAGACGAAGAAGTGACAATAAGATTACATATTAGAAAAAATGATAATTTATAACAATAATGATAGGAGGGCTAATAGCGTGGAAAAAGTATGTAAATTAAGAGCACCGATTAAGAAACGTGTCAGTAGAGCGATACACTTCCACCGAAACCCATCTCATTCGCGAAAGAGTCTTACATCGGCGTCAACGTCGAAAATAAAGAGGTTAAGTTCGACAAATAAGAAATTTTTAGAATCGCTAGGCTTTACGGTAATATCTAAATAATATGAGCGACCCGCTTAATATTCATGATTCTCCTGTTATTGATAATCGAATTAGTGGCTACGAGTTTCATGCTTATAATCCCTACGTTAATTCTTCTCTAAGTTTTAACGATGAAATAAGAATTCCGATACAGCAGCAAGATTTAATTGTATTACCATGTGAAAGTTACTTATTAATTGAGCGACGGTGTAGCATAAAATATAATAACGATGCAAATAAAACTAGCCGCTTAGAAAACAATGCAATTGCTTTCCTATTTACTGAAATACGATATGAGCTTAATGCAATTGAGATAGACCGTTGTAAAAATGTGGGCATTACTACTACATTAAAGAATTATATTTCACTCGGAGATTCTAAAAGTAGGGAACTAGCTAAAGCCGGTTGGAATTATGGAAAATGGAAACCACTAAACGAATCTGTCAATTCGTTTAGTTTTTGCGTACCGTTGAATATAATTTTAGGATTCTTTGAAGATTATAAACGCGTAATTACATATGGAAGGCATGAATTAATTTTAATTAGAGCAAAAGATGATAAAAATGCAATAGTATCCGAACATGAATTTGTCGTGGAACCAAAAATTGAATTAACAAAAATACAATGGATGATGAAACACATTACGTTAGACGAAAGTACTAAATTACAATTTTTACGCCTTCTACAACATGATAGACCAATTTCAATGGGCTTTCGTTCTTGGGAGTTACACGAATATCCCTTATTACCCGAAACACAAAATCATACGTGGGCTGTTAAAGCCTCAACTCAGCTAGAAGAGCCTCGCTACATCATATTTGCGTTTCAAACTAATAGAAAAAATGATTTCAAGAAAGCCTGTACGAAGTTCGATCAATGCTTTCCACGGGATGTTAAGCTTCACTTAAACTCCGACTTTTATCCCTATGATAGGCTCAATTTAAATTTTGGTAACAATCAAGCTACAATCTTATATGATATGTACGCTAGATTTAAAAAATCATATTATAACTTATCAGATTTATCTGAATGTGCAACATTACTGAGCATGGACTCTTTCATTGACACAATAGGTCCAATAGTAGTAATTGATTGTTCGCACCAAAACGAAACGGTCAAAACAGGTACGGTAGATGTAAAAATTGAATTTGAATGTGCTAATAATATCCCCCCCAATACATGTGCCTATTGTCTTATTTTACATGATCGCATAGTAGAATATAACCCATTATCTAGTATTGTGCGTAAGCTAAAATAAATGTGACTCCTCTACTACGATAGAATTACCCCCTCTTATTGTACATTAATATCTAACACCCAATGCATATAAACTACACCCGCTATCATAAACAGTACCTTATAGCACGCTCAGACGTGAACAAAGGACGATCGGTGGTCTCAACGTCATAGTGAAATTAAACATGGAGAATTGTAATTTCAAATATCTCCTATCAATTAGTGAAAACTGTGAGATTGAGTGTCCAAATCATTGGAAATTTATAAATAATGATACAAAGATTAAAGATATTTTAAAATTTATTATTGAAAGAGATTTACATAAGTTTCTAATGATAAAAGTAAATACAACTTTTTATATATTCAATAAATTATTTAAAATAATGATACCGGTGATCGAGGAGACCGATACGATAGCGTCAAAATGGTAAGTAAATAATAAATACTCTTATTCTTCTTTTCATATTTACAACTTTCCACGTATACTCAGTTTTATTCTTTTTCAGTGTTTCAAAATTCGAGTTCATGATGGAGATAAACGACAAATTTATAAAATCACCGTCTACATGGCTTTATATGGAAATATTAGAGATTATTGAAGATATTCTATCGTTTATAGACGACTACGGATTTGAGGAAATGTTAGCTATTAAGTTAAATAATGATATTTATATGTATGACAAAGAACACAGGGAAATCTTGCAATTACATTTGAAGTAAGTACACAGCTTCACAGACTTTATTCGCTTTAGCAAAAATATTTAATTTAAGTCTTTGCAGCGTACCGATGTTGCATCAGGACTCTGAGGATTGTTCGGCAATATCATATTGCGCGAGTTTTAGTTCTGACGGTAACGAGGAAAGCGATACAGAGAACAACAGTGAAAAAGGAGCTACTTATGCCTCTTCCTCGCCATCGCCCGTAGAATCCATACCGGATTTGCTATCGGAACAAGACTGGCAGGAATCCATATCAGATTTGCAATCGGAACAAGAAACGCAGGATTATATTTAACATTTCTCATATTAATTCTTTGTATCGTAAGAACATATTTAAATTGTATTTTTAACTTTATTTTAAAAACGATAGATATAAATAAATAATACTTGCATTGATATTTACATTATTACGATCATTTACTACCGTATTCCATCGCGCGCGCACCCGACTTTATCGTTTCGCAGCTCAAATGTTCGTAGACAGTATCGACATTGTATAATGTAAATTCACCTAAAGATAATAACAACGAACTGCACTTCTCTGCTTCCTAGTCTGCTGATGCTACGAAGAGTATTAACCGATGTGCTACGTTTAACGTGCGAATATTAGCTAGCGCCTAGCGCCCTTTCCCCGGGACCCTCTCCCCTCCCTCCCACCCCCGACCTGCAACGCGTCCGCTGCTCCAAGATGACGCCGGACCCCCTCCTCACTGCCCGTACACCTTGCTCCCACCCAACCTCCTCCTCCGTACTACAATCGTCCTCCGCTCTCGATATCGTTGTGCCCACACACGCTCGAGTACCGCCTAATCGCTTATCGTATCATTCCTCTGCAACCTTCTCCTACCGGTCTACTTCCAACCCCCCGCACGGCATTTCGTAGTACAACGCCTACTACTACCTCTGTCTACATTTCGTAGTACAACGCCGCGTGTCGATGGCGCTTATCGTCCTCCGCTCTCGATATCGTTGCCCACACGCTCGCTCGAGTATCGTGTAATCGCTTATCGTTCGTTTCGTATTGTTCCTGTCCAACCCCTTCTCCTCCTACTCTCTAACTTCCGTGTAAACCACAAACTTTCGACCTAACAGAAAAAATAAGGCAAGGCCCCCCGATATCAGCAGCGACCGACTCGATATCGCCCAACCGCCGACTTTTAACCTTGACCGCTACCGCTGTGGAATCGAACGGCTCGCCTTCTTCACCTTCCAACGTTCTTCCGATTTTAACCGCCGACCGCGCAAACTTCCACCTGATTAAGACAAACCGCAAACTTCCCCTCATTAAAAGACAAACCGCAAACTTCACCTCTCCGATAAGACAAACCGCAAACTTCAACCTGTGATTAAGACACTAACCGCAAACTTCGATAAAAAAATAAAAAATACACGCAAACACGCAAGACCGAATGACTGCGGTCCAGCAGAATCGACTACAGTGGTCCAGAATCGGCTACTGGTCCAGAATTACTGGTCCAGAATCGGCTTACTCTCGCCTCGGGTCCAGAAGCGGCTTACTCTTACTACTCGCGGCTACTCGTGGAATTGCGTATGATTTCGGTAGCAGACATGAAACTTGCAAGGCCAAAGAAAGGAAACATACTGGTAACACAATACGGACAGCACCGAATTTTTAGTATTGTGCTGACCGACCGTTTTTTTAATACACCTAGTACTACGGACAGTGTGACTGGACTGCAGAGTCTTCGTAAAACATTATCAAACTACGGGGCAAGCGCTTGCGGTATATCGCTGGAGGGAAATATGACAGACAGTTTGACTCGCGAAACGTTCATACAGGAAATTAGTGAGGTATTTGAACATACTGGTATCACCATAACCCTTTTCACGGAAAAGGTATCAATTCCCCCGGAATCGTTGCGGGCGGAGATTATTAAAGAACTGCATGCAGGTGTTGTGGGAGGGCATAAAGGCGTTACGAAAACCTATCGAAGAATAAGAGAGAGATTTTATTGGCCGGGAATGAAAAACGAGATCCAGAACTTCATTAGAACTTGTGCGGAATGCCAGGAAAAGAAATTAATACGAGCAAGAACGCGTGAACCAATGGTAATTACCGACACACCGATAGAGCCTTTTGCGAAAGTATCTCTTGACACAGTAGGACCGCTCCCCACGACTCCCGACGGGAATAGTCACATATTCACGATGCAGGAGAATCTAACAAAATTCTGCCTCGCGGTGCCCGTACCCGATATTAAGGCCGAGACTATTGCTCACGTCCTCGTGACTAGCCTTATATTGCAGTACGGAGCTCCGCGAGTTTTATTAACAGATAAAGGTACCAGTTTTATAAATAAAGTTATCCGCGAAATTGGGCGATTATTCGATATCGACCACGTAACGACTTCCGGTTACCACCCGCAGACTAATGGAGCCTTGGAGCGTAGTCATATAGTACTAACCGAATACATAAAACATTATTTAGGCGAATACGACGATTGGGATCGGTTGGTACCGTTCGCAATGTTCTCGTATAATATGTCGGTGCACGAAGCGACTAACATTACGCCCTACGAACTAGTATTCGGTAGACTAGCAAGATACCCGAACTCTTTTTGCATCGACGACAGGGCAGATAGGTACGGATCGTATCTACGGGAATTAATACCTCGCCTGTCTGAGATGCAAGTGGTAGCGGGAATAAACTTAATTGCTGCAAAACAAAAATCTAAGGAGCGATACGATAGACACGCGCGACCACTAAATGCGAGGGAGGGCGACATGGTTGCGGGTGCTTATCGAACCGAAGAAGGGAAAGATTAGTAGTAGATATCGAGGGCCCTACAGAGTTGTCAAAATCCTAGAGGGAAATACCGTGCTGCTGGAGAACGAGAATGGCGAGCGTATTGTTAAACACGCCGACAAAGTGCAACCCCTGTACCAGTAATATACGGGCGTAGATGGTAAGACCAAAGGCACGTCGCACTCTAGACACGTCGCGCACACTTACAGCTAGCTGCGCAGCCATCCTCCTGTTGCGGCAATAAGAAAAACGGCATACATCGGGCCAGGCACTGAATTGATAATAATTGTATTTCTAATAACACCATAGTTTAGTTGAAATGGCGAGCAGACCAAGGAACCTTGAGTGTAGGCGTCTGTTCGTGACGCGGCTGGCGCGAGGGACAAAGAAGAAGGACCTGATGCGGATCTTCGCACCATCCGGGGCAGAACACGCAGTCGTGCGCCAATCCCCACATGGGAATTGCGGTTACGTGACCTTCGCCACCGTAAACCAGGTGAAGGCGGTGGTGGAAGACGCGGCGCAACATCCGATCGTCCTGCACAAGCGGCGGATTGCCTTACAAATGGCGGACGCATGGCACGATAGAGCTCAACCTCCGGTTTCGTCAACATCGGCGATGCACCCGTTCGACGGTCTGGGATGGTGGCCAACACCGCTGCTTCCGGCGGACGTGGTGGCGGAAATCGCCAAATACGTCAGTTACATCGACCTGGCAAGGATGGAGCAGGTCAACAAAGCGTGGAGGGCTGGGGTGCTCCTACATCTCCAAACCACCACTACCCTGACGCTAACGAGTTGGCGCTGGCCGGAATACCGAGACTTGAAGGTGGTTACCCATGACGCATATTATTGGTTGCTGCGGAGGCGCGCCCCCGCACTTCGTGCCGTCAACCTTAGCGACTCGGAAGTGGCAGCGAACTTGCGTCCGTCTCTCCTAACACTGACCGCGACGTATGCCCCGCTTTTGGAAGAGTTAGATCTCTCCGGGTTTAGTGTCCTGCCGTCTGGACTGCGTGCGATCGCGAACGGAGCCCCTAGGTTAAGGTATTTAAGCGTAGGGGAGTGTGGGCGTCCGGTGGACCCCGAACTAAAATGGGTATTTGCCGCCCACAAATTAACGAGGTTGTCCGCGTCCGATACACCCATGACGGGCGCTGCATTCGCCACACTGAGTTGTTGCCTGGAGAAGCTCGCGTTAACCAGAACTCGAACGAAGCCCAACTACCTCGCGACGTTTCTCTCAAAACCGGTCAGACTGACGGAGCTTACCATCGACCAACCAGTCTTCTTCGGGGACAAAGTTACACGGCACTGGGGCACAACCGCGCGATGGGAGAGACAATGGTCAAGATGTGCCTGCGATACTGCGATCAGAGGGACGAGGCACTCGACGAGGAGCTGGCGGAGGCGGAAGAGCACGGCGAGGTGGCGAATTTCATGGAGTTGGGATATGGCTCGGTAATGGGAGCAATGTGGCTTCCACCGCGTTTCACAGGAGTGAAACATCTCACCCGTCATTGCAACAGCTGGGTGGAGGTGTCCTTTATCGATGCGGTCGGCGCCCACATGAAGTCGCTATTTCGCATTTCCTTGATATCACGGGGTGTACGAACATCCGGGGACAATTCTCATTAGAGGCCCTTGGGGACTTGCCGATGTTGCGACATCTGAACATGAGCCTCATGTATCCCTCCGTCGGTGCTCAATTCCTCTCGCGCATGCGCGCACTCGAAGAGTTGGAGTGCAGGGACAACGCCGGTGTGACTGACGAGGACATATGCGGCCTGGTGAGAAACTCCAGTACCATCAGGGAGGTGGACGTAGAGGCGTGCATAGGCGTGCGTAGGCCGCTGATCGATTGTGTCCTACAAGTATTACGGGGAGATCCGCATGGACACAGTTTCGATTTGAAAGTGGGAGGGACCAGTGCAATACGTCATCGGCGCGATAGACAGATGCTACACGTTAGAATCCGCTACCACCGGACGTCAGGGAACCCCTACGCTTAAATTAGTTCCTAACACATCATCGGGGACGATAATGATTCCAAGGGGGGAGGGTGTTACGTCCCAACGTAACTTTTAACTTATTTGCCTAGTATTTTCCTTGTTCTTGCTACTCCGATCTCCGGTTGCGCCTATACTTGTATATTACGGCGTATGCCTATCGCAGCCGGCGTACCGTTAGAGTATTACAGTTAAAATCATGTCATTTTCCTTTTACTCCGGGCTTCGTATGCGCCTATACTTGTATATTACGGCGTATGCCTAGCGCATGCGTGGTACCGTCGAGCGGTAACTTCAAGTAGAATATTCCCCGCCTTGGAATCACCGTCGTCCCCACCCAATATACCGACTCATGACAATATATATATATATATGTAGCATAAGGAACGAATGCGTGTACGCGGTATGCAAGTGTAAGTGTAACTTAAGGTTAGCGACGAGTTTCCGCTTAAGAATATTGTTTATCCTTTTCTCTCTCTTTTCATTTACTAATTGCGCCACTGTTAGGCATCGCTGCGGAGCAAGACTATTTTTCGATATCATTAATTCCACCGAAGCGTGCGCTTGACAGTTACTAAGTTCCTGCGTGCCGAGATCGACTTGCACTCATAATAAAATCTGTTAGTTAGAGAAAGAGACTAACGAACAAAACCAGCGTCTCACTGTACATAGCCAGCCGAATGTTTGTATATATCGTCAACCGCTATGTGGCCGATTCTGTGAGAGGAGCCTAAAAACTTCCTCTGAGCCGGCCTAGGAACCACCTCGAGACGCGATCATCGTCGCAGTTGGCTGTATAGTCGCGAGGTGCGTAATCCTCTGTCCGAGGATATCTTAGTTTATTCTTTGTGAGCTAATCTGTGCAAATTCTTACAGTTTAATCAGAGACTCATTGATCCTCGTTAAATCGTAGTGTTAAAATCTAGCTATTAATAAGAGCAAGGACTCATATTTCTTTTGTTTTTCTTTTTGGTTTCGAATTCTAATCTAGAGTGCGAATAGTGCGATCCGCGTTATTTCCGGCACGTGGTCGGCGAATTGCGCCGAGCCCGTTAGCATATAAGTTTCATTTATAAAGAACATTATATTATTATCCTAAGTAACACTTCCGCACAAGTCTTCTCTCGGTGAGGAATTGGTATTGTTTTTAGACTGATTTAAACATCTAGACCGGTCTGAGGGGTCTCTTCGCGAGTAACATCTACAGCTCCGATAACACGAGAGCTTAGGCCATCTCAAGCCTAATCGTATATTAATACCTTTTTACGATTCGAAGGTACTCATCGTAATAGCGCATACGAATTTCCACCGACATACAACCGAACTAAGAGCGAGAGCGAGAGAGAAAGAGTAACACAGCGAGCGACATACCATCGAGCGAGCGTGAGAGAGTGAGAGAGAGAGAGAGAGAGGTCAAAGATTGTCTGAGCGTTTCCAGCAGCACGGTAAGAATATTCCAATTAACCAGCTAGATCATGATTTCTGGCCCGACTCTTGCCCCCAGTACATGTATTACGGGAAACCCAGGGCAATAGTTGTAGAGGCGATCTCGTGCAGTGTGCTCTGAGCGCTGGGCGATCGAAAACTGTTTTATTCTACGAGAATACTCTGTATCAATTATATGACGAATATCACGCGTAAAACGAGCTACTTCGTTCAAACCACGATTATACCACGCGTTGCATACAGGCGAATTGTACTACCGAACATTGTGTAATAGTTAGGCTTTCTGTTTCTTATTATACCAATACTCCGATTCAAGACCGAACATTGGACCCATTGTTAGAAACGTGGAATTGATGTTAGCAGTGGGATACTCCTTCTTTCTGTGTATATATGTATAATATTCTATATTTCTGTTTCTTTGTACCCACTTCTAACCGTGGAATTGGTGTCAGAAGTCTGCTTTCAAATCAAATCACCTTTGTATCTGCACCTGAACAGTCATCACAGAATAAACACTTTGCTTTTTCACACTATACCCGATTTATCCTTTTATTTTCTTTGCATGCGCTATAACTAACATTATCTGTACTGGAATACAACACGTAACAACTCAGCAACCTGTACGGGTTGATAAGAGAGAGAATCCTATAAGTCCTGCAGATCGAGTAGATTGATTTCGTCTTCGCGTCATTATTCTATTCGGTCATCGATATAAACATATAATCATCTTTTCGGTTTATATCCTTTAGTTTTAAGTATTCACGCGTTGCTCCCGGGCGGAACGGTCGACCGCTCGAACACACACAGTTCCATCCTTGACAATCTTTAGATCGACTTATCGCGACGCCCGGACGTAACAGCTCCTAAAAGCCATATTCTACTGAATACGGGAACCCAGGTTGACTGCAACCCCTATATTCCGTTAATGTATTATTTGGATGGCGTATGGTACAAAATAACCCCCTCAGCTACCTCGGCAGTGGCACCCAATGGATTACAGCCAGCGGTAATGCAATCATGGATCTATACGAATCCCGCCGAACTGGCAACATCAGGGATTTACTCCACGCAAGATCTCGAACAGCTAAGGAATCATATAATGTTTCCAGCCGAAAGACCTGCCGTACTAAATACCATAGCTAGAGGAATGTCTGGACAAAAGGTAAATATGCAAGGCATATCTCTGATAAATATGTTTGATGAAAAAACCTTCGAGGAAATAGCATCCTCCACCTGGTCCAGAATATGGCAATGGTTTACGTGTTTCTGTACCTTCAGTGCAGGATTATTCGGAATATGGATCGCCATCAAAACAGTAAAATTTGCGATCGACACTGCACTACATGGTTACGCATTACATAACGTCTACGGGTGGGCCATACATCCGATAGGCGCTGTATGGGACTCAGTGACTAACGTCCTGATACATCTTAGGAACCGCACACCGGATGGTGACGAGTCCAGACGCCAAAACACGGCCCCACAGGCTGAGGAGGCGAACACCAGCCTCGTCCCACCGGAAAACGTAGACACCCCTACCACCACATCGGGATTCACGAGTGTTTACCCCAAGATATCACAGGAAACACGCTTCTCGATAAAATCGCAGAATATACACTGCGAATAACTACACAAAGCTAATACATAAATATATAGAACTATAGGTGCGAATACGCATGTGATTACAGATGAAATATACCAGCTCAGGGGACATTGCGAGAACAATGGCAAACCTCGAAAAGGCACAATGTCTGAAAGGGGGATGCTCAACAACAGTTCCGTTAATTTAGAATTCGCGCGCGACATGACGCGCCGTTGACGTCACCACGAACGCCTGGGCGGTCGGACGCTTCTGCCGATCCTCGGCTGCAACCGGGCCGACCGAGCAATTCGGTGGGCAGCCCGGGGGGAGGCGGAGGGGGTCCGAACAGGTGAGAGACGAGACTCACGACACAATGCCACCGTTCGCGTTGTATTGACTTCCGAGAAGGACGTAAACTTTAACGAGAAAGCAAGTGTGGAGAAAGCCATGAGTGTCGTCCCGCTCATCTGCGTTCCGCTCCCCGTTACATTTCCCGTCCTAATCGGGTTACATTTTGTCGTTTGCCTTATGTTTAATCTTTCGCTAAGAGCGCCTTTTCGTTTCTCATTTTAGTTTCTATCTTCTTTTTTTGCTGTCCGCGTGTTGTTAGATTTAATGTAGTTTCTAGTCCCGCGTAGTCTTTAAATTAGTTTACTCAGAAATCAGATCGCGTGCGTGTTTAATAGTAATTCTTAATGCCTAGACCTATATTCTCTTTTCTTTGAAATACATTGTAAAGCGTGTCTACGGTCATTCCTTGTTTCGCCTCCCCTCACCCTTGTCTTTCCCAAGTCCTTCCCTCACTCCCACGGGTCTCATTCGAAACCGGCACTGCCTTCGCCGAAGGAAAGATCCGACCGACGATCGGAAGGATTTCCTAGCGACAACAACAAACCCGACGACACGAGACCCCCACAATTTATTTTGACCGGCGTGTACAGGATACCTGCAAAACGAAAATGGAGAGTCGGCATATCTGCCGGCATTTATACACGCATTGGTAGGCACCTACGCCAAACCCTTGAAATGTAGGACATGCGGTACACCAATATTTGTCTCCCGCCAAGCATCGGAATGCTACAAATGCACAGCACTATACTTATGGTATGCCGACCGATATAAACAAGCAGGGATCGAAACGGAAATGTTATATGAAACCATCTTAGCACTAAACACCGATAAGATGTACGACAAGGAGTTTGGAGACCGGGCCCTGGCGTGAGAAAAGGGGGTAGGAAGTCTCCAGTGATGAAGACATCATTTAATCAGCAAGGTCAGAAATGTTTAGATTCAAGCAGAATGAAGGACTTGCAACTCCCACTCAAGCTTTTTCGCAGGGCTGAACCGAACTTATAAAAGACCGGACGTCCTTGTACTTGTCAGTCTAAAAAGTGAGATCAGAAGGTGACAAACAGTAAAAACCCATATTGAAAAGTGCAATAATGGAAGGAGTTTCGGAAGAAGGACTGGCGCCGAACGCCCCGCATTTCCCGGTATGTTTCCTACCGTTGTATGTGCAACTCCCCGTAATCGGGCTTGTTCCACCCATGGAAACAAACATGAGAACGACGCAGCATACTAGAGACAGCCGACCACCCCCGCCACCCTACTACGGGCCACACTACATTTACCGCCCCTAATGTGGAAGCACCAACCCTGCCACCGGTCCCGATACAATCGGAGGAACGACGACACGGAGAAGAAGAACCGGAATGGGACCAGGAATTCTTCAACACTTTCGATGAGCATCTTTTTAATAACCTCCTGGGCGACCTGGACTTGCCGCCAAGAACATCCAATGCGGACATTGGACCACCCCAAGGGGGGGGGGGGGGGGGTGTTACGGTCGCCCCGATAAACCTCTACTAGAGCAACACCATGGGCATGTGGTGAGGCGTTCGCCCAGAACTCCGGCTCACTCCCCGGACCGACTCCAAGTCGGGACCCGCAGGGCTCAGCGACGTTGCCGAAGCCACCGACGTGGAAGCCGGCACGGCCCTAGAAACAACGGCAGGCGAAGCGGCGGACACGAGATACGGCGTTAGATGGAAAAACGGGCACACCACTCGTAACAAGGCAAGGAGGAAGTAAAGAAAGTCAAATGGGCACAGCCCACGAACCAATCAACCGACGCAACTGCGGAGTGAACGAAAGGAGGGAGCCTGTTCGAAGCTCCAATCAAAGTGTTTCCTAATCTGAGTTATTGCTGCGACCGTGACCCTCCGTGTACCTCAGCTGTTTTTAAATAACGTTTGTGTACCTATCGAGATCCCGTCACCGTTTACCCACATGCATCCGTGCAAATACCTATTGTACCGACAGCGATAGGAGCATGGGCTTGTTTGTCTTTAATTTCTTTATAAGGGAGCCTGCGACCGCCGTATAGTTAGCAGACAACTATCATAGATTTCGGCTATTTTCGGCTCAATCGTTTACGAATAGTTTACGCAAGTTTACGCAATCGATTTCAGAGTTTACGAAATCGTAGTTTGCCCGTAATTAACAATTTTTATGTGGGTGTATAGTTAGCAGACGACTATCATAGTTTTCGGCTATTTTGGTCTCAATCGTTTACGAATAGTTTACGCAAGTTTACACAATCGATTTCAGAGTTTACGAAATCGTAGTTTGCCCGTAATTAACAATTTCAATATCTAGTAATTATCGTCTGCTACCGCGCAGCGCCACCGTGGCCGGGGAGCGAAGCTGACCAGATGCAAGCTCTGGCGAAATAATTTTGACGTCTCTCGTGTGTAATGGTCTCAATCGTTTACGAATAGTTTTCGCAAGCTGCTGTATCGATTTCGGAGTTTACGAAATTGTATTTTGCTCGTTATTAACAATTTCAGGATCGGCTAACGTGCAGCTCGCAAGCGCCGCCGTTGGCCGAGGCGAGAATCGCTCTTCGGACATGGAGTAACGAAACAATTTTGACATATCTCATCTCTAACGGTCCCAATCGTTTACGAATAGTTTACGCAAGCCACTGTAACGATTTCAGAGTTTACGAAATCGTATTTTGCTCGTTATTAACAATTTCAGGATTGGCTAACGTGCAGCTCGCAAGCGCCGCCGTTGGCCGAGGCGAGAATCGCTCTTCGGACATAGAGTAACGAAATAATTTAGACGTATCTCGTGTGTAATTGTCTCAATCGTTTACGAATAGTTTTCGCAAGCTGCTGTATCGATTTCGGAGTTTACGAAATTGTAGTTTCGTCGTAATTAACAATTTCAGAATCGGCTATCGTGCAGCGTCGATTGGCTCCCAAGCGCCGCCGTTGGCCGAAGGGAGAAGCTGCATGATAGCCGATTCTGAAATTGTAAATTTCACGACAGCAAGGAATTTTGCTGGCATGCAGCACAAATATTACTTTGCAATGCTGAACCTTGCAGGTCACATTGTCGGAGTATTGTAGGAATATTGCTGCAATATTCCTATGTCAGCCCCCTCGAAATTTGCGGGAATATTGCAGGAAGATGACACAGAATATTGCATCAAGGTCCTAAGAATATTCATTCAATATTATATCCTACATATGATTCTGTTTTACATTATGAATAATTCAAGAAAATTTGTTTTACAATACATTATTATTATTAATGAAATATTACATTACACTAAATATAAAAGTACATATAAAATATTTACATTAAATATAACAGTAAATATAAAAACTACACTAAATATAATAGTAAATATAACAAAATCTTAACCTAGTCTCAATTCTATTTAAGATTTCATTTTTCGCTCAATTCTCGTTTTTGCTTGCCAATGACGTCATTTACTTCCGCCTTTTTCAACTTATTATTGCCAACGGCCATACAGGCTACTATAAAATAATAAAAGAATATTAGTGATTATTATAAGATTAATAATAATGTATATCTGTAGGAAAATACTTTGGAATAAGTTCGCAGTCCGCAATTTTGGAAAGCTTTGCTTCTGCAAGCGGCCCTGCCAACTGAAATTTACTGCGATTCCGTCTGCAAGTACTCGGGATATTACAGCTGCTACGCACATAGTCAGCTTACCTGGGCCAACAATATTTAAGTCGACGAATCTGAAAAATTTCATGATGTTATCATGTGTACATAAAAGGCAGATCAAAACAGCAACTAATTAATATAAGTTATAATAGAAATATTGTGAAAGCAAAAGAGTATTGCAGATCAATATGAACCAATAAAATTGATAGTTATAGCGAGAAAGAGATATGAATTCAACACAAAAAAACACGATATATTGATTCCTTCATAGGCGAGAAAGAGTATTGTGGAATTAACGCAAAAACATGAAATAATGATTCTCTCGCGGACATGCACCAAACCTATCCTTATATATCCTTTACCTTTACCCATATCCATGCCCACGCCCACGCCCATAGAAACTGTAATAGTACAAACATTCATCTGAATAGGCATTATACGCAAATGAGCAGTGACGTGACTTCAATACTTTTGATGCTGACAACTACATGTTCAGGAAACCTCAGCTGTTGGAGGAAATTTATTGGATGATCATTATTATATTTTGTTCCACGAAAGATATTACTTTTTTCGTTGTAGAACAATAATGGTACTTTAGAAGCACGTGTGATTAAAAAATAATTACCAATTTTTTCTAAAATTCAGTCTGTTCAAGTTTGGGCTCAAACGAGGCCAAATCATCCATACTTTGCACTATGGGAACCCGCTGCAATTCATTTTCGGATGTTTCGTCCTCATCAACTTCGGCATTTTAATTTTTGGACTCCAACAAAAAATCGACTTTTGTGTACAGATCCTTTATTTGTAAAGATATCGTAGACAGCATTTTGTAAACACATTTTCGAAATCCTAAAATATGTAAAACAGAAGGTAGAAACATTGATATGAATGGTTTATTTGTTTTATTTACCAATTTCT
Organism: Priocnemis perturbator; assembly: GCA_963942575.1. Classification (NCBI taxonomy): domain Eukaryota; kingdom Metazoa; phylum Arthropoda; class Insecta; order Hymenoptera; family Pompilidae; genus Priocnemis; species Priocnemis perturbator. The sequence goes on along the minus strand of CAWWDK010000140.1, from coordinate 231,851 downwards.
AAGGTGTATGGATGATGCTCCCAGTCTCCACAGGCACTGCCTTGAGCTGCAATAGTTTCAGTAGCTAAGGGACATTAGAAAAAGATGAGAAACATTTGCAATAATCATGATTATTATGAATACACTCCGATAATATGAAGCTTACCTCCATGGCTATGTAAACAGTGGTAGGGGGTTCATTCTCATCATATGCAATGAACGTCAAACCCCCAGGTGTTGATGAATCGAATAAGGGTTCAAGCATTACAGGTGTAATTAGTAGATTGGTTAATGTACTCTCCGCTCGTCTGTGAATGTGTCGTCATATGTTGATTTTTTCTTGAGTTTTTAGATATGGACTCCATACTCTCTTCTTCCGAGGATATGACCCTTTTAACCTTAGCCCTCCTTCGGTTTTTTAAGGCCCCAGCTAACTCATATTCCAAGAGCTCATCCGAAAAGAAAACATCAGATGTGTCCTGTGCCTCATTTAATTTTTCTTGGGCCCATACTCAATCATCTACAAAGTATATAATTGTTCATTATTATGACATCGATAGGTCTTCTAGGTATAAAAAATATAGACATCTATATTATATATAAACACATACACACATTATTAATAATATCCACTATACATACCTGTCGACCCAAAGCAACGCTAATAACTGCACAATCCTCTCACGAGGTTTGAGATAAAGCCTCGGAAATTATTAATTTCTCTAATTTGTTCAGCGACTTGACGTGGCCTGGCCATTTGCTTACACTTTTGTTGGCATTTAACCAACAGGTTGGAATCACTTTCAACCCATTGCTCAATTCCACGATACAATATTTTTCTTCTATTACTTGTCGATGGAAGCCGTGAGATACGTCAAAAGTCAAAACTACTTGATCAGGGTATACATCTGGTCAGCTTCTCCCTTCGGCCAACGGAGGCGCTTGCGAGCAAATCAACACTGCACGATAGCCGATTCTGACATTATTAATTACGGGCAAATTAGAATTTCGTAAACTCCGAAATCGATACAGCAGCTTGCGAAAACTATTCGTAAACGATTGAGACTGCTGCACACGAGATACGTTAAAATTATTTCGCCAGAGTTTGCATTTGGTCAGCTTCTCTTTTCGGCCACTGGAGGCGCTTGCAAGATCTACATTACCCCATTCTCGAAATTGTTAATTACGGCCAAAATACGATTTCGTAAACTCCGAAATCGATACAGCAGCTTGCGAAAACTATTCGTAAACGATTGGGACCGTTACAGATGAGATACGTCAACATTGTTTCCATACTCTGTGCTCGAAGAGCGATTCTCGCCTCGGCCAACGGCGGCGCTTGCGAGCCAATCAACGCCGAACAATAGCCGATTCTGAAATTATTAATTACGGGCAAATTACGATTTCGTAAACTCCGAAATCGATACAGTAGCTTGCGAAAACTATTCGTAAACGATTGAGACCGTTGCACACGAGATACGTAAAAGATATTTCGCCAGGTTCCGCATCTGGTCAGCTTCTGCTTTCGGCCACTGGCGGCGCTTGCAAGACCTACATTACCCCATTCTCGAAATTGTTAATTACGGGCAAACTACGATTTCGTAAACTCTGAAATCGATTGCGTAAACTTGCGTAAACTATCGTAAACGATTGGGACCAAAATAAGCGAAATCGGTGATAGTTGTCTGCTAACTATACGGCGGTGTTCATATCCATCTTTCGTTTTTTCAAATGGACCGACACAGTCACAGTGTATCGTGTCGAAGGGGAAAGGCTTCTTTTCAATTGGGTGCAATTTCCCTTTCTTTCGGTCCGGTCTGTCGTTTGCATACTACGCAAGTAATGCAGTGATCGATGTACTTACGGACAAATCTTAGCATTTTTGGGAACCAGTATTTTTTCGCGATGCGGTCGTATGTTTTTTCAAAGCCTACATGACAGTTTTCGTCATGGTACAGACGCAACAAACCAAGGCGGCTTCCCTTCGGGACAAAACTTCGGTAGATCACTCGGCCTGTGTCCCGGAGTGTTTTTCGACACAGTATACCGTCTCTTAGCTCGAAATCCGTAATAACAGTATCGTTCGACTTTACCCGCTCGATCATGTTTTGCGTTTCTTCATCATTTTTCTGCGCGATTTCTAGCCAGGAGCCCTCACAAATTACGTTTACGCGATAGTTTTTACACGGATTTCTACTTAAATAATCCACGTGCTCTACGTCTTTGCCTTTCCTATATTCAAGATCAAAGGAAAAGTCTTGTAGAAATATCCACCAACGAGCTACGCGTGGTAATAAATCTTTTTTCTTTTGCGTAGCCTTAATGGCATTACAGTCGGTGACAATTTTAAACTGCATACCAAGCAGATATACGCGGAAGTATTTCAGTGCGTTCACAATCGCGAGTGTCTCTAGTTCATACGAATGATAGCGCGATTCCTCTGGGCTGGTACGACGACTAAAATATGCGACCACGCGTAGTTTCTTTTCCACTCTTTGGAAGAGGATTGCACCATATCCAATGGAACTAGCGTCGGTGTGGAGCTCCGTATCTCGCGTTGGGTCGAATATTACGAGCAAAGGGTGTGTACTCACTTTGTCTATGATGTACGATCGCGCTTCTTCCTGTTCTTTACCCCATACCCACGGCTCATTATGTTTTGTTAATTTGGTCAAGCACGCCGTTCGCACCGCGAATTCAGGTACAAACTTCCGGAAATAACTCGCAAGGCCAATAAATTGTCTTATCTGCTTCACATTGTTCGGAACTGGTGATTCTACTAGGGTTTTAACTTTTTCTTTGCCTGGCTTTATGCCTTCGGATGATATCTCTCGACCCAGGTAATTGATCGAAGTTTCAAAAAATTTACATTTTGCGATGTTTAACGTGAATCCTGCCTTGTCCAATACCTCCAACACGCGCTCTAAACTCTGTAGCCCTTCCTCGACCGTTTGCGATGGGATCAAAATATCGTCCATATAGTCTAATGCGATGCTATTTCTTAGGTTGCCTAGAGCCGCGTTAATGGCTCTCTGAAAGACAGCGGGCGCATTACAAAGGCCGAAGGGCATACGCATATACTCATAATGCCCGTCGGGGGTAACAAACGCAGTTTTACAAATTGAATCGGCGGCAATGGGTATTTGGTGAAATCCCGCGGCCATGTCTAGCGTAATAAATACCCTACCCTTTCCCAAACGATCCAATTGATCGTCGATTAGTGGTAAAGGGTATCTGTCTTGAACCGTAATTCTATTTAACGCTCCGAAATCCACGCACAGACGGTCCTCTGCATTTTTCTTTTTTACTAAGATAACGGGGCTTGCAAACGGCGAGTTGCTTTCGCGTATTATGCCGTTACTTATGAGGTCATCTATGATCCCCCTTAATTTCTCCCGTTCCGAAAGTGACAGACGGTAAGGGTGGTAATTTATTACCTTGTTCTCCTGAGTAATTATTTTGAGTTCCGCCGTACTTACGGACCGCACGTGATTGCCAGTGGTCAACATTCGCTCGAATTATCTTAAAAGATCTCTAAGAGAATCGTCCGCAACGTAGAGTGTGAAGCACGGTGCCTTCGTTGTAGCCTCGTTCCTTTCTGCCGTGACAAGTCCGCACCGTTGAAGCCTCGTCGTCCCATCAGGTTCCGTCACAATGCGTAGATCGGTATGCACCAGGACATTCTTCCCGATGATGACCTCGTACGGTATTGCAGTATCCGGGACAACAAACAAATCCAACTCAGTGGACACATCCTTCGTCTGAATTAATGCTGATGTGCATCCGACGGTCGTCGTGCTAGACTCACACAGTCCTTGTATTGTCGTCGTGTACGCGTTTACTTTGCAGTTTACCCGGTCGGCAACACTTTCTCTCACGAGGGAACATGTTGCGCCATTGTCGATCAAACAGCGTCATACGATCATCTGTCTCAATAGTATTGGTGTCAGTTTGTGTTCTACTGAGTAGCACACGTTGGCTTCGGGTTTCTTCGAACCTTGATTGTTTTGGGCTGTTCGCTGCTTCGCCCAACATTACGATTCGGTATGGCCCCTTTTTTGCAAAAATTGCAGTTAGTTACGCTGGGAGTTTCCCGTTGCGGTAATAATTTTCTCCTTTTCGGGCAATTCACCCGTTTATGTCCCAGCTCATTGCATTGGTAGCATCTGCCGTCTTGTCGGTTCGGAGCGCGTTCTCCGCCATCGCGTGCAAATCGTTCCCTTCGTTACGTTTCTTTTACGAAATTGGTCGTGCCCGTGATCAGCGCCGATGGCGTCGCGTAATTCGCGGACAGCATGGCCTGTCACACGTTCTGATCTGTGATTGTGCTTATTGTCAGCTCCACCAATTCTTCGGGTCGAAATGCTACACGCGCCTTCTCGAGACAGCCCACTTTTTTCCTTGCATATTCCACGTACGTGGTCGCGTCGTCGCTGTTATAGGTCAGCGCCCGTAGCAAGCATTCGTGGAGTTTCTTCTGCGGACCGAAAATGGCGCACAAGTCCTCCTTGAATTTTTCCCACGTTCGGGGTCTCCCTTTCCATTCTTGGTACCATACTTTAGCAGAACCCGCAAGCGCATGGGTGGCGGCACTCAACCGCTGTTGCGGGGTCGAATCACGGGTGATATGTTACACTTCGTTGCACCAAGCATTAGCGTCGTCATTCAGTTCGGTACCACGGAATTGCGGCACCATATCCAAAAGAGGAGGTGTCGTTGCATTAATAATCTTCGGGGTAGCCGGCATTACGCCTCTTGCAATTTCGGCTACCACTTGGCGGATGATGTCCTCCAAGGACGGGGGAGCACGCGAGTTCTCCATTTTTTCGTGTCCCGATCACGTCCCGAACAAAACGAAAGGGAAAAAAAAATAAAACGAGGAAACCAAAAAAAGCACACAAAGAAACATAACACGATACAATCCACAGCACAATAAAATCAACGAAAATGAATCAAGAATTAGCTTTGCAGCTAAGGCGCGTAAAATTCACTATATCCCACTTCTGATGTTAGAAACCCGCAAAATGGCTCGACGAGATGTGTTCGTTTTAGCGATTCTGGGGGAAGTGCAGAGGGGTCAAGCTCCGTCCTCTTTCCAACAGGCAAAGCCGGCTCCGATCTTCGGCCAGATTCACACTCGCATTTGTTTACAATGCTTACTCTTACTGAGACGCAGGTCAATGCACCGGCCACCGAGGTAAACACACGATCCGCGACTCTCGGCGCCTCCAAGAACAGGTGACACATCAACGCACTGTCGTGTGCCACTGTAGAATTACCGCGTGTTATGGGCGAAATCAAATGCATCGCTAACAGGCAGCACAGCAAGCACAGGCAGCACAGGCAGCAAGCACAGGCAGCACAGCAAGCACAGGCAGCAAGCACAGGCAGCACAGCAAGCACAGACAGCAAGCACAGGGAGCAAGCACAGGCAGCACAGCAAGCACAGGCAGATAGCACAGACAGCACAGCAGGCACAGGCAGCTTGCACAGGCAGCATAGCAAGCACAGCAAGCACAGCAAGCACAGGCAGCAAGCACAGGCAGCAGAGCAAGCACAGGCAGCAAGCACAGGCAGCATAGCAAGCAGAGGCAGCACAGAAAGCACAGGCAGCAAGCACAGGCAGCACAGCAAGCACAGGCAGCAAGCACAGGCAGCACAGGCAGCACAGCAAGCACAGGCAGCAAGCACAGGCAGCACAGCAAGCACAGGCAGCATAGCAAGCAGAGGCAGCACAGAAAGCACAGGCAGCACAGGCAGCACAGGCAGCAAGCACAGGCAGCAAGCACAGGCAGCGCAGCAAGCACAGCAAGCACAGGCAGAAAGCAAAGGCAGCACAGCAAGCACGGGCAGCACAGCAAGGACAGGCATGTTAGAAACCCGCAAAATAGCTCGACGAGATGTGTTCGTTTTAGCGATTCTGGGGGAAGTGCAGAGGGGTCAAGCTCCGTCCTCTTTCCAACAGGCAAAGCCTGCTCCGATCTTCGGCGAGTTTCACTCTCGCATTTGTTAACAATGCTTACTCTTACTGAACGCAGGTCAATGCTCCGGCCGCCGAGGTAAACATATGATCCGCGACTCTCGGCGCCTCCAAAAACAGATGACACAGCAACGCACTGTCGTGTGCCACTGTCGAATTACCGCGTGTTATGGGCGAAATCAAATGCATCGCTAACAGGCAGCACAGCAAGCACAGACAGCACAGCACAGGCAGCACAGGCAGCACAGCAAGCACAGGCAGCACAGGCAGCACAGCAAGCACAGGCAGCAAGCACAGGCAGCACAGCAAGCACAGGCAGCAAGCACAGCAAGCACAGGCAGCACAGGCAGCAAGCACAGGCAGCACAGCAAGCACAGGCAGCACAGCAAGCACAGGCAGCAAGCACAGGCAGCACAGGCAGCAAGCACAGGCAGCACAGCAAGCACAGGCAGCACAGGCAGCACAGCAAGCACAGGCAGCAAGCACAGGCAGCACAACAAGCACAGGCAGCACAGCAAGCACAGGCAGCACAGGCAGCAAGCACAGGCAGCACAGCAAGCACAGCAAGCACAGGCAGCAAGCACAGGCAGCACAGGCAGCACAGCAAGCACAGGCAGCACAGGCAGCAAGCACAGGCAGCACAGCAAGCACAGGCAGCAAGCACAGGCAGCACAGGCAGCACAGGCAGCAAGCACAGGCAGCACAACAAGCACAGGCAGCACACCAAGCACAGGCAGCAAGCACAGGCAGCACAGCTAGCACAGGCAGCAAGCACAGGCAGCAGAGCAAGCACAGGCAGCAAGCACAGGCAGCACAGCAAGCAGAGGCATCAAGCACAGGCAGCACAGGCAGCACAGCAAGCACAGGCAGCACAGGCAGCAAGCACAGGCAGCACAGCAAGCACAGGCAGCACAGCAAGCACAGGCAGCAAGCACAGGCAGCTCAGGCAGCACAGCAAGCACAGGCAGCAAGCACAGGCAGCACAGCAAGCACAGGCAGCACAGGCAGCCAGCACAGGCAGCACAGCAGGCACAGGCAGCACAGGAAGCACAGGCAGCACAGCAAGCACAGACAGCAAGCACAGGCAGCGCAGCAAGCACAGGCAGCACAGGAAGCACAGGCAGCACAGCAAGCACAGGCAGCAAGCACAGGCAGCACAGTAAGCACAGGCAGCAAGCACAGGCAGCACAGCAAGCACAGGCAGCAAGCACAGGCAGCACAGCAAGCACAGACAGCAAGCACGGGCAGCAAGCACAGGCAGCGCAGGCAGCACAGCAAGCAGAGGCAGCACAGCAAGCACACGCAGCAATCAGAGGCAGCACAGCAAGCACAGGCAGCAAGCACAGGCAGCACAGTAAGCACAGGCAGCAAGCACGGGCAGCACACCAAGCACAGGCAGCACAGCAAGCACAGGCAGCAAGCACAGGCAGCTCAGGCAGCACAGCAAGCACAGGCAGCAAGCACAGGCAGCAAGCACGGGCAGCACAGCAAGCACAGGCAGCAAGGACAGGCAGCACAGCAAGCACAGGCAGCAAGCACAGGCAGCACAGGCAGCAAGCACAGGCAGCACAGCAGGCACAGGCAGCACAGGAAGCACAGGCAGCACAGCAAGCACAGACAGCAAGCACAGGCAGCGCAGCAAGCACAGGCAGCACAGGAAGCACAGGCAGCACAGTAAGCACAGGCAGCAAGCACAGGCAGCACAGCAAGCACAGGCATGTTAGAAACCCGCAAAATAGCTGGACGAGATGTGTTCGTTTTAGCGATTCTGGGGGAAGTGCAGAGGGGTCAAGCTCCGTCCTCTTTCCAACAGGCAAAGCCTGCTCCGATCTTCGGCGAGATTCACTCTCGCATTTGTTAACAATGCTTACTCTTACTGAGACGCAGGTCAATGCACCGGCCGCCGAGGTAAACATATGATCCGCGATTCTCGGCGCCTCCAAAAACAGGTGACACAGCAACGCACTGTCGTGTGCCACTGTCGAATTACCGCGTGTTATGGGCGAAATCAAATGCATCGCTAACAGGCAGCACAGCAAGCACAGGCAGCACAGCAAGCACAGGCAGCACAGTAAGCACAGGCAGCATAGCAAGCACAGGCAGCAAGCACAGGCAGCACAGCAAGCACAGGCAGCAAGCACAGGCAGCTCAGGCAGCACAGCAAGCACAGGCAGCAAGCACAGGCAGCACAGCAAGCACAGGCAGCACAGGCAGCCAGCACAGGCAGCACAGCAGGCACAGGCAGCAAGCACAGGCAGCACAGCAAGCACAGGCAGCAAGCACAGGCAGCTCAGGCAGCACAGCAAGCACAGGCAGCAAGCACAGGCAGCACAGCAAGCACAGGCAGCACAGGCAGCCAGCACAGGCAGCACAGCAGGCACAGGCAGCACAGGAAGCACAGGCAGCACAGCAAGCACAGACAGCAAGCACAGGCAGCGCAGCAAGCACAGGCAGCACAGCAAGCACAGGCAGCACAGCAAGCACAGGCAGCAAGCACAGGCAGCAAGCACAGGCAGCACAGTAAGCACAGGCAGCAAGCACAGGCAGCACAGCAAGCACAGGCAGCAAGCACAGGCAGCACAGCAAGCACAGGCAGCAAGCACAGGCAGCTCAGGCAGCACAGCAAGCACAGGCAGCAAGCACAGGCAGCACAGCAAGCACAGGCAGCACAGGCAGCCAGCACAGGCAGCACAGCAGGCACAGGCAGCACAGGAAGCACAGGCAGCACAGCAAGCACAGACAGCAAGCACAGGCAGCGCAGCAAGCACAGGCAGCACAGCAAGCACAGGCAGCACAGCAAGCACAGGCAGCAAGCACAGGCAGCTCAGGCAGCACAGCAAGCACAGGCAGCAAGCACAGGCAGCAAGCACAGGCAGCGCAGCAAGCACAGGCAGATCAGGCAGCACAGGCAGCAAGCACAGGCAGCACAGCAAGCACAGGCAGCAAGCACAGGCAGCACAGCAAGCACAGGCAGCAAGCACAGGCAGCAAGCACAGGCAGCGCAGCAAGCACAGCAAGCACAGGCAGCACAGGCAGCAAGCACAGGCAGCAAGCACAGGCAGCACAGCAAGCACAGGCAGCACAGCACAGGCAGCACAGCAAGCACAGACAGCAAGCACAGGCAGCAAGCACAGGCAGCACAGGCAGCACAGCAAGCACAGGCAGCGCAGCAAGCACAGCAAGCACAGGCAGCACAGCTAGCACAGGCAGAACAGGCAGCAAGCACAGGCAGCAAGCACAGGCAGCGCAGCAAGCACAGCAAGCACAGGCAGCACAGCAAGCACAGGCAGCACAGCACAGGCAGCACAGCAAGCACAGACAGCAAGCACAGGCAGCAAGCACAGGCAGCACAGCAAGCACAGGCAGCACAGCAAGCACAGCAAGCACAGGCAGCAAGCACAGGCAGCACAGCAAGCACAGGCAGCAAGCACAGGCAGCACAGCTAGCACAGGCAGCAAGCACAGGCAGCAGAGCAAGCACAGGCAGCAAGCACAGGCAGCACAGCAAGCAGAGGCAGCAAGCACAGGCAGCACGGCAAGCACAGGCAGCACAGCCAGCACAGCAAGCACAGGCAGCACAGCAAGCACAGGCAACACAGCAAGCACAGGCGGCACAGCAAGCACTGGCAGCATAGCAAGCAGAGGCAGCACAGAAAGCACAGGCAGCAAGCACAGGCAGCGCAGCAAGCACAGGCAGCACAGCAAGCACAGGCAGCAAGCACAGGCAGCACGGCAAGCACAGGCAGCACAGCCAGCACAGCAAGCACAGGCAGCACAGCAAGCACAGGCAACACAGCAAGCACAGGCGGCACAGCAAGCACTGGCAGCATAGCAAGCAGAGGCAGCACAGAAAGCACAGGCAGCAAGCACAGGCAGCGCAGCAAGCACAGGCAGCGTAGCAAGCAGAGGCAGCACAGAAAGCACAGGCAGCACAGCAAGCACAGGCAACACAGCAAGCACAGGCGGCACAGCAAGCACTGGCAGCATAGCAAGCAGAGGCAGCACAGAAAGCACAGGCAGCATAGCAAGCAGAGGCAGCAAGCACAGGCAGCACAGCAAGCACAGGCAGCGTAGCAAGCAGAGGCAGCACAGAAAGCACAGGCAGCGTAGCAAGCAGAGGCAGCACAGAAAGCACAGGCAGCACAGCAAGCACAGGCAACACAGCAAGCACAGGCGGCACAGCAAGCACAGGCAGCATAGCAAGCAAAGGCAGCACAGAAAGCACAGGCAGCAAGCACAGGCAGCGCAGCAAGCACAGGCAGCACAGCAAGCACAGGCAGCAAGCAAAGGCAGCACAGGCAGCACAGCACAGGCAGCGCAGCATGCACAGGCAGCACAGCAAGCACAGGCAGCAAGCACAGGCAGCACAGCAAGCACAGGCAGCAAGCACAGGCAGCACAGCAAGCACAGGCAGCACAGCACAGGCAGCGCAGCAAGCACAGGCAGCAAGCACAGGCAGCACAGCAAGCACAGGCAGCACAGGCAGCAAGCACAGGCAGCACAGCAAGCACAGGCAGCAAGCACAGGCGGCGCAGCAAGCACAGCAAGCATAGGCAGCACAGCAAGCACAGGCAGCACAGGCAGCAAGCACAGGCAGCGCAGCAAGCACAGGCAGCACAGCAAGCACAGGCAGCAAGCAAAGGCAGCACAGGCAGCACAGCACAGGCAGCGCAGCATGCACAGGCAGCACAGCAAGCACAGGCAGCAAGCACAGGCAGCGCAGCAAGCACGGGCAGCACAGCAAGCACAGGCAGCACAGCAAGCACTGGCAGCACAACAAGCAAAGGCGGCACAGCGAGCACAGGCAGCACAGCAAGTACAGCAAGGACAGGCAGCACAGCAAGCACAGGCAGCACAGCACAGGCAGCACAGCAAGCACAGGCAGCACAGCAAGCACAGGCAGCAAGCACAGGCAGCACGGCAAGCACAGGCAGCACAGCCAGCACAGCAAGCACAGGCAGCACAGCAAGCACAGGCAACACAGCAAGCACAGGCGGCACAGCAAGCACTGGCAGCATAGCAAGCAGAGGCAGCACAGAAAGCACAGGCAGCAAGCACAGGCAGCGCAGCAAGCACAGGCAGCACAGCAAGCACAGGCAGCAAGCAAAGGCAGCACAGCAAGCACAGGCAGCACAGCACAGGCAGCAAGCACAGGCAGCACAGCAAGCACAGGCAGCACAGCAGGCACAGGCAGCACAGCAAGCACAGGCAGCGTAGCAAGCAGAGGCAGCACAGAAAGCACAGGCAGCGTAGCAAGCAGAGGCAGCACAGAAAGCACAGGCAGCACAGCAAGCACAGGCAACACAGCAAGCACAGGCGGCACAGCAAGCACTGGCAGCATAGCAAGCAGAGGCAGCACAGAAAGCACAGGCAGCATAGCAAGCAGAGGCAGCACAGAAAGCACAGGCAGCAAGCACAGGCAGCGCAGCAAGCACAGGCAGCACAGCAAGCACAGGCAACACAGCAAGCACAGGCGGCACAGCAAGCACAGGCAGCATAGCAAGCAGAGGCAGCACAGAAAGCACAGGCAGCAAGCACAGGCAGCGCAGCAAGCACAGGCAGCACAGCAAGCACAGGCAGCAAGCAAAGGCAGCACAGGCAGCACAGCACAGGCAGCGCAGCATGCACAGGCAGCACAGCAAGCACAGGCAGCAAGCACAGGCAGCACAGCAAGCACAGGCAGCAAGCACAGGCAGCACAGCAAGCACAGGCAGCACAGCACAGGCAGCGCAGCAAGCACAGGCAGCAAGCACAGGCAGCACAGCAAGCACAGGCAGCACAGGCAGCACAGCAAGCACAGGCAACACAGCAAGCACAGGCGGCACAGCAAGCACTGGCAGCATAGCAAGCAGAGGCAGCACAGAAAGCACAGGCAGCAAGCACAGGCAGCGCAGCAAGCACAGGCAGCACAGCAAGCACAGGCAGCAAGCAAAGGCAGCACAGCAAGCACAGGCAGCACAGGCAGCGCAGCAAGCACAGGCGGCGCAGCAAGCACAGCAAGCATAGGCAGCACAGCAAGCACAGGCAGCACAGGCAGCAAGCACAGGCAGCGCAGCAAGCACAGGCAGCACAGCAAGCACAGGCAGCAAGCAAAGGCAGCACAGGCAGCACAGCACAGGCAGCGCAGCATGCACAGGCAGCACAGCAAGCACAGGCAGCAAGCACAGGCAGCGCAGCAAGCACGGGCAGCACAGCAAGCACAGGCAGCACAGCAAGCACTGGCAGCACAACAAGCAAAGGCGGCACAGCGAGCACAGGCGGCACAGCAAGTACAGCAAGGACAGGCAGCACAGCAAGCACAGGCAGCACAGCACAGGCAGCACAGCAAGCACAGGCAGCAAGCACAGGCAGCACGGCAAGCACAGGCAGCACAGCCAGCACAGCAAGCACAGGCGGCACAGCAAGCACTGGCAGCATAGCAAGCAGAGGCAGCACAGAAAGCACAGGCAGCAAGCACAGGCAGCGCAGCAAGCACAGGCAGCAAGCACAGCAAGCACAGGCAGCACAGGCAGCAAGCACAGGCAGCACAGCAAGCACAGGCAGCAAGCACAGGCAGCACAGGCAGCAAGCACAGGCAGCACAGCAAGCACAGGCAGCACAGGCAGCACAGCAAGCACAGGCAGCAAGCACAGGCAGCACAACAAGCACAGGCAGCACAGCAAGCACAGGCAGCACAGGCAGCAAGCACAGGCAGCACAGCAAGCACAGGCAGCACAGCAAGCACAGCAAGCACAGGCAGCAAGCACAGGCAGCACAGCAAGCACAGGCAGCACAGGCAGCACAGCAAGCACAGGCAGCACAGGCAGCAAGCACAGGCAGCACAGCAAGCACAGGCAGCAAGCACAGGCAGCACAGCAAGCACAGGCAGCACAGGCAGCAAGCACAGGCAGCACAACAAGCACAGGCAGCACACCAAGCACAGGCAGCAAGCACAGGCAGCACAGCTAGCACAGGCAGCAAGCACAGGCAGCAGAGCAAGCACAGGCAGCAAGCACAGGCAGCACAGCAAGCAGAGGCATCAAGCACAGGCAGCACAGGCAGCACAGCAAGCACAGGCAGCACAGGCAGCAAGCACAGGCAGCACAGCAAGCACAGGCAGCACAGCAAGCACAGGCAGCAAGCACAGGCAGCACAGCAAGCACAGCAAGCACAGGCAGCACAGCAAGCACAGGCAGCAAGCACAGGCAGCAGAGCAAGCACAGGCAGCAAGCACAGGCAGCACAGCAAGCACGGGCAGCACAGCAAGCACAGGCAGCACAGCAAGCACTGGCAGCACAACAAGCAAAGGCGGCACAGCGAGCACAGGCGGCACAGCAAGTACAGCAAGGACAGGCAGCACAGCAAGCACAGGCAGCACAGCACAGGCAGCACAGCAAGCACAGGCAGCAAGCACAGGCAGCACGGCAAGCACAGGCAGCACAGCCAGCACAGCAAGCACAGGCGGCACAGCAAGCACTGGCAGCATAGCAAGCAGAGGCAGCACAGAAAGCACAGGCAGCAAGCACAGGCAGCGCAGCAAGCACAGGCAGCAAGCACAGCAAGCACAGGCAGCACAGGCAGCAAGCACAGGCAGCACAGCAAGCACAGGCAGCAAGCACAGGCAGCACAGGCAGCAAGCACAGGCAGCACAGCAAGCACAGGCAGCACAGGCAGCACAGCAAGCACAGGCAGCAAGCACAGGCAGCACAACAAGCACAGGCAGCACAGCAAGCACAGGCAGCACAGGCAGCAAGCACAGGCAGCACAGCAAGCACAGGCAGCACAGCAAGCACAGCAAGCACAGGCAGCAAGCACAGGCAGCACAGCAAGCACAGGCAGCACAGGCAGCACAGCAAGCACAGGCAGCACAGGCAGCAAGCACAGGCAGCACAGCAAGCACAGGCAGCAAGCACAGGCAGCACAGCAAGCACAGGCAGCACAGGCAGCAAGCACAGGCAGCACAACAAGCACAGGCAGCACACCAAGCACAGGCAGCAAGCACAGGCAGCACAGCTAGCACAGGCAGCAAGCACAGGCAGCAGAGCAAGCACAGGCAGCAAGCACAGGCAGCACAGCAAGCAGAGGCATCAAGCACAGGCAGCACAGGCAGCACAGCAAGCACAGGCAGCACAGGCAGCAAGCACAGGCAGCACAGCAAGCACAGGCAGCACAGCAAGCACAGGCAGCAAGCACAGGCAGCACAGCAAGCACAGCAAGCACAGGCAGCACAGCAAGCACAGGCAGCAAGCACAGGCAGCAGAGCAAGCACAGGCAGCAAGCACAGGCAGCACAGCAAGCACAGACAGCACAGGCAGCACAGCAAGCACAGGCAGCAAGCACAGGCAGCACAGGCAGCACAGCAAGCACAGGTAGCACAGGCAGCAAGCACAGGCAGCACAGCAAGCACAGGCAGCACAGCAAGCACAGGCAGCAAGCACAGGCAGCACAGCAAGCACAGACAGCAAGCACAGGGAGCAAGCACAGGCAGATAGCACAGACAGCACAGCAGGCACAGGCAGCTTGCACAGGCAGCATAGCAAGCACAGCAAGCACAGGCAGCAAGCACAGGCAGCAAGCACAGGCAGCAAGCACAGGCAGCACAGAAAGCACAGGCAGCAAGCACAGGCAGCACAGCAAGCACAGGCAGCAGGCACAGGCAGCACAGCAGGCACAGGCAGCAAGCACAGGCAGCACAGCAAGCACAGGCAGCACAGCAGGCACAGGCAGCAAGCACAGGCATCACAGCAAGCACAGGCAGCGTAGCAAGCAGAGGCAGCACAGAAAGCACAGGCAGCGTAGCAAGCAGAGGCAGCACAGAAAGCACAGGCAGCACAGCAAGCACAGGCAACACAGCAAGCACAGGCGGCACAGCAAGCAGAGGCAGCACAGAAAGCACAGGCAGCAAGCACAGGCAGCGCAGCAAGCACAGGCAGCACAGCAAGCACAGGCAGCAAGCAAAGGCAGCACAGGCAGCACAGCACAGGCAGCGCAGCATGCACAGGCAGCACAGCAAGCACAGGCAGCAAGCACAGGCAGCACAGCAAGCACAGGCAGCAAGCACAGGCAGCACAGCAAGCACAGGCAGCACAGCACAGGCAGCGCAGCAAGCACAGGCAGCAAGCACAGGCAGCACAGCAAGCACAGGCAGCACAGGCAGCAAGCACAGGCAGCACAGCAAGCACAGGCAGCAAGCACAGGCGGCGCAGCAAGCACAGCAAGCATAGGCAGCACAGCAAGCACAGGCAGCACAGGCAGCAAGCACAGGCAGCGCAGCAAGCACAGGCAGCACAGCAAGCACAGGCAGCAAGCAAAGGCAGCACAGGCAGCACAGCACAGGCAGCGCAGCATGCACAGGCAGAACAGCAAGCACAGGCAGCAAGCACAGGCAGCGCAGCAAGCACGGGCAGCACAGCAAGCACAGGCAGCACAGCAAGCACTGGCAGCACAACAAGCAAAGGCGGCACAGCGAGCACAGGCAGCACAGCAAGTACAGCAAGGACAGGCAGCACAGCAAGCACAGGCAGCACAGCACAGGCAGCACAGCAAGCACAGGCAGCACAGCAAGCACAGGCAGCAAGCACAGGCAGCACAGCCAGCACAGCAAGCACAGGCAGCACAGCAAGCACAGGCAACACAGCAAGCACAGGCGGCACAGCAAGCACTGGCAGCATAGCAAGCAGAGGCAGCACAGAAAGCACAGGCAGCAAGCACAGGCAGCGCAGCAAGCACAGGCAGCACAGCAAGCACAGGCAGCAAGCAAAGGCAGCACAGCAAGCACAGGCAGCACAGCACAGGCAGCGCAGCATGCACAGGCAGCACAGCAAGCACAGGCAGCACAGCAGGCACAGGCAGCAAGCACAGGCAGCACAGCTAGCACAGGCAGCGTAGCAAGCAGAGGCAGCACAGAAAGCACAGGCAGCGTAGCAAGCAGAGGCAGCACAGAAAGCACAGGCAGCACAGCAAGCACAGGCAACACAGCAAGCACAGGCGGCACAGCAAGCACAGGCAGCATAGCAAGCAGAGGCAGCACAGAAAGCACAGGCAGCAAGCACAGGCAGCGCAGCAAGCACAGGCAGCACAGCAAGCACAGGCAGCAAGCAAAGGCAGCACAGGCAGCACAGCACAGGCAGCGCAGCATGCACAGGCAGCACAGCAAGCACAGGCAGCAAGCACAGGCAGCACAGCAAGCACAGGCAGCAAGCACAGGCAGCACAGCACAGGCAGCGCAGCAAGCACAGGCAGCAAGCACAGGCAGCACAGCAAGCACAGGCAGCACAGGCAGCAAGCACAGGCAGCACAGCAAGCACAGGCGGCGCAGCAAGCACAGCAAGCATAGGCAGCACAGCAAGCACAGGCAGCACAGGCAGCAAGCACAGGCAGCGCAGCAAGCACAGGCAGCACAGCAAGCACAGGCAGCAAGCAAAGGCAGCACAGGCAGCACAGCACAGGCAGCGCAGCATGCACAGGCAGCACAGCAAGCACAGGCAGCAAGCACAGGCAGCGCAGCAAGCACGGGCAGCACAGCAAGCACAGGCAGCACAGCAAGCACTGGCAGCACAACAAGCAAAGGCGGCACAGCGAGCACAGGCAGCACAGCAAGGACAGGCAGCACAGCAAGCACAGGCAGCACAGCACAGGCAGCACAGCAAGCACAGGCAGCAAGCACAGGCAGCACGGCAAGCACAGGCAGCACAGCCAGCACAGCAAGCACAGGCAGCACAGCAAGCACAGGCAACACAGCAAGCACAGGCGGCACAGCAAGCACTGGCAGCATAGCAAGCAGAGGCAGCACAGAAAGCACAGGCAGCAAGCACAGGCAGCGCAGCAAGCACAGGCAGCACAGCAAGCACAGGCAGCAAGCAAAGGCAGCACAGCAAGCACAGGCAGCACAGCACAGGCAGCGCAGCATGCACAGGCAGCACAGCAAGCACAGGCAGCAAGCACAGGCAGCACAGCAAGCACAGGCAGCACAGCAGGCACAGGCAGCACAGCAAGCACAGGCAGCGTAGCAAGCAGAGGCAGCACAGAAAGCACAGGCAGCGTAGCAAGCAGAGGCAGCACAGAAAGCACAGGCAGCACAGCAAGCACAGGCAACACAGCAAGCACAGGCGGCACAGCAAGCACTGGCAGCATAGCAAGCAGAGGCAGCACAGAAAGCACAGGCAGCAAGCACAGGCAGCGCAGCAAGCACAGGCAGGACAGCAAGCACAGGCAGCAAGCAAAGGCAGCACAGCAAGCACAGGCAGCACAGGCAGCGCAGCATGCACAGGCAGCACAGCAAGCACAGGCAGCACAGCAGGCACAGGCAGCAAGCACAGGCAGCACAGCAAGCACAGGCAGCGTAGCAAGCAGAGGCAGCACAGAAAGCACAGGCAGCGTAGCAAGCAGAGGCAGCACAGAAAGCACAGGCAGCACAGCAAGCACAGGCAACACAGCAAGCACAGGCGGCACAGCAAGCACAGGCAGCATAGCAAGCAGAGGCAGCACAGAAAGCACAGGCAGCAAGCACAGGCAGCGCAGCAAGCACAGGCAGCACAGCAAGCACAGGCAGCAAGCAAAGGCAGCACAGGCAGCACAGCACAGGCAGCGCAGCATGCACAGGCAGCACAGCAAGCACAGGCAGCAAGCTCAGGCAGCACAGCAAGTACAGCTGTGCTGCCTGTGCTTGCTGTGCTGCCTGTGCTTGCTGTGCTGTCTGTGCTTGCTGCCTGTGCATGCTGTGCTGCCTGTTCTTGCTGCCTGTGCTTGCTGTGCTGCCTGTGCTTGCTGCCTGTGCTTGCTGTGCTGCCTGTGCTGCCTGTGCTTGCTGCCTGTGCTTGCTGCCTGTACTTGCTGTGCTGCCTGTGCTTGCTGCCTGTGCTTGCTGTGCTGCCTGTGCTTGCTGTGCATGCTGTGCTGCCTGTGCTTGCTGTGCTGCCTGTGCTTGCTGCCTGTACTTGCTGTGCTGCCTGTGCTTGCTGTGCTGTCTGTGGTTGCTGCCTGTGCTTGCTGCGCTGCCTGTGCTTGTCCTTGCTGCCTGTGCTTGCTGTGCTGCCTGATCTGCCTGTGCTTGCTGCCTGTGCTTGCTGTGCTGCCTGTGCTTGCTGTGCTGCCTGTGCTTGCTGCCTGTGCTTGCTGTGCTGAGTGTGCTTGCTGTTTGTGCTTGCTGTGCTGCCTGTGCTTGCTGCCTGTGCTTGCTGTGCTGCCTGTGCTTGCTGCGCTGAGTGTGCTTGCTGGCTGTGCTTGCTGTGCTGCCTGTGCTTGCTGCCTGTGCTTGCTGTGCTGCCTGTCCTTGCTGCCTGTGCTTGCTGTGCTGCCTGTGCTTGCTGCCTGTGCTTGCTGCCTGTGCTTGCTGTGCTGCCTGTGCTTGCTGTGCTGCCTGTGCTGCCTGTGCTTGCTGCCTGTGCTGCCTGTGCTGCCTGTGCTTGCTGCCTGTGCTTGCTGTGCTGCCTGTGCTTGGTGTGCTGCCTGTGCTTGCTGCCTGTGCGTGCTGTGCTGCCTGTGCTTGCTGTGCTGAGTGTGCTTGCTGCCTGTGCTTGCTGTGCTGCCTGTGCTTGCTGTGCTGCCTGTGCTTGCTGCCTGTGCTTGCTGTGCTGCCTGTGCTTGCTGCCTGTGCTTGCTGTGCTGCCTGTGCTTGCTGCCTGTGCTTGCTGTGCTGCCTGTGCTTGCTGCCTGTGCGTGCTGTGCTGCCTGTGCTTGCTGTGCTGAGTGTGCTTGCTGCCTGTGCTTGCTGTGCTGCCTGTGCTTGCTATGCTGCCTGTGCTTGCTGTGCTGCCTGTGCTTGCTGCCTGTGCTTGCTGTTTGTCCTTGCTGCCTGTGCTTGCTGTGCTGCCTGTGCTTGCTGTGCTGCCTGTGCTGCCTCTGCTGTGCTTGCTGCCTGTGCTTGCTGCCTGTGCTTGCTGCCTGTGCTCGCTGTGCTGCCTGTGCTTGCTGCCTGTGCTTGCTGCCTGTGCTTACTGTGCTGCCTGTGCTTGCTGCCTGTGCTTGCTGTGCTGCCTGTGCTTGCTGCCTGTGCTGCCTGTGCTGCCTGTGCTTGCTGTCTGTGCTTGCTGTGCTGCCTGTGCTTGGTGTGCTGCCTGTGCTTGCTGCCTGTGCGTGTTGTGCTGCCTGTGCTTGCTGTGCTGAGTGTGCTTGCTGCCTGTGCTTGCTGTGCTGCCTGTGCTTGCTATGCTGCCTGTGCTTACTGTGCTGCCTGTGCTTGCTATGCTGCCTGTGCTTGCTGTGCTGCCTGTGCTTGCTGCCTGTGCTTGCTGTTTGTGCTTGCTGTGCTGCCTGTGCTTGCTGCCTGTGCTTGCTGCCTGTGCTTGCTGCCTGTGCTTGCTGCCTGTGCTTGCTGTGCTGCCTGTGCTTGCTGCCTGTGCTTGCTGTGCTGCCTGTGCTTGCTGCCTGTGCTGCCTGTGCTGCCTGTGCTTGCTGCCTGTGCTTGCTGTGCTGCCTGTGCTTGGTGTGCTGCCTGTGCTTGCTGCCTGTGCGTGCTGTGCTGCCTGTGCTTGCTGTGCTGAGTGTGCTTGCTGCCTGTGCTTGCTGTGCTGCCTGTGCTTGCTATGCTGCCTGTGCTTGCTGGGCTGCCTGTGCTTGCTGGCTGTGCTTGCTGTGCTGCCTGTGCTTGCTGCCTGTGCTTGCTGTTTGTCCTTGCTGCCTGTGCTTGCTGTGCTGCCTGTGCTGCCTCTGCTGTGCTGCCTGTGCTTGCTGCCTGTGCTTGCTGCCTGTGCTCGCTGTGCTGCCTGTGCTTGCTGTCTGTGCTTGCTGTGCTGCCTGTGCTTGGTGTGCTGCCTGTGCTTGCTGCCTGTGCGTGTTGTGCTGCCTGTGCTTGCTGTGCTGAGTGTGCTTGCTGCCTGTGCGTGCTGTGCTGCCTGTGCTTGCTGTGCTGAGTGTGCTTGCTGCCTGTGCTTGCTGTGCTGCCTGTGCTTGCTGTGCTGCCTGTGCTTGCTGCCTGTGCTTGCTGTGCTGCCTGTGCTTGCTGCCTGTGCTTGCTGTGCTGCCTGTGCTTGCTGCCTGTGCTTGCTGTGCTGTCTGTGCTTGCTGCCTGTGCTTGCTGTGCTGCCTGTTCTTGCTGCGCTGCCTGTGCTTGCTGTGCTGAGTGTGCTTGCTGCCTGTGCTTGCTGTGCTGCCTGTGCTTGCTGCCTGTGCTTGCTGCCTGTGCTTGCTGTGCATGCTGTGCTTGCTGTGCTGAGTGTGCTTGCTGCCTGTGCTTGCTGTGCTGCCTGTGCTTGCTGCCTGTGCTTGCTGTGCTGCCTGTGCTTGCTGCCTGTGCTGCCTGTGCTGCCTGTGCTTGCTGCCTGTGCTTGCTGTGCTGCCTGTGCTTGCTGCCTGTGCGTGCTGTGCTGCCTGTGCTTGCTGTGCTGAGTGTGCTTGCTGCCTGTGCTTGCTGTGCTGCCTGTGCTTGCTATGCTGCCTGTGCTTGCTGTGCTGCCTGTGCTTGCTGCCTGTGCTTGCTGCCTGTGCTTGCTGCCTGTGCTTGCTGTGCTGCCTGTGCTTGCTGCCTGTGCTTGCTGTGCTGCCTGTGCTTGCTGCCTGTGCTGCCTGTGCTGCCTGTGCTTGCTGCCTGTGCTTGCTGTGCTGCCTGTGCTTGGTGTGCTGCCTGTGCTTGCTGCCTGTGCGTGCTGTGCTGCCTGTGCTTGCTGTGCTGAGTGTGCTTGCTGCCTGTGCTTGCTGTGCTGCCTGTGCTTGCTGCCTGTGCTTGCTGTGCTGCCTGTGCTTGCTGCCTGTGCTGCCTGTGCTGCCTGTGCTTGCTGCCTGTGCTTGCTGTGCTGCCTGTGCTTGGTGTGCTGCCTGTGCTTGCTGCCTGTGCGTGCTGTGCTGCCTGTGCTTGCTGTGCTGAGTGTGCTTGCTGCCTGTGCTTGCTGTGCTGCCTGTGCTTGCTATGCTGCCTGTGCTTGCTGGGCTGCCTGTGCTTGCTGGCTGTGCTTGCTGTGCTGCCTGTGCTTGCTGCCTGTGCTTGCTGTTTGTCCTTGCTGCCTGTGCTTGCTGTGCTGCCTGTGCTGCCTCTGCTGTGCTGCCTGTGCTTGCTGTTTGTGCTTGCTGTGCTGCCTGTGCTTGCTGCCTGTGCTTGCTGCCTGTGCTTGCTGCCTGTGCTTGCTGCCTGTGCTTGCTGTGCTGCCTGTGCTTGCTGCCTGTGCTTGCTGTGCTGCCTGTGCTTGCTGCCTGTGCTGCCTGTGCTGCCTGTGCTTGCTGCCTGTGCTTGCTGTGCTGCCTGTGCTTGGTGTGCTGCCTGTGCTTGCTGCCTGTGCGTGCTGTGCTGCCTGTGCTTGCTGTGCTGAGTGTGCTTGCTGCCTGTGCTTGCTGTGCTGCCTGTGCTTGCTATGCTGCCTGTGCTTGCTGGGCTGCCTGTGCTTGCTGGCTGTGCTTGCTGTGCTGCCTGTGCTTGCTGCCTGTGCTTGCTGTTTGTCCTTGCTGCCTGTGCTTGCTGTGCTGCCTGTGCTGCCTCTGCTGTGCTGCCTGTGCTTGCTGCCTGTGCTTGCTGCCTGTGCTCGCTGTGCTGCCTGTGCTTGCTGTCTGTGCTTGCTGTGCTGCCTGTGCTTGGTGTGCTGCCTGTGCTTGCTGCCTGTGCGTGTTGTGCTGCCTGTGCTTGCTGTGCTGAGTGTGCTTGCTGCCTGTGCGTGCTGTGCTGCCTGTGCTTGCTGTGCTGAGTGTGCTTGCTGCCTGTGCTTGCTGTGCTGCCTGTGCTTGCTGTGCTGCCTGTGTTTGCTGCCTGTGCTTGCTGTGCTGCCTGTGCTTGCTGCCTGTGCTTGCTGTGCTGCCTGTGCTTGCTGCCTGTGCTTGCTGTGCTGTCTGTGCTTGCTGCCTGTGCTTGCTGTGCTGCCTGTTCTTGCTGCGCTGCCTGTGCTTGCTGTGCTGAGTGTGCTTGCTGCCTGTGCTTGCTGTGCTGCCTGTGCTTGCTGCCTGTGCTTGCTGCCTGTGCTTGCTGTGCATGCTGTGCTGCCTGTGCTTGCTGTGCTGAGTGTGCTTGCTGCCTGTGCTTGCTGTGCTGCCTGTGCTTGCTGCCTGTGCTTGCTGTGCTGCCTGTGCTTGCTGCCTGTGCTGCCTGTGCTGCCTGTGCTTGCTGCCTGTGCTTGCTGTGCTGCCTGTGCTTGCTGCCTGTGCGTGCTGTGCTGCCTGTGCTTGCTGTGCTGAGTGTGCTTGCTGCCTGTGCTTGCTGTGCTGCCTGTGCTTGCTATGCTGCCTGTGCTTGCTGTGCTGCCTGTGCTTGCTGCCTGTGCTTGCTGCCTGTGCTTGCTGCCTGTGCTTGCTGTGCTGCCTGTGCTTGCTGCCTGTGCTTGCTGTGCTGCCTGTGCTTGCTGCCTGTGCTGCCTGTGCTGCCTGTGCTTGCTGCCTGTGCTTGCTGTGCTGCCTGTGCTTGGTGTGCTGCCTGTGCTTGCTGCCTGTGCGTGCTGTGCTGCCTGTGCTTGCTGTGCTGAGTGTGCTTGCTGCCTGTGCTTGCTGTGCTGCCTGTGCTTGCTGCCTGTGCTTGCTGTGCTGCCTGTGCTTGCTGCCTGTGCTGCCTGTGCTGCCTGTGCTTGCTGCCTGTGCTTGCTGTGCTGCCTGTGCTTGGTGTGCTGCCTGTGCTTGCTGCCTGTGCGTGCTGTGCTGCCTGTGCTTGCTGTGCTGCCTGTGCTGCCTCTGCTGTGCTGCCTGTGCTTGCTGCCTGTGCTCGCTGTGCTGCCTGTGCTTGCTGTCTGTGCTTGCTGTGCTGCCTGTGCTTGGTGTGCTGCCTGTGCTTGCTGCCTGTGCGTGTTGTGCTGCCTGTGCTTGCTGCCTGTGCTTGCTGTGCTGCCTGTGCTTGCTGCCTGTGCTGCCTGTGCTGCCTGTGCTTGCTGCCTGTGCTTGCTGTGCTGCCTGTGCTTGGTGTGCTGCCTGTGCTTGCTGCCTGTGCTTGCTGTGCTGCCTGTGCTTGGTGTGCTGCCTGTGCTTGCTGCCTGTGCTTGCTGCCTGTGCTTACTGTGCTGCCTGTGCTTGCTGCCTGTGCTTGCTGTGCTGCCTGTGCTTGCTATGCTGCCTGTGCTTGCTGTGCTGCCTGTGCTTGCTGCCTGTGCTTGCTGTTTGTGCTTGCTGTGCTGCCTGTGCTTGCTGCCTGTGCTTGCTGCCTGTGCTTGCTGCCTGTGCTTGCTGCCTGTGCTTGCTGTTTGTGCTTGCTGTGCTGCCTGTGCTTGCTGCCTGTGCTTACTGCCTGTGCTTGCTGCCTGTGCTTGCTGCCTGTGCTTGCTGTGCTGCCTGTGCTTGGTGTGCTGCCTGTGCTTGCTGCCTGTGCGTGCTGTGCTGCCTGTGCTTGCTGTGCTGAGTGTGCTTGCTGCCTGTGCTTGCTATGCTGCCTGTGCTTACTGTGCTGCCTGTGCTTGCTATGCTGCCTGTGCTTGCTGCCTGTGCTCGCTGTGCTGCCTGTGCTTGCTGCCTGTGCTTGCTGCCTGTGCTGCCTGTGCTGCCTGTGCTTGCTGCCTGTGCTTGCTGTGCTGCCTGTGCTTGGTGTGCTGCCTGTGCTAGCTGCCTGTGCGTGCTGTGCTGCCTGTGCTTGCTGTGCTGAGTGTGCTTGCTGCCTGTGCTTGCTGTGCTGCCTGTACTTGCTATGCTGCCTGTGCTTGCTGTGCTGCCTGTGCTTGCTGCGCTGACTGTGCTTGCTGCCTGTGCTTGCTGCCTGTGCTTGTCCTTGCTGCCTGTGCTTGCTGTGCTGCCTGAGCTGCCTGTGCTTGCTGCCTGTGCTTGCTGTGCTGCCTGTGCTTGCTGCCTGTACTTGCTGTGCTGCCTGAGCTTGCTGCCTGTGCTTGCTGTGCTGCCTGTGCTTGCTGTGCTGTCTGTGCTTGCTGCCTGTGCTTGCTGTGCTGCCTGTTCTTGCTGCCTGTGCTTGCTGTGCTGCCTGTGCTTGCTGCCTGTGCTTGCTGTGCTGCCTGTGCTGCCTGTGCTTGCTGCCTGTGCTTGCTGCCTGTACTTGCTGTGCTGCCTGTGCTTGCTGCCTGTGCTTGCTGTGCTGCCTGTGCTTGCTGTGCTGTCTGTGCTTGCTGTGCATGCTGTGCTGCCTGTGCTTGCTGTGCTGCCTATGCTTGCTGTGCTGCCTGTGCTTGCTGCCTGTACTTGCTGTGCTGCCTGTGCTTGCTGCCTGTGCTTGCTGTGCTGTCTGTGGTTGCTGCCTGTGCTTGCTGTGCTGCCTGTGCTTGCTGCGCTGCCTGTGCTTGCTGCCTGTGCTTGCTGCCTGTGCTTGTCCTTGCTGCCTGTGCTTGCTGTGCTGCCTGATCTGCCTGTGCTTGCTGCCTGTGCTTGCTGTGCTGCCTGTGCTTGCTGTGCTGCCTGTGCTTGCTGCCTGTGCTTGTCCTTGCTGCCTGTGCTTGCTGCCTGTGCTTGCTGTGCATGCTGTGCTGCCTGTGCTGCCTGAGCTGCCTGTGCTTGCTGCCTGTGCTTGCTGTGCTGCCTGTGCTTGCTGCCTGTACTTGCTGTGCTGCCTGAGCTTGCTGCCTGTGCTTGCTGTGCTGCCTGTGCTTGCTGTGCTGTCTGTGCTTGCTGCCTGTGCTTGCTGTGCTGCCTGTTCTTGCTGCCTGTGCTTGCTGTGCTGCCTGTGCTTGCTGCCTGTGCTTGCTGTGCTGCCTGTGCTGCCTGTGCTTGCTGCCTGTGCTTGCTGCCTGTACTTGCTGTGCTGCCTGTGCTTGCTGCCTGTGCTTGCTGTGCTGCCTGTGCTTGCTGTGCTGTCTGTGCTTGCTGTGCATGCTGTGCTGCCTGTGCTTGCTGTGCTGCCTATGCTTGCTGTGCTGCCTGTGCTTGCTGCCTGTACTTGCTGTGCTGCCTGTGCTTGCTGCCTGTGCTTGCTGTGCTGTCTGTGGTTGCTGCCTGTGCTTGCTGTGCTGCCTGTGCTTGCTGCGCTGCCTGTGCTTGCTGCCTGTGCTTGCTGCCTGTGCTTGTCCTTGCTGCCTGTGCTTGCTGTGCTGCCTGATCTGCCTGTGCTTGCTGCCTGTGCTTGCTGTGCTGCCTGTGCTTGCTGTGCTGCCTGTGCTTGCTGCCTGTGCTTGTCCTTGCTGCCTGTGCTTGCTGCCTGTGCTTGCTGTGCATGCTGTGCTGCCTGTGCTTGCTGTGCTGAGTGTGCTTGCTGTTTGTGCTTGCTGTGCTGCCTGTGCTTGCTGCCTGTGCTTGCTGTGCTGCCTGTGCTTGCTGCGCTGAGTGTGCTTGCTGGCTGTGCTTGCTGTGCTGCCTGTGCTTGCTGCCTGTGCTTGCTGTGCTGCCTGTCCTTGCTGCCTGTGCTTGCTGTGCTGCCTGTGCTTGCTGCCTGTGCTTGCTGCCTGTGCTTGCTGTGCTGCCTGTGCTTGCTGCCTGTGCTGCCTGTGCTGCCTGTGCTTGCTGCCTGTGCTGCCTGTGCTGCCTGTGCTTGCTGCCTGTGCTTGCTGTGCTGCCTGTGCTTGGTGTGCTGCCTGTGCTTGCTGCCTGTGCGTGCTGTGCTGCCTGTGCTTGCTGTGCTGAGTGTGCTTGCTGCCTGTGCTTGCTGCCTGTGCTGCCTGTGCTTGCTGTGCTGCCTGTGCTGCCTGTGCTTGCTGCCTGTGCTTGCTGTGCTGCCTGTGCTGTGCTGCCTGTGCTGCATGTGCTTGCTGTGCAGCCTGTGCTTGCTGCCTGTGCTTGCTGTGCTGCCTGTGTTTGCTGCCTGTGCTTGCTGTGCTGCCTGTGCTTGCTGCCTGTGCTTGCTGTGCTGCCTGTGCCTGCTGCCTGTGCTTGCTGTGCTGAGTGTGCTTGCTGCCTGTGCTTGCTGTGCCGCCTGAGCTTGCTGCCTGTGCTTGCTGCCTATGCTTGTCCTTGCTGCCTGTGCTTGCTGTGCTGCCTGTGCTTGCTGTGCTGCCTGTGCTTGCTGCCTGTGCTTGCTGTGCTGCCTGTGCTTGCTGCCTGTGCTTGCTGTGCTGCCTGTGCTTGCTGCCTGTGCTTGCTGTGCTGCCTGTGCTTGCTGAGCTGAGTGTGCTTGCTGCCTGTGCTTGCTGTGCTGCCTGTGCTTGCTGCCTGTGCTTGCTGTGCTGCCTGTGCTTGCTGCCTGTGCTTGCTGTGCTGCCTGTGCTTGCTGTACTGCCTGTGCTTGCTGCCTGTTAGCGATGCATTTGATTTCGCCCATAACATGCGGTAATTCGACAGTGGCACACGACAGTGCGTTGCTGTGTCACCTGTTTTTGGAGGCGCCGAGAGTCGCGGATAAATATGTTTACCTCGGCGGCCGTTGCATTGACCTGCGTCTCAATACGAGTAAGCATTTTAAACAAATGCGAGAGTGAATCTCGCCGAAGATCGGAGCAGGCTTTGCCTGTTGGAAAGAGGACAGAGCTTGATCCCTCTGCACTTCCCCAAGAATCGCTAAAAAACGAACACATCTCGTCGAGCTATTTTGCGGGTTTCTAACATGCCTGTGCTTGCTGCCTGTGCTTGCTGCCTGTGCTGCCTGTGCTTGCTGTGCTCCCTGTGCTTGCTGCCTGTGCTTGCTGTGCTGCCTGTGCTTGCTGTGCTGCCTGTGCTTGTTGCCTGTGCTTGCTGTGCTGCCTGTGCTTGCTGTGCTGCCTGTGCTTGCTGCCTGTGCTTGCTGTGCTGCCTGTGCTTGCTGCCTGTGCTGCCTGAGCTGCCTGTGCTTGCTGCCTGTGCTGCCTGTGCTTGCTGTGCTACCTGTGCTTGCTGCCTGTACTTACTGTGCTGCCTGTGCTTGCTGCCTGTGATTGCTGTGCTGCCTGTGCTTGCTGTGCTGTCTGTGCTTGCTGCCTGTGCTTGCTGTGCTGCCTGTTCTTGCTGCGCTGCCTGTGCTTGCTGCCTGTGCTTGCTGCCTGTGCTTGCTGCCTGTGCTTGCTGCCTGTGCTTGCTGTGCATGCTGTGCTGCCTGTGCTTGCTGTGCTGCCTGTGCTTGCTGTGCTGCCTGTGCTTGCTGCCTGTGCTTGCTGTGCTGCCTGTGCCTGCTGCCTGTGCTTGCTGTGCTGAGTGTGCTGGCTGCCTGTGCTTGCTGCCTGTGCTTGTCCTTACTGCCTGTGCTTGCTGTGCTGCCTGTGCTTGCTGTGCTGAGTGTGCTTGCTGTTTGTGCTTGCTGTGCTGCCTGTGCTGCCTGTGCTGCCTGTGCTTGCTGCCTGTGCTTGCTGTGCTGCCTGTGCTTGCTGTGCTGAGTGTGCTTGCTGCCTGTGCTTGCTGTGCTACCTGTGCTTGCTGCCTGTGCTTGGTGTGCTGCCTGTGCTTGCTGCCTGTGCTTGCTGTGCATGCTGTGCTGCCTGAGCTTGCTGTGCTGCCTGTGCTTGCTGCCTGTGCTTGCTGTGCTGCCTGTGCTTGCTGTTTGTGCTTGCTGTGCTACCTGTGCTTGCTGCCTGTGCTTGGTGTGCTGCCTGTGCTTGCTGCCTGTGCTTGCTGTGCATGCTGTGCTGCCTGTGCTTGCTGTGCTGCCTGTGCTTGCTGCCTGTGCTTGCTATGCTGCCTGTGCTTGCTGTGCTGCCTGTGCTTGCTGCCTGTGCTTGCTGTGCTGCCTGTGCTTGCTGCCTGTGCTTGCTGTTTGTGCTTGCTGTGCTGCCTGTGCTTGCTGCCTGTGCTTGCTGTGCTGCCTGTGCTTGCTGTGCTGAGTGTGCTTGCTGCCTGTGCTTGCTGTGCTGCCTGTGCTTGCTGACTGTGCTGCCTGTGCTGCCTCTGCTGTGCTGCCTGTGCTGCCTGTGCTTGCTGCCTGTGCTTGCTGTGCTGCCTGTGCTTGCTGCATGTGCTTGCTGTGCTGCCTGTGCTTGCTGTTTGTGCTTGCTGTGCTGCCTGTGTTTGCTGCCTGTCCTTGCTGTGCTGCCTGTGCTGCCTGTGCTGCCTGTGCTTGCTGCCTGTGCTTGCTGTGCTGCCTGTGCTTGCTGCCTGTGCTTGCTGTGCTGCCTGTGCTTGCTGCCTGTGCTTGCTGTGCAGCCTGTGCTTGCTGCCTGTGCTTGCTGTGCTGCCTGTGCTTGCTGCTTGTGCTTGCTGTGCTGTCTGTGCTTGCTGCGCTGCCTGTGCTTGCTGCCTGTGCTTGCTGTGCTGCCTGTGCTTGCTGTGCTGTCTGTGCTTGCTGCCTGTGCTTGCTGTGCTGTCTGTGCTTGCTGCCTGTGCTTGCTGCGCTGACTGTGCTTGCTGCCTGTGCTTGCTGCCTGTGCTTGTCCTTGCTGCCTGTGCTTGCTGTGCTGCCTGAGCTGCCTGTGCTTGCTGCCTGTGCTTGCTGTGCTGCCTGTGCTTGCTGCCTGTACTTGCTGTGCTGCCTGAGCTTGCTGCCTGTGCTTGCTGTGCTGCCTGTGCTTGCTGTGCTGTCTGTGCTTGCTGCCTGCGCTTGCTGTGCTGCCTGTTCTTGCTGCCTGTGCTTGCTGTGCTGCCTGTGCTTGCTGCCTGTGCTTGCTGTGCTGCCTGTGCTGCCGGTGCTTGCTGCCTGTGCTTGCTGCCTGTACTTGCTGTGCTGCCTGTGCTTGCTGCCTGTGCTTGCTGTGCTGCCTGTGCTTGCTGTGCTGTCTGTGCTTGCTGTGCATTCTGTGCTGCCTGTGCTTGCTGTGCTGCCTATGTTTGCTGTGCTGCCTGTGCTTGCTGCCTGTACTTGCTGTGCTGCCTGTGCTTGCTGCCTGTGCTTGCTGTGCTGTCTGTGGTTGCTGCCTGTGCTTGCTGTGCTGCCTGTGCTTGCTGCGCTGCCTGTGCTTGCTGCCTGTGCTTGCTGCCTGTGCTTGTCCTTGCTGCCTGTGCTTGCTGTGCTGCCTGATCTGCCTGTGCTTGCTGCCTGTGCTTGCTGTGCTGCCTGTGCTTGCTATGCTGCCTGTGCTTGCTGCCTGTGCTTGGTGTGCTGCCTGTGCTTGCTGCCTGTGCTTGCTGTGCATGCTGTGCTGCCTGTGCTTGCTGTGCTGAGTGTGCTTGCTGTTTGTGCTTGCTGTGCTGCCTGTGCTTGCTGCCTGTGCTTGCTGTGCTGCCTGTGCTTGCTGCGCTGAGTGTGCTTGCTGGCTGTGCTTGCTGTGCTGCCTGTGCTTGCTGCCTGTGCTTGCTGTGCTGCCTGTCCTTGCTGCCTGTGCTTGCTGTGCTGCCTGTGCTTGCTGCCTGTGCTTGCTGCCTGTGCTTGCTGTGCTGCCTGTGCTTGCTGCCTGTGCTGCCTGTGCTGCCTGTGCTTGCTGCCTGTGCTGCCTGTGCTGCCTGTGCTTGCTGCCTGTGCTTGCTGTGCTGCCTGTGCTTGCTGCCTGTGCTGCCTGTGCTTGCTGTGCTCCCTGTGCTTGCTGCCTGTGCTTGCTGTGCTGCCTGTGCTTGCTGTGCTGCCTGTGCTTGTTGCCTGTGCTTGCTGTGCTGCCTGTGCTTGCTGTGCTGCCTGTGCTTGCTGCCTGTGCTTGCTGTGCTGCCTGTGCTTGCTGCCTGTGCTGCCTGAGCTGCCTGTGCTTGCTGCCTGTGCTGCCTGTGCTTGCTGTGCTACCTGTGCTTGCTGCCTGTACTTACTGTGCTGCCTGTGCTTGCTGCCTGTGATTGCTGTGCTGCCTGTGCTTGCTGTGCTGTCTGTGCTTGCTGCCTGTGCTTGCTGTGCTGCCTGTTCTTGCTGCGCTGCCTGTGCTTGCTGCCTGTGCTTGCTGCCTGTGCTTGCTGCCTGTGCTTGCTGCCTGTGCTTGCTGTGCATGCTGTGCTGCCTGTGCTTGCTGTGCTGCCTGTGCTTGCTGTGCTGCCTGTGCTTGCTGCCTGTGCTTGCTGTGCTGCCTGTGCCTGCTGCCTGTGCTTGCTGTGCTAAGTGTGCTGGCTGCCTGTGCTTGCTGCCTGTGCTTGCTGCCTGTGCTTGTCCTTACTGCCTGTGCTTGCTGTGCTGCCTGTGCTTGCTGTGCTGAGTGTGCTTGCTGTTTGTGCTTGCTGTGCTGCCTGTGCTGCCTGTGCTGCCTGTGCTTGCTGCCTGTGCTTGCTGTGCTGCCTGTGCTTGCTGTGCTGAGTGTGCTTGCTGCCTGTGCTTGCTGTGCTACCTGTGCTTGCTGCCTGTGCTTGGTGTGCTGCCTGTGCTTGCTGCCTGTGCTTGCTGTGCATGCTGTGCTGCCTGAGCTTGCTGTGCTGCCTGTGCTTGCTGCCTGTGCTTGCTGTGCTGCCTGTGCTTGCTGTTTGTGCTTGCTGTGCTACCTGTGCTTGCTGCCTGTGCTTGGTGTGCTGCCTGTGCTTGCTGCCTGTGCTTGCTGTGCATGCTGTGCTGCCTGTGCTTGCTGTGCTGCCTGTGCTTGCTGCCTGTGCTTGCTATGCTGCCTGTGCTTGCTGTGCTGCCTGTGCTTGCTGCCTGTGCTTGCTGTGCTGCCTGTGCT
Organism: Priocnemis perturbator; assembly: GCA_963942575.1. Classification (NCBI taxonomy): domain Eukaryota; kingdom Metazoa; phylum Arthropoda; class Insecta; order Hymenoptera; family Pompilidae; genus Priocnemis; species Priocnemis perturbator. Next base: position 201,741 of record CAWWDK010000140.1, on the reverse strand, counting down.
TGCTGCCTGTGCTTGCTGTTTGTGCTTGCTGTGCTGCCTGTGCTTGCTGCCTGTGCTTGCTGTGCTGCCTGTGCTTGCTGTGCTGAGTGTGCTTGCTGCCTGTGCTTGCTGCCTGTGCTTGCTGTGCATGCTGTGCTGCCTGTGCTTGCTGTGCTGAGTGTGCTTGCTGCCTGTGCTTGCTGTGCTGCCTGAGCTTGCTGCCTGTGCTTGCTGTGCTGCCTGTGCTTGCTGCCTGTGCTGCCTGTGCTGCCTGTGCTTGCTGCCTGTGCTTGCTGTGCTGCCTGTGCTTGCTGCGCTGCCTGTGCTTGCTGCCTGTGCTTGCTGCCTGTGCTTGTCCTTGCTGCCTGTGCTTGCTGTGCTGCCTGATCTGCCTGTGCTTGCTGCCTGTGCTTGCTGTGCTGCCTGTGCTTGCTATGCTGCCTGTGCTTGCTGCCTGTGCTTGGTGTGCTGCCTGTGCTTGCTGCCTGTGCTTGCTGTGCATGCTGTGCTGCCTGTGCTTGCTGTGCTGAGTGTGCTTGCTGTTTGTGCTTGCTGTGCTGCCTGTGCTTGCTGTGCTGTCTGTGCTTGCTGCCTGTGCTTGCTGTGCTGAGTGTGCTTGCTGGCTGTGCTTGCTGTGCTGCCTGTGCTTGCTGCCTGTGCTTGCTGTGCTGCCTGTCCTTGCTGCCTGTGCTTGCTGTGCTGCCTGTGCTTGCTGCCTGTGCTTGCTGCCTGTGCTTGCTGTGCTGCCTGTGCTTGCTGCCTGTGCTGCCTGTGCTGCCTGTGCTTGCTGCCTGTGCTGCCTGTGCTGCCTGTGCTTGCTGCCTGTGCTTGCTGTGCTGCCTGTGCTTGCTGCCTGTGCTGCCTGTGCTTGCTGTGCTCCCTGTGCTTGCTGCCTGTGCTTGCTGTGCTGCCTGTGCTTGCTGTGCTGCCTGTGCTTGTTGCCTGTGCTTGCTGTGCTGCCTGTGCTGCCTGTGCTTGGTGTGCTGCCTGTGCTTGCTGCCTGTGCGTGCTGTGCTGCCTGTGCTTGCTGTGCTGAGTGTGCTTGCTGCCTGTGCTTGCTGTGCTGCCTGTGCTTGCTGCCTGTGCTTGCTGTGCTGCCTGTGCTTGCTGCCTGTGCTGCCTGTGCTGCCTGTGCTTGCTGCCTGTGCTTGCTGTGCTGCCTGTGCTTGGTGTGCTGCCTGTGCTTGCTGCCTGTGCGTGCTGTGCTGCCTGTGCTTGCTGTGCTGAGTGTGCTTGCTGCCTGTGCTTGCTGTGCTGCCTGTGCTTGCTATGCTGCCTGTGCTTGCTGGGCTGCCTGTGCTTGCTGGCTGTGCTTGCTGTGCTGCCTGTGCTTGCTGCCTGTGCTTGCTGTTTGTCCTTGCTGCCTGTGCTTGCTGTGCTGCCTGTGCTGCCTCTGCTGTGCTGCCTGTGCTTGCTGTTTGTGCTTGCTGTGCTGCCTGTGCTTGCTGCCTGTGCTTGCTGCCTGTGCTTGCTGCCTGTGCTTGCTGCCTGTGCTTGCTGTGCTGCCTGTGCTTGCTGCCTGTGCTTGCTGTGCTGCCTGTGCTTGCTGCCTGTGCTGCCTGTGCTGCCTGTGCTTGCTGCCTGTGCTTGCTGTGCTGCCTGTGCTTGGTGTGCTGCCTGTGCTTGCTGCCTGTGCGTGCTGTGCTGCCTGTGCTTGCTGTGCTGAGTGTGCTTGCTGCCTGTGCTTGCTGTGCTGCCTGTGCTTGCTATGCTGCCTGTGCTTGCTGGGCTGCCTGTGCTTGCTGGCTGTGCTTGCTGTGCTGCCTGTGCTTGCTGCCTGTGCTTGCTGTTTGTCCTTGCTGCCTGTGCTTGCTGTGCTGCCTGTGCTGCCTCTGCTGTGCTGCCTGTGCTTGCTGCCTGTGCTTGCTGCCTGTGCTCGCTGTGCTGCCTGTGCTTGCTGTCTGTGCTTGCTGTGCTGCCTGTGCTTGGTGTGCTGCCTGTGCTTGCTGCCTGTGCGTGTTGTGCTGCCTGTGCTTGCTGTGCTGAGTGTGCTTGCTGCCTGTGCGTGCTGTGCTGCCTGTGCTTGCTGTGCTGAGTGTGCTTGCTGCCTGTGCTTGCTGTGCTGCCTGTGCTTGCTGTGCTGCCTGTGTTTGCTGCCTGTGCTTGCTGTGCTGCCTGTGCTTGCTGCCTGTGCTTGCTGTGCTGCCTGTGCTTGCTGCCTGTGCTTGCTGTGCTGTCTGTGCTTGCTGCCTGTGCTTGCTGTGCTGCCTGTTCTTGCTGCGCTGCCTGTGCTTGCTGTGCTGAGTGTGCTTGCTGCCTGTGCTTGCTGTGCTGCCTGTGCTTGCTGCCTGTGCTTGCTGCCTGTGCTTGCTGTGCATGCTGTGCTGCCTGTGCTTGCTGTGCTGAGTGTGCTTGCTGCCTGTGCTTGCTGTGCTGCCTGTGCTTGCTGCCTGTGCTTGCTGTGCTGCCTGTGCTTGCTGCCTGTGCTGCCTGTGCTGCCTGTGCTTGCTGCCTGTGCTTGCTGTGCTGCCTGTGCTTGCTGCCTGTGCGTGCTGTGCTGCCTGTGCTTGCTGTGCTGAGTGTGCTTGCTGCCTGTGCTTGCTGTGCTGCCTGTGCTTGCTATGCTGCCTGTGCTTGCTGTGCTGCCTGTGCTTGCTGCCTGTGCTTGCTGCCTGTGCTTGCTGCCTGTGCTTGCTGTGCTGCCTGTGCTTGCTGCCTGTGCTTGCTGTGCTGCCTGTGCTTGCTGCCTGTGCTGCCTGTGCTGCCTGTGCTTGCTGCCTGTGCTTGCTGTGCTGCCTGTGCTTGGTGTGCTGCCTGTGCTTGCTGCCTGTGCGTGCTGTGCTGCCTGTGCTTGCTGTGCTGAGTGTGCTTGCTGCCTGTGCTTGCTGTGCTGCCTGTGCTTGCTGCCTGTGCTTGCTGTGCTGCCTGTGCTTGCTGCCTGTGCTGCCTGTGCTGCCTGTGCTTGCTGCCTGTGCTTGCTGTGCTGCCTGTGCTTGGTGTGCTGCCTGTGCTTGCTGCCTGTGCGTGCTGTGCTGCCTGTGCTTGCTGTGCTGCCTGTGCTGCCTCTGCTGTGCTGCCTGTGCTTGCTGCCTGTGCTCGCTGTGCTGCCTGTGCTTGCTGTCTGTGCTTGCTGTGCTGCCTGTGCTTGGTGTGCTGCCTGTGCTTGCTGCCTGTGCGTGTTGTGCTGCCTGTGCTTGCTGCCTGTGCTTGCTGTGCTGCCTGTGCTTGCTGCCTGTGCTGCCTGTGCTGCCTGTGCTTGCTGCCTGTGCTTGCTGTGCTGCCTGTGCTTGGTGTGCTGCCTGTGCTTGCTGCCTGTGCTTGCTGTGCTGCCTGTGCTTGGTGTGCTGCCTGTGCTTGCTGCCTGTGCTTGCTGCCTGTGCTTACTGTGCTGCCTGTGCTTGCTGCCTGTGCTTGCTGTGCTGCCTGTGCTTGCTATGCTGCCTGTGCTTGCTGTGCTGCCTGTGCTTGCTGCCTGTGCTTGCTGTTTGTGCTTGCTGTGCTGCCTGTGCTTGCTGCCTGTGCTTGCTGCCTGTGCTTGCTGCCTGTGCTTGCTGCCTGTGCTTGCTGTTTGTGCTTGCTGTGCTGCCTGTGCTTGCTGCCTGTGCTTACTGCCTGTGCTTGCTGCCTGTGCTTGCTGCCTGTGCTTGCTGTGCTGCCTGTGCTTGGTGTGCTGCCTGTGCTTGCTGCCTGTGCGTGCTGTGCTGCCTGTGCTTGCTGTGCTGAGTGTGCTTGCTGCCTGTGCTTGCTATGCTGCCTGTGCTTACTGTGCTGCCTGTGCTTGCTATGCTGCCTGTGCTTGCTGCCTGTGCTCGCTGTGCTGCCTGTGCTTGCTGCCTGTGCTTGCTGCCTGTGCTGCCTGTGCTGCCTGTGCTTGCTGCCTGTGCTTGCTGTGCTGCCTGTGCTTGGTGTGCTGCCTGTGCTAGCTGCCTGTGCGTGCTGTGCTGCCTGTGCTTGCTGTGCTGAGTGTGCTTGCTGCCTGTGCTTGCTGTGCTGCCTGTACTTGCTATGCTGCCTGTGCTTGCTGTGCTGCCTGTGCTTGCTGCGCTGACTGTGCTTGCTGCCTGTGCTTGCTGCGCTGACTGTGCTTGCTGCCTGTGCTTGCTGCCTGTGCTTGTCCTTGCTGCCTGTGCTTGCTGTGCTGCCTGAGCTGCCTGTGCTTGCTGCCTGTGCTTGCTGTGCTGCCTGTGCTTGCTGCCTGTACTTGCTGTGCTGCCTGAGCTTGCTGCCTGTGCTTGCTGTGCTGCCTGTGCTTGCTGTGCTGTCTGTGCTTGCTGCCTGTGCTTGCTGTGCTGCCTGTTCTTGCTGCCTGTGCTTGCTGTGCTGCCTGTGCTTGCTGCCTGTGCTTGCTGTGCTGCCTGTGCTGCCTGTGCTTGCTGCCTGTGCTTGCTGCCTGTACTTGCTGTGCTGCCTGTGCTTGCTGCCTGTGCTTGCTGTGCTGCCTGTGCTTGCTGTGCTGTCTGTGCTTGCTGTGCATGCTGTGCTGCCTGTGCTTGCTGTGCTGCCTATGCTTGCTGTGCTGCCTGTGCTTGCTGCCTGTACTTGCTGTGCTGCCTGTGCTTGCTGCCTGTGCTTGCTGTGCTGTCTGTGGTTGCTGCCTGTGCTTGCTGTGCTGCCTGTGCTTGCTGCGCTGCCTGTGCTTGCTGCCTGTGCTTGCTGCCTGTGCTTGTCCTTGCTGCCTGTGCTTGCTGTGCTGCCTGATCTGCCTGTGCTTGCTGCCTGTGCTTGCTGTGCTGCCTGTGCTTGCTGTGCTGCCTGTGCTTGCTGCCTGTGCTTGTCCTTGCTGCCTGTGCTTGCTGCCTGTGCTTGCTGTGCATGCTGTGCTGCCTGTGCTGCCTGAGCTGCCTGTGCTTGCTGCCTGTGCTTGCTGTGCTGCCTGTGCTTGCTGCCTGTACTTGCTGTGCTGCCTGAGCTTGCTGCCTGTGCTTGCTGTGCTGCCTGTGCTTGCTGTGCTGTCTGTGCTTGCTGCCTGTGCTTGCTGTGCTGCCTGTTCTTGCTGCCTGTGCTTGCTGTGCTGCCTGTGCTTGCTGCCTGTGCTTGCTGTGCTGCCTGTGCTGCCTGTGCTTGCTGCCTGTGCTTGCTGCCTGTACTTGCTGTGCTGCCTGTGCTTGCTGCCTGTGCTTGCTGTGCTGCCTGTGCTTGCTGTGCTGTCTGTGCTTGCTGTGCATGCTGTGCTGCCTGTGCTTGCTGTGCTGCCTATGCTTGCTGTGCTGCCTGTGCTTGCTGCCTGTACTTGCTGTGCTGCCTGTGCTTGCTGCCTGTGCTTGCTGTGCTGTCTGTGGTTGCTGCCTGTGCTTGCTGTGCTGCCTGTGCTTGCTGCGCTGCCTGTGCTTGCTGCCTGTGCTTGCTGCCTGTGCTTGTCCTTGCTGCCTGTGCTTGCTGTGCTGCCTGATCTGCCTGTGCTTGCTGCCTGTGCTTGCTGTGCTGCCTGTGCTTGCTGTGCTGCCTGTGCTTGCTGCCTGTGCTTGTCCTTGCTGCCTGTGCTTGCTGCCTGTGCTTGCTGTGCATGCTGTGCTGCCTGTGCTTGCTGTGCTGAGTGTGCTTGCTGTTTGTGCTTGCTGTGCTGCCTGTGCTTGCTGCCTGTGCTTGCTGTGCTGCCTGTGCTTGCTGCGCTGAGTGTGCTTGCTGGCTGTGCTTGCTGTGCTGCCTGTGCTTGCTGCCTGTGCTTGCTGTGCTGCCTGTCCTTGCTGCCTGTGCTTGCTGTGCTGCCTGTGCTTGCTGCCTGTGCTTGCTGCCTGTGCTTGCTGTGCTGCCTGTGCTTGCTGCCTGTGCTGCCTGTGCTGCCTGTGCTTGCTGCCTGTGCTGCCTGTGCTGCCTGTGCTTGCTGCCTGTGCTTGCTGTGCTGCCTGTGCTTGGTGTGCTGCCTGTGCTTGCTGCCTGTGCGTGCTGTGCTGCCTGTGCTTGCTGTGCTGAGTGTGCTTGCTGCCTGTGCTTGCTGCCTGTGCTGCCTGTGCTTGCTGTGCTGCCTGTGCTGCCTGTGCTTGCTGCCTGTGCTTGCTGTGCTGCCTGTGCTGTGCTGCCTGTGCTGCATGTGCTTGCTGTGCAGCCTGTGCTTGCTGCCTGTGCTTGCTGTGCTGCCTGTGTTTGCTGCCTGTGCTTGCTGTGCTGCCTGTGCTTGCTGCCTGTGCTTGCTGTGCTGCCTGTGCCTGCTGCCTGTGCTTGCTGTGCTGAGTGTGCTTGCTGCCTGTGCTTGCTGTGCCGCCTGAGCTTGCTGCCTGTGCTTGCTGCCTATGCTTGTCCTTGCTGCCTGTGCTTGCTGTGCTGCCTGTGCTTGCTGTGCTGCCTGTGCTTGCTGTGCTGCCTGTGCTTGCTGCCTGTGCTTGCTGTGCTGCCTGTGCTTGCTGCCTGTGCTTGCTGTGCTGCCTGTGCTTGCTGCCTGTGCTTGCTGTGCTGCCTGTGCTTGCTGAGCTGAGTGTGCTTGCTGCCTGTGCTTGCTGTGCTGCCTGTGCTTGCTGCCTGTGCTTGCTGTGCTGCCTGTGCTTGCTGCCTGTGCTTGCTGTGCTGCCTGTGCTTGCTGTACTGCCTGTGCTTGCTGCCTGTTAGCGATGCATTTGATTTCGCCCATAACATGCGGTAATTCGACAGTGGCACACGACAGTGCGTTGCTGTGTCACCTGTTTTTGGAGGCGCCGAGAGTCGCGGATAAATATGTTTACCTCGGCGGCCGTTGCATTGACCTGCGTCTCAATACGAGTAAGCATTTTAAACAAATGCGAGAGTGAATCTCGCCGAAGATCGGAGCAGGCTTTGCCTGTTGGAAAGAGGACAGAGCTTGATCCCTCTGCACTTCCCCAAGAATCGCTAAAAAACGAACACATCTCGTCGAGCTATTTTGCGGGTTTCTAACATGCCTGTGCTTGCTGCCTGTGCTTGCTGCCTGTGCTGCCTGTGCTTGCTGTGCTCCCTGTGCTTGCTGCCTGTGCTTGCTGTGCTGCCTGTGCTTGCTGTGCTGCCTGTGCTTGTTGCCTGTGCTTGCTGTGCTGCCTGTGCTTGCTGTGCTGCCTGTGCTTGCTGCCTGTGCTTGCTGTGCTGCCTGTGCTTGCTGCCTGTGCTGCCTGAGCTGCCTGTGCTTGCTGCCTGTGCTGCCTGTGCTTGCTGTGCTACCTGTGCTTGCTGCCTGTACTTACTGTGCTGCCTGTGCTTGCTGCCTGTGATTGCTGTGCTGCCTGTGCTTGCTGTGCTGTCTGTGCTTGCTGCCTGTGCTTGCTGTGCTGCCTGTTCTTGCTGCGCTGCCTGTGCTTGCTGCCTGTGCTTGCTGCCTGTGCTTGCTGCCTGTGCCTGCTGCCTGTGCTTGCTGTGCATGCTGTGCTGCCTGTGCTTGCTGTGCTGCCTGTGCTTGCTGTGCTGCCTGTGCTTGCTGCCTGTGCTTGCTGTGCTGCCTGTGCCTGCTGCCTGTGCTTGCTGTGCTGAGTGTGCTGGCTGCCTGTGCTTGCTGCCTGTGCTTGTCCTTACTGCCTGTGCTTGCTGTGCTGCCTGTGCTTGCTGTGCTGAGTGTGCTTGCTGTTTGTGCTTGCTGTGCTGCCTGTGCTGCCTGTGCTGCCTGTGCTTGCTGCCTGTGCTTGCTGTGCTGCCTGTGCTTGCTGTGCTGAGTGTGCTTGCTGCCTGTGCTTGCTGTGCTACCTGTGCTTGCTGCCTGTGCTTGGTGTGCTGCCTGTGCTTGCTGCCTGTGCTTGCTGTGCATGCTGTGCTGCCTGAGCTTGCTGTGCTGCCTGTGCTTGCTGCCTGTGCTTGCTGTGCTGCCTGTGCTTGCTGTTTGTGCTTGCTGTGCTACCTGTGCTTGCTGCCTGTGCTTGGTGTGCTGCCTGTGCTTGCTGCCTGTGCTTGCTGTGCATGCTGTGCTGCCTGTGCTTGCTGTGCTGCCTGTGCTTGCTGCCTGTGCTTGCTATGCTGCCTGTGCTTGCTGTGCTGCCTGTGCTTGCTGCCTGTGCTTGCTGTGCTGCCTGTGCTTGCTGCCTGTGCTTGCTGTTTGTGCTTGCTGTGCTGCCTGTGCTTGCTGCCTGTGCTTGCTGTGCTGCCTGTGCTTGCTGTGCTGAGTGTGCTTGCTGCCTGTGCTTGCTGTGCTGCCTGTGCTTGCTGACTGTGCTGCCTGTGCTGCCTCTGCTGTGCTGCCTGTGCTGCCTGTGCTTGCTGCCTGTGCTTGCTGCCTGTGCTTGCTGTGCTGCCTGTGCTTGCTGCATGTGCTTGCTGTGCTGCCTGTGCTTGCTGTTTGTGCTTGCTGTGCTGCCTGTGTTTGCTGCCTGTCCTTGCTGTGCTGCCTGTGCTGCCTGTGCTGCCTGTGCTTGCTGCCTGTGCTTGCTGTGCTGCCTGTGCTTGCTGCCTGTGCTTGCTGTGCTGCCTGTGCTTGCTGCCTGTGCTTGCTGTGCAGCCTGTGCTTGCTGCCTGTGCTTGCTGTGCTGCCTGTGCTTGCTGCTTGTGCTTGCTGTGCTGTCTGTGCTTGCTGCGCTGCCTGTGCTTGCTGCCTGTGCTTGCTGTGCTGCCTGTGCTTGCTGTGCTGTCTGTGCTTGCTGCCTGTGCTTGCTGTGCTGTCTGTGCTTGCTGCCTGTGCTTGCTGCGCTGACTGTGCTTGCTGCCTGTGCTTGCTGCCTGTGCTTGTCCTTGCTGCCTGTGCTTGCTGTGCTGCCTGAGCTGCCTGTGCTTGCTGCCTGTGCTTGCTGTGCTGCCTGTGCTTGCTGCCTGTACTTGCTGTGCTGCCTGAGCTTGCTGCCTGTGCTTGCTGTGCTGCCTGTGCTTGCTGTGCTGTCTGTGCTTGCTGCCTGCGCTTGCTGTGCTGCCTGTTCTTGCTGCCTGTGCTTGCTGTGCTGCCTGTGCTTGCTGCCTGTGCTTGCTGTGCTGCCTGTGCTGCCGGTGCTTGCTGCCTGTGCTTGCTGCCTGTACTTGCTGTGCTGCCTGTGCTTGCTGCCTGTGCTTGCTGTGCTGCCTGTGCTTGCTGTGCTGTCTGTGCTTGCTGTGCATTCTGTGCTGCCTGTGCTTGCTGTGCTGCCTATGTTTGCTGTGCTGCCTGTGCTTGCTGCCTGTACTTGCTGTGCTGCCTGTGCTTGCTGCCTGTGCTTGCTGTGCTGTCTGTGGTTGCTGCCTGTGCTTGCTGTGCTGCCTGTGCTTGCTGCGCTGCCTGTGCTTGCTGCCTGTGCTTGCTGCCTGTGCTTGTCCTTGCTGCCTGTGCTTGCTGTGCTGCCTGATCTGCCTGTGCTTGCTGCCTGTGCTTGCTGTGCTGCCTGTGCTTGCTATGCTGCCTGTGCTTGCTGCCTGTGCTTGGTGTGCTGCCTGTGCTTGCTGCCTGTGCTTGCTGTGCATGCTGTGCTGCCTGTGCTTGCTGTGCTGAGTGTGCTTGCTGTTTGTGCTTGCTGTGCTGCCTGTGCTTGCTGCCTGTGCTTGCTGTGCTGCCTGTGCTTGCTGCGCTGAGTGTGCTTGCTGGCTGTGCTTGCTGTGCTGCCTGTGCTTGCTGCCTGTGCTTGCTGTGCTGCCTGTCCTTGCTGCCTGTGCTTGCTGTGCTGCCTGTGCTTGCTGCCTGTGCTTGCTGCCTGTGCTTGCTGTGCTGCCTGTGCTTGCTGCCTGTGCTGCCTGTGCTGCCTGTGCTTGCTGCCTGTGCTGCCTGTGCTGCCTGTGCTTGCTGCCTGTGCTTGCTGTGCTGCCTGTGCTTGCTGCCTGTGCTGCCTGTGCTTGCTGTGCTCCCTGTGCTTGCTGCCTGTGCTTGCTGTGCTGCCTGTGCTTGCTGTGCTGCCTGTGCTTGTTGCCTGTGCTTGCTGTGCTGCCTGTGCTTGCTGTGCTGCCTGTGCTTGCTGCCTGTGCTTGCTGTGCTGCCTGTGCTTGCTGCCTGTGCTGCCTGAGCTGCCTGTGCTTGCTGCCTGTGCTGCCTGTGCTTGCTGTGCTACCTGTGCTTGCTGCCTGTACTTACTGTGCTGCCTGTGCTTGCTGCCTGTGATTGCTGTGCTGCCTGTGCTTGCTGTGCTGTCTGTGCTTGCTGCCTGTGCTTGCTGTGCTGCCTGTTCTTGCTGCGCTGCCTGTGCTTGCTGCCTGTGCTTGCTGCCTGTGCTTGCTGCCTGTGCTTGCTGCCTGTGCTTGCTGTGCATGCTGTGCTGCCTGTGCTTGCTGTGCTGCCTGTGCTTGCTGTGCTGCCTGTGCTTGCTGCCTGTGCTTGCTGTGCTGCCTGTGCCTGCTGCCTGTGCTTGCTGTGCTAAGTGTGCTGGCTGCCTGTGCTTGCTGCCTGTGCTTGCTGCCTGTGCTTGTCCTTACTGCCTGTGCTTGCTGTGCTGCCTGTGCTTGCTGTGCTGAGTGTGCTTGCTGTTTGTGCTTGCTGTGCTGCCTGTGCTGCCTGTGCTGCCTGTGCTTGCTGCCTGTGCTTGCTGTGCTGCCTGTGCTTGCTGTGCTGAGTGTGCTTGCTGCCTGTGCTTGCTGTGCTACCTGTGCTTGCTGCCTGTGCTTGGTGTGCTGCCTGTGCTTGCTGCCTGTGCTTGCTGTGCATGCTGTGCTGCCTGAGCTTGCTGTGCTGCCTGTGCTTGCTGCCTGTGCTTGCTGTGCTGCCTGTGCTTGCTGTTTGTGCTTGCTGTGCTACCTGTGCTTGCTGCCTGTGCTTGGTGTGCTGCCTGTGCTTGCTGCCTGTGCTTGCTGTGCATGCTGTGCTGCCTGTGCTTGCTGTGCTGCCTGTGCTTGCTGCCTGTGCTTGCTATGCTGCCTGTGCTTGCTGTGCTGCCTGTGCTTGCTGCCTGTGCTTGCTGTGCTGCCTGTGCTTGCTGCCTGTGCTTGCTGTTTGTGCTTGCTGTGCTGCCTGTGCTTGCTGCCTGTGCTTGCTGTGCTGCCTGTGCTTGCTGTGCTGAGTGTGCTTGCTGCCTGTGCTTGCTGCCTGTGCTTGCTGTGCATGCTGTGCTGCCTGTGCTTGCTGTGCTGAGTGTGCTTGCTGCCTGTGCTTGCTGTGCTGCCTGAGCTTGCTGCCTGTGCTTGCTGTGCTGCCTGTGCTTGCTGCCTGTGCTGCCTGTGCTGCCTGTGCTTGCTGCCTGTGCTTGCTGTGCTGCCTGTGCTTGCTGCGCTGCCTGTGCTTGCTGCCTGTGCTTGCTGCCTGTGCTTGTCCTTGCTGCCTGTGCTTGCTGTGCTGCCTGATCTGCCTGTGCTTGCTGCCTGTGCTTGCTGTGCTGCCTGTGCTTGCTATGCTGCCTGTGCTTGCTGCCTGTGCTTGGTGTGCTGCCTGTGCTTGCTGCCTGTGCTTGCTGTGCATGCTGTGCTGCCTGTGCTTGCTGTGCTGAGTGTGCTTGCTGTTTGTGCTTGCTGTGCTGCCTGTGCTTGCTGTGCTGTCTGTGCTTGCTGCCTGTGCTTGCTGTGCTGAGTGTGCTTGCTGGCTGTGCTTGCTGTGCTGCCTGTGCTTGCTGCCTGTGCTTGCTGTGCTGCCTGTCCTTGCTGCCTGTGCTTGCTGTGCTGCCTGTGCTTGCTGCCTGTGCTTGCTGCCTGTGCTTGCTGTGCTGCCTGTGCTTGCTGCCTGTGCTGCCTGTGCTGCCTGTGCTTGCTGCCTGTGCTGCCTGTGCTGCCTGTGCTTGCTGCCTGTGCTTGCTGTGCTGCCTGTGCTTGCTGCCTGTGCTGCCTGTGCTTGCTGTGCTCCCTGTGCTTGCTGCCTGTGCTTGCTGTGCTGCCTGTGCTTGCTGTGCTGCCTGTGCTTGTTGCCTGTGCTTGCTGTGCTGCCTGTGCTTGCTGTGCTGCCTGTGCTTGCTGCCTGTACTTGCTGTGCTGCCTGTGCTTGCTGCCTGTGCTGCCTGAGCTGCCTGTGCTTGCTGCCTGTGCTGCCTGTGCTTGCTGTGCTACCTGTGCTTGCTGCCTGTACTTACTGTGCTGCCTGTGCTTGCTGCCTGTGATTGCTGTGCTGCCTGTGCTTGCTGTGCTGTCTGTGCTTGCTGCCTGTGCTTGCTGTGCTGCCTGTTCTTGCTGCGCTGCCTGTGCTTGCTGCCTGTGCTTGCTGCCTGTGCTTGCTGCCTGTGCTTGCTGCCTGTGCTTGCTGTGCATGCTGTGCTGCCTGTGCTTGCTGTGCTGCCTGTGCTTGCTGTGCTGCCTGTGCTTGCTGCCTGTGCTTGCTGTGCTGCCTGTGCCTGCTGCCTGTGCTTGCTGTGCTGAGTGTGCTGGCTGCCTGTGCTTGCTGCCTGTGCTTGCTGCCTGTGCTTGTCCTTACTGCCTGTGCTTGCTGTGCTGCCTGTGCTTGCTGTGCTGAGTGTGCTTGCTGTTTGTGCTTGCTGTGCTGCCTGTGCTGCCTGTGCTGCCTGTGCTTGCTGCCTGTGCTTGCTGTGCTGCCTGTGCTTGCTGTGCTGAGTGTGCTTGCTGCCTGTGCTTGCTGTGCTACCTGTGCTTGGTGTGCTGCCTGTGCTTGCTGCCTGTGCTTGCTGTGCATGCTGTGCTGCCTGAGCTTGCTGTGCTGCCTGTGCTTGCTGCCTGTGCTTGCTGTGCTGCCTGTGCTTGCTGTTTGTGCTTGCTGTGCTACCTGTGCTTGCTGCCTGTGCTTGGTGTGCTGCCTGTGCTTGCTGCCTGTGCTTGCTGTGCATGCTGTGCTGCCTGTGCTTGCTGTGCTGCCTGTGCTTGCTGCCTGTGCTTGCTATGCTGCCTGTGCTTGCTGTGCTGCCTGTGCTTGCTGCCTGTGCTTGCTGTGCTGCCTGTGCTTGCTGCCTGTGCTTGCTGTTTGTGCTTGCTGTGCTGCCTGTGCTTGCTGCCTGTGCTTGCTGTGCTGCCTGTGCTTGCTGTGCTGAGTGTGCTTGCTGCCTGTGCTTGCTGTGCTGCCTGTGCTTGCTGACTGTGCTGCCTGTGCTGCCTCTGCTGTGCTGCCTGTGCTGCCTGTGCTTGCTGCCTGTGCTTGCTGCCTGTGCTTGCTGTGCTGCCTGTGCTTGCTGCATGTGCTTGCTGTGCTGCCTGTGCTTGCTGTTTGTGCTTGCTGTGCTGCCTGTGTTTGCTGCCTGTCCTTGCTGTGCTGCCTGTGCTGCCTGTGCTTGCTGCCTGTGCTTGCTGTGCTGCCTGTGCTTGCTGCCTGTGCTTGCTGTGCTGCCTGTGCTTGCTGCCTGTGCTTGCTGTGCAGCCTGTGCTTGCTGCCTGTGCTTGCTGTGCTGCCTGTGCTTGCTGCTTGTGCTTGCTGTGCTGTCTGTGCTTGCTGCGCTGCCTGTGCTTGCTGCCTGTGCTTGCTGTGCTGCCTGTGCTTGCTGTGCTGTCTGTGCTTGCTGCCTGTGCTTGCTGTGCTGTCTGTGCTTGCTGCCTGTGCTTGCTGTGCTGCCTGTGCTTGCTGCGCTGACTGTGCTTGCTGCCTGTGCTTGCTGCCTGTGCTTGTCCTTGCTGCCTGTGCTTGCTGTGCTGCCTGAGCTGCCTGTGCTTGCTGCCTGTGCTTGCTGTTTGTCCTTGCTGCCTGTGCTTGCTGTGCTGCCTGTGCTGCCTCTGCTGTGCTGCCTGTGCTTGCTGCCTGTGCTTGCTGCCTGTGCTCGCTGTGCTGCCTGTGCTTGTCCTTGCTGCCTGTGCTTGCTGTGCTGCCTGTGCTTGCTGCCTGTGCTTGCTGCCTGTGCTTGCTGTGCATGCTGTGCTGCCTGTGCTTGCTGTGCTGAGTGTGCTTGCTGCCTGTGCTTGCTGTGCTGCCTGAGCTTGCTGCCTGTGCTTGCTGTGCTGCCTGTGCTTGCTGCCTGTGCTGCCTGTGCTGCCTGTGCTTGCTGCCTGTGCTTGCTGTGCTGCCTGTGCTTGCTGCCTGTGCGTGCTGTGCTGCCTGTGCTTGCTGTGCTGAGTGTGCTTGCTGCCTGTGCTTGCTGTGCTGCCTGTGCTTGCTATGCTGCCTGTGCTTGCTGTGCTGCCTGTGCTTGCTGCCTGTGCTTGCTGTTTGTCCTTGCTGCCTGTGCTTGCTGTGCTGCCTGTGCTTGCTGTGCTGCCTGTGCTGCCTCTGCTGTGCTTGCTGCCTGTGCTTGCTGCCTGTGCTTGCTGCCTGTGCTCGCTGTGCTGCCTGTGCTTGCTGCCTGTGCTTGCTGCCTGTGCTTACTGTGCTGCCTGTGCTTGCTGCCTGTGCTTGCTGCCTGTGCTCGCTGTGCTGCCTGTGCTTGTCCTTGCTGCCTGTGCTTGCTGTGCTGCCTGTGCTTGCTGCCTGTGCTTGCTGCCTGTGCTTGCTGTGCATGCTGTGCTGCCTGTGCTTGCTGTGCTGAGTGTGCTTGCTGCCTGTGCTTGCTGTGCTGCCTGAGCTTGCTGCCTGTGCTTGCTGTGCTGCCTGTGCTTGCTGCCTGTGCTGCCTGTGCTGCCTGTGCTTGCTGCCTGTGCTTGCTGTGCTGCCTGTGCTTGCTGCCTGTGCGTGCTGTGCTGCCTGTGCTTGCTGTGCTGAGTGTGCTTGCTGCCTGTGCTTGCTGTGCTGCCTGTGCTTGCTATGCTGCCTGTGCTTGCTGTGCTGCCTGTGCTTGCTGCCTGTGCTTGCTGTTTGTCCTTGCTGCCTGTGCTTGCTGTGCTGCCTGTGCTTGCTGTGCTGCCTGTGCTGCCTCTGCTGTGCTTGCTGCCTGTGCTTGCTGCCTGTGCTTGCTGCCTGTGCTCGCTGTGCTGCCTGTGCTTGCTGCCTGTGCTTGCTGCCTGTGCTTACTGTGCTGCCTGTGCTTGCTGCCTGTGCTTGCTGTGCTGCCTGTGCTTGCTGCCTGTGCTGCCTGTGCTGCCTGTGCTTGCTGTCTGTGCTTGCTGTGCTGCCTGTGCTTGCTGCCTGTGCTTGCTGCCTGTGCTTGCTGCCTGTGCTTGCTGTGCTGCCTGTGCTTGCTGCCTGTGCTTGCTGTGCTGCCTGTGCTTGCTGCCTGTGCTGCCTGTGCTGCCTGTGCTTGCTGCCTGTGCTTGCTGTGCTGCCTGTGCTTGGTGTGCTGCCTGTGCTTGCTGCCTGTGCGTGCTGTGCTGCCTGTGCTTGCTGTGCTGAGTGTGCTTGCTGCCTGTGCTTGCTGTGCTGCTTGTGCTTGCTATGCTGCCTGTGCTTGCTGGGCTGCCTGTGCTTGCTGGCTGTGCTTGCTGTGCTGCCTGTGCTTGCTGCCTGTGCTTGCTGTTTGTCCTTGCTGCCTGTGCTTGCTGTGCTGCCTGTGCTGCCTCTGCTGTGCTGCCTGTGCTTGCTGCCTGTGCTTGCTGCCTGTGCTCGCTGTGCTGCCTGTGCTTGCTGTCTGTGCTTGCTGTGCTGCCTGTGCTTGGTGTGCTGCCTGTGCTTGCTGCCTGTGCGTGTTGTGCTGCCTGTGCTTGCTGTGCTGAGTGTGCTTGCTGCCTGTACTTGCTGTGCTGCCTGTGCTTGCTGTGCTGTCTGTGGTTGCTGCCTGTGCTTGCTGCGCTGCCTGTGCTTCTCCTTGCTGCCTGTGCTTGCTGTGCTGCCTGATCTGCCTGTGCTTGCTGTGCTGCCTGTGCTTGCTGTGCTGCCTGTGCTTGCTGCCTGTGCTTGCTGTTTGTCCTTGCTGCCTGTGCTTGCTGTGCTGCCTGTGCTGCCTCTGCTGTGCTGCCTGTGCTTGCTGCCTGTGCTTGCTGCCTGTGCTCGCTGTGCTGCCTGTGCTTGCTGCCTGTGCTTACTGTGCTGCCTGTGCTTGCTGCCTGTGCTGCCTCTGCTGTGCTGCCTGTGCTTGCTGCCTGTGCTTGCTGCCTGTGCTCGCTGTGCTGCCTGTGCTTGCTGCCTGTGCTTACTGTGCTGCCTGTGCTTGCTGCCTGTGCTTGCTGCCTGTGCGTGTTGTGCTGCCTGTGCTTGCTGTGCTGAGTGTGCTTGCTATGCTGCCTGTGCTTACTGTGCTGCCTGTGCTTGCTGTGCTGCCTGTGCTTGCTGCCTGTGCTTGCTGTTTGTGCTTGCTGTGCTGCCTGTGCTTGCTGCCTGTGCTTGCTGCCTGTGCTTGCTGCCTGTGCTTGCTGTGCTGCCTGTGCTGCCTGTGCTTGCTGCCTGTGCTTGCTGTGCTGCCTGTGCTTGCTGCCTGTGCTGCCTGTGCTGCCTGTGCTTGCTGCCTGTGCTTGCTGTGCTGCCTGTGCTTGGTGTGCTGCCTGTGCTTGCTGCCTGTGCGTGCTGTGCTGCCTGTGCTTGCTGTGCTGAGTGTGCTTGCTGCCTGTGCTTGCTGTGCTGCCTGTGCTTGCTATGCTGCCTGTGCTTGCTGGGCTGCCTGTGCTTGCTGGCTGTGCTTGCTGTGCTGCCTGTGCTTGCTGCCTGTGCTTGCTGTTTGTCCTTGCTGCCTGTGCTTGCTGTGCTGCCTGTGCTGCCTCTGCTGTGCTGCCTGTGCTTGCTGCCTGTACTTGCTGCCTGTGCTCGCTGTGCTGCCTGTGCTTGCTGCCTGTGCTTGCTGCCTGTGCTGCCTGTGCTGCCTGTGCTTGCTGCCTGTGCTTGCTGTGCTGCCTGTGCTTGGTGTGCTGCCTGTGCTAGCTGCCTGTGCGTGCTGTGCTGCCTGTGCTTGCTGTGCTGAGTGTGCTTGCTGCCTGTGCTTGCTGTGCTGCCTGTACTTGCTATGCTGCCTGTGCTTGCTGTGCTGCCTGTGCTTGCTGCGCTGACTGTGCTTGCTGCCTGTGCTTGCTGCCTGTGCTTGTCCTTGCTGCCTGTGCTTGCTGTGCTGCCTGAGCTGCCTGTGCTTGCTGCCTGTGCTTGCTGTGCTGAGTGTGCTTGCTGCCTGTGCTTGCTGTGCTGCCCGTGCTTGCTGCCTGTGCTTGCTGTGCTGCCTGTGCTTGCTGCCTGTGCTTGCTGTGCTGCCTGTTAGCGATGCATTTGATTTCGCCCATAACACGCGGTAATTCGACAGTGGCACACGACAGTGCGTTGCTGTGTCACCTGTTTTTGGAGGCGCCGAGAGTCGCGGATCATATGTTTACCTCGGCGGCCGGTGCATTGACCTGCGTCTCAGTAAGAGTAAGCATTGTTAACAAATGCGAGAGTGAATCTCGCCGGAGATCGGAGCAGGCTTTGCCTGTTGGAAAGAGGACGGAGCTTGACCCCTCTGCACTTCCCCCAGAATCGCTAAAACGAACACATCTCGTCGAGCTATTTTGCGGGTTTCAAACATGCCTGTGCTTGCTGTGCTGGCTGCCTGTGCTGCCTGTGCTGCCTGTGCTGCCTGTGCTTGCTGCCTGTGCTTGCTGTGCTGCCTGTGCTTGGTGTGCTGCCTGTGCTTGCTGCCTGTGCGTGCTGTGCTGCCTGTGCTTGCTGTGCTGAGTGTGCTTGCTGCCTGTGCTTGCTGTGCTGCCTGTGCTTGCTATGCTGCCTGTGCTTGCTGGGCTGCCTGTGCTTGCTGGCTGTGCTTGCTGTGCTGCCTGTGCTTGCTGCCTGTGCTTGCTGTTTGTCCTTGCTGCCTGTGCTTGCTGTGCTGCCTGTGCTGCCTCTGCTGTGCTGCCTGTGCTTGCTGCCTGTGCTTGCTGCCTGTGCTCGCTGTGCTGCCTGTGCTTGCTGCCTGTGCTTGCTGCCTGTGCTGCCTGTGCTGCCTGTGCTTGCTGCCTGTGCTTGCTGTGCTGCCTGTGCTTGGTGTGCTGCCTGTGCTAGCTGCCTGTGCGTGCTGTGCTGCCTGTGCTTGCTGTGCTGAGTGTGCTTGCTGCCTGTGCTTGCTGTGCTGCCTGTACTTGCTATGCTGCCTGTGCTTGCTGTGCTGCCTGTGCTTGCTGCGCTGACTGTGCTTGCTGCCTGTGCTTGCTGCCTGTGCTTGTCCTTGCTGCCTGTGCTTGCTGTGCTGCCTGAGCTGCCTGTGCTTGCTGTGCTGCCTGTGCTTGCTGCCTGTACTTGCTGTGCTGCCTGAGCTTGCTGCCTGTGCTTGCTGTGCTGCCTGTGCTTGCTGTGCTGTCTGTGCTTGCTGCCTGTGCTTGCTGTGCTGCCTGTTCTTGCTGCCTGTGCTTGCTGTGCTGCCTGTGCTTGCTGCCTGTGCTTGCTGTGCTGCCTGTGCTTGCTGAGCTGAGTGTGCTTGCTGCCTGTGCTTGCTGTGCTGCCTGTGCTTGCTGCCTGTGCTTGCTGTGCTGCCTGTGCTTGCTGCCTGTGCTTGCTGTGCTGCCTGTGCTTGCTGTACTGCCTGTGCTTGCTGCCTGTTAGCGATGCATTTGATTTCGCCCATAACACGCGGTAATTCGACAGTGGCACACGACAGTGCGTTGCTGTGTCACCTGTTTTTGGAGGCGCCGAGAGTCGCGGATAAATATGTTTACCTCGGCGGCCGTTGCATTGACCTGCGTCTCAATACGAGTAAGCATTTTAAACAAATGCGAGAGTGAATCTCGCCGAAGATCGGAGCAGGCTTTGCCTGTTGGAAAGAGGACAGAGCTTGATCCCTCTGCACTTCCCCAAGAATCGCTAAAAAACGAACACATCTCGTCGAGCTATTTTGCGGGTTTCTAACATGCCTGTGCTTGCTGCCTGTGCTTGCTGCCTGTGCTGCCTGTGCTTGCTGTGCTCCCTGTGCTTGCTGCCTGTGCTTGCTGTGCTTGCTGTGTTGCCTGTGCTTGCTGTGCTGCCTGTGCTTGTTGCCTGTGCTTGCTGTGCTGCCTGTGCTTGCTGCCTGTGCTTGCTGTGCTGCCTGTGCTTGCTGCCTGTGCTGCCTGAGCTGCCTGTGCTTGCTGCCTGTGCTGCCTGTGCTTGCTGTGCTACCTGTGCTTGCTGCCTGTACTTACTGTGCTGCCTGTGCTTGCTGTGCTGTCTGTGCTTGCTGCCTGTGCTTGCTGTGCTGCCTGTTCTTGCTGCGCTGCCTGTGCTTGCTGCCTGTGCTTGCTGCCTGTGCTTGCTGCCTGTGCTTGCTGTGCATGCTGTGCTGCCTGTGCTTGCTGTGCTGCCTGTGCTTGCTGCCTGTGCTTGCTGTGCTGCCTGTGCCTGCTGCCTGTGCTTGCTGTGCTGAGTGTGCTGGCTGCCTGTGCTTGCTGCCTGTGCTTGCTGCCTGTGCTTGTCCTTACTGCCTGTGCTTGCTGTGCTGCCTGTGCTTGCTGTGCTGAGTGTGCTTGCTGTTTGTGCTTGCTGTGCTGCCTGTGCTGCCTGTGCTGCCTGTGCTTGCTGCATGTGCTTGCTGTGCTGCCTGTGCTTGCTGTTTGTGCTTGCTGTGCTGCCTGTGTTTGCTGCCTGTCCTTGCTGTGCTGCCTGTGCTGCCTGTGCTGCCTGTGCTTGCTGCCTGTGCTTGCTGCCTGTGCTTGCTGTGCTGCCTGTGCTTGCTGCCTGTGCTTGCTGTGCAGCCTGTGCTTGCTGCCTGTGCTTGCTGTGCTGCCTGTGCTTGCTGCTTGTGCTTGCTGTGCTGTCTGTGCTTGCTGCGCTGCCTGTGCTTGCTGCCTGTGCTTGCTGTGCTGCCTGTGCTTGCTGTGCTGTCTGTGCTTGCTGCCTGTGCTTGCTGTGCTGTCTGTGCTTGCTGCCTGTGCTTGCTGTGCTGCCTGTGCTTGCTGCGCTGACTGTGCTTGCTGCCTGTGCTTGCTGCCTGTGCTTGTCCTTGCTGCCTGTGCTTGCTGTGCTGCCTGAGCTGCCTGTGCTTGCTGCCTGTGCTTGCTGTGCTGCCTATGCTTGCTGCCTGTACTTGCTGTGCTGCCTGAGCTTGCTGCCTGTGCTTGCTGTGCTGCCTGTGCTTGCTGTGCTGTCTGTGCTTGCTGCCTGTGCTTGCTGTGCTGCCTGTTCTTGCTGCCTGTGCTTGCTGTGCTGCCTGTGCTTGCTGCCTGTGCTTGCTGTGCTGCCTGTGCTGCCTGTGCTTGCTGCCTGTGCTTGCTGCCTGTACTTGCTGTGCTGCCTGTGCTTGCTGCCTGTGCTTGCTGTGCTGTCTGTGGTTGCTGCCTGTGCTTGCTGTGCTGCCTGTGCTTGCTGCGCTGCCTGTGCTTGCTGCCTGTGCTTGCTGCCTGTGCTTGTCCTTGCTGCCTGTGCTTGCTGTGCTGCCTGATCTGCCTGTGCTTGCTGCCTGTGCTTGCTGTGCTGCCTGTGCTGCCTGTGCTTGCTGCCTGTGCTTGGTGTGCTGCCTGTGCTTGCTGCCTGTGCTTGCTGTGCATGCTGTGCTGCCTGTGCTTGCTGTGCTGAGTGTGCTTGCTGTTTGTGCTTGCTGTGCTGCCTGTGCTTGCTGCCTGTGCTTGCTCTGCTGCCTGTGCTTGTTGCGCTGAGTGTGCTTGCTGGCTGTGCTTGCTGTGCTGCCTGTGCTTGCTGCCTGTGCTTGCTGTGCTGCCTGTCCTTGCTGCCTGTGCTTGCTGTGCTGCCTGTGCTTGCTGCCTGTGCTTGCTGCCTGTGCTTGCTGTGCTGCCTGTGCTTGCTGCCTGTGCTGCCTGTGCTGCCTGTGCTTGCTGCCTGTGCTGCCTGTGCTGCCTGTGCTTGCTGCCTGTGCTTGCTGTGCTGCCTGTGCTTGGTGTGCTGCCTGTGCTTGCTGCCTGTGCGTGCTGTGCTGCCTGTGATTGCTGTGCTGAGTGTGCTTGCTGCCTGTGCTTGCTGTGCTGCCTGTGCTTGCTGTGCTGCCTGTGCTTGCTGCCTGTGCTTGCTGTGCTGCCTGTGCTTGCTGCCTGTGCTTGCTGTGCTGCCTGTGCTTGCTGCCTGTGCTTGCTGTGCTGTCTGTGCTTGCTGCCTGTGCTTGCTGTGCTGCCTGTTCTTGCTGCGCTGCCTGTGCTTGCAGCCTGTGCTTGCTGTGCTGAGTGTGCTTGCTGCCTGTGCTTGCTGTGCTGCCTGTGCTTGCTGCCTGTGCTTGCTGTGCATGCTGTGCTGCCTGTGCTTGCTGTGCTGTCTGTGCTTGCTGCCTGTGCTTGCTGTGCTGCCTGTTCTTGCTGCGCTGCCTGTGCTTGCAGCCTGTGCTTGCTGTGCTGAGTGTGCTTGCTGCCTGTGCTTGCTGTGCTGCCTGTGCTTGCTGCCTGTGCTTGCTGTGCATGCTGTGCTGCCTGTGCTTGCTGTGCTGAGTGTGCCTGCTGCCTGTGCTTGCTGTGCTGCCTGTGCTTGCTTCCTGTGCTTGCTGTACTGCCTGTGCTTGCTGCCTGTGCTGCCTGTGCTGCCTGTGCTTGCTGCCTGTGCTTGCTGTGCTGCCTGTGCTTGCTGCCTGTGCGTGCTGTGCTGCCTGTGCTTGCTGTGCTGAGTGTGCTTGCTGCCTGTGCTTGCTGTGCTGCCTGTGCTTGCTATGCTGCCTGTGCTTGCTGTGCTGCCTGTGCTTGCTGCCTGTGCTTGCTGTTTGTCCTTGCTGCCTGTGCTGCCTGTGCTGCCTCTGCTGTGCTGCCTGTGCTTGCTGCCTATGCTTGCTGCCTGTGCTCGCTGTGCTGCCTGTGCTTGCTGCCTGTGCTTACTGTGCTGCCTGTGCTTGCTGCCTGTGCTGCCTCTGCTGTGCTGCCTGTGCTTGCTGCCTGTGCTTGCTGCCTGTGCTCGCTGTGCTGCCTGTGCTTGCTGCCTGTGCTTACTGTGCTGCCTGTGCTTGCTGCCTGTGCTTGCTGCCTGTGCGTGTTGTGCTGCCTGTGCTTGCTGTGCTGAGTGTGCTTGCTGCCTGTGCTTGCTGTGCTGCCTGTGCTTGCTATGCTGCCTGTGCTTACTGTGCTGCCTGTGCTTGCTATGCTGCCTGTGCTTGCTGTGCTGCCTGTGCTTGCTGCCTGTGCTTGCTGTTTGTGCTTGCTGTGCTGCCTGTGCTTGCTGCCTGTGCTTGCTGCCTGTGCTTGCTGCCTGTGCTTGCTGTGCTGCCTGTGCTGCCTGTGCTTGCTGCCTGTGCTTGCTGTGCTGCCTGTGCTTGCTGCCTGTGCTGCCTGTGCTGCCTGTGCTTGCTGCCTGTGCTTGCTGTGCTGCCTGTGCTTGGTGTGCTGCCTGTGCTTGCTGCCTGTGCGTGCTGTGCTGCCTGTGCTTGCTGTGCTGAGTGTGCTTGCTGCCTGTGCTTGCTGTGCTGCCTGTGCTTGCTATGCTGCCTGTGCTTGCTGGGCTGCCTGTGCTTGCTGGCTGTGCTTGCTGTGCTGCCTGTGCTTGCTGCCTGTGCTTGCTGTTTGTCCTTGCTGCCTGTGCTTGCTGTGCTGCCTGTGCTGCCTCTGCTGTGCTGCCTGTGCTTGCTGCCTGTACTTGCTGCCTGTGCTCGCTGTGCTGCCTGTGCTTGCTGCCTGTGCTTGCTGCCTGTGCTGCCTGTGCTGCCTGTGCTTGCTGCCTGTGCTTGCTGTGCTGCCTGTGCTTGGTGTGCTGCCTGTCCTAGCTGCCTGTGCGTGCTGTGCTGCCTGTGCTTGCTGTGCTGAGTGTGCTTCCTGCCTGTGCTTGCTGTGCTGCCTGTACTTGCTATGCTGCCTGTGCTTGCTGTGCTGCCTGTGCTTGCTGCGCTGACTGTGCTTGCTGCCTGTGCTTGCTGCCTGTGCTTGTCCTTGCTGCCTGTGCTTGCTGTGCTGCCTGAGCTGCCTGTGCTTGCTGCCTGTGCTTGCTGTGCTGCCTGTGCTTGCTGCCTGTACTTGCTGTGCTGCCTGAGCTTGCTGCCTGTGCTTGCTGTGCTGCCTGTGCTTGCTGTGCTGTCTGTGCTTGCTGCCTGTGCTTGCTGTGCTGCCTGTTCTTGCTGCCTGTGCTTGCTGTGCTGCCTGTGCTTGCTGCCTGTGCTTGCTGTGCTGCCTGTGCTGCCTGTGCTTGCTGCCTGTGCTTGCTGCCTGTACTTGCTGTGCTGCCTGTGCTTGCTGCCTATGCTTGCTGTGCTGCCTGTGCTTGCTGCCTGTACATGCTGTGCTGCCTGTGCTTGCTGCCTGTGCTTGCTGTGCTGTCTGTGGTTGCTGCCTGTGCTTGCTGTGCTGCCTGTGCTTGCTGCGCTGCCTGTGCTTGCTGCCTGTGCTTGTCCTTGCTGCCTGTGCTTGTCCTTGCTGCCTGTGCTTGCTGTGCTGCCTGATCTGCCTGTGCTTGCTGCCTGTGCTTCCTGTGCTGCCTGTGCGTGCTGTGCTGCCTGTGCTTGCTGCCTGTGCTTGGTGTGCTGCCTGTGCTTGCTGCCTGTGCTTGCTGTGCTGAGTGTGCTTGCTGTTTGTGCTTGCTGTGCTGCCTGTGCTTGCTGCCTGTGCTTGCTGTGCTGCCTGTGCTTGCTGCGCTGAGTGTGCTTGCTGGCTGTGCTTGCTGTGCTGCCTGTGCTTGCTGCCTGTGCTTGCTGTGCTGACTGTCCTTGCTGCCTGTGCTTGCTGTGCTGCCTGTGCTTGCTGCCTGTGCTTGCTGCCTGTGCTTGCTGCCTGTGCTGCCTGTGCTGCCTGTGCTTGCTGCCTGTGCTGCCTGTGCTTGCTGCCTGTGCTTGCTGTGCTGCCTGTGCTTGGTGTGCTGCCTGTGCTTGCTGCCTGTGCGTGCTGTGCTGCCTGTGCTTGCTGTGCTGAGTGTGCTTGCTGCCTGTGCTTGCTGTGCTGCCTGTGCTTGCTGCCTGTGCATGCTGTGCTGCCTGTGCTTGCTGCCTGTGCTTGCTGTGCTGCCTGTGCTTGCTGCCTGTGCTTGCTGTGCTGTCTGTGCTTGCTGCCTGTGCTTGCTGCCTGTGCTTGCTGTGCTGCCTGTGCTGCCTGTGCTTGCTGCCTGTGCTGCCTGTGCTGCCTGTGCTTGCTGCCTGTGCTTGCTGTGCTGCCTGTGCTTGGTGTGCTGCCTGTGCTTGCTGCCTGTGCGTGCTGTGCTGCCTGTGCTTGCTGTGCTGCCTGTGCTTGCTGCGTGTGCTACCTGTGCTGCCTGTGCTTGCTGCCTGTGCTTGCTGTGCTGCCTGTGCTTGGTGTGCTGCCTGTGCTTGCTGCCTGTGCGTGCTGTGCTGCCTGTGCTTGCTGTGCTGAGTGTGCTTGCTGCCTGTGCTTGCTGTGCTGCCTGTGCTTGCTGCCTGTGCTTGCTGCCTGTGCTTGCTGCCTGTGCTTGCTCCCTGTGCTTGCTGCCTGTGCTTGCTGTGCTGCCTGTGCTGCCTGTGCTTGCTGCCTGTGCTTGCTGTGCTGCCTGTGCTTGCTGGCTGTGCTTGCTGTGCTGCCTGTGCTTGCTGCCTGTGCTTGCTGTGCTGCCTGTGCTTGCTGCCTGTGCTGCCTGTGCTGCCTGTGCTTGCTGCCTGTGCTGCCTGTGCTGCCTGTGCTTGCTGCCTGTGCTTGCTGTGCTGCCTGTGCTTGCTGCCCGTGCTTGCTGCCTGTGCGTGCTGTGCTGCCTGTGCTTGCTGTGCTGAGTGTGCTTGCTGCCTGTGCTTGCTGTGCTGCCTGTGCTTGCTGTGCTGCCTGTGCTTGCTGCCTGTGCTTGCTGTGCTGTCTGTGCTTGCTGCCTGTGCTTGCTGTGCTGCCTGTTCTTGCTGCGCTGCCTGTGCTTGCTGCCTGTGCTTGCTGCCTGTGCTTGCTGCCTGTGCTTGCTGTGCTGCCTGTGCTTGCTGCCTGTGCTTGGTGTGCTGCCTGTGCTTGCTGCCTGTGCTTGCTGTGCATGCTGTGCTGCCTGTGCTTGCTGTGCTGAGTGTGCTTGCTGTTTGTGCTTGCTGTGCTGCCTGTGCTTGCTGCCTGTGCTGCCTGTGCTTGCTGTGCTGCCTGTGCTTGCTGCCTGTGCTTGCTGTGCATGCTGTACCGCCTGTGCTTGCTGTGCTGCCTGTGCTTGCTGCTTGTGCTTGCTGTGCTGCCTGTGCTTGCTGTTTGTGCTTGCTGTGCTGCCTGTGCTTGCTGCCTGTGCTTGCTGTGCTGCCTGTGCTTGCTGTGCTGAGTGTGCTTGCTGCCTGTGCTTGCTGTGCTGCCTGTGCTTGCTGCCTGTGCTTGCTGCCTGTGCTTGCTGCCTGTGCTTGCTGTGCATGCTGTGCTGCCTGTGCTTGCTGTGCTGAGTGTGCTTGCTGCCTGTGCTTGCTGTGCTGCCTGTGCTTGCTGCCTGTACTTGCTGTGCTGCCTGTGCTTGCTGCCTGAGCTTGCTGTGCTGTCTGTGCTTGCTGCCTGTGCTTGCTGCGCTGCCTGTGCTTGCTGCCTGTCCTTGCTGCCTGTGCTTGCTGTGCTGCCTGTGCTTGCTGCCTGTGCTTGCTGTGCTGCCTGTGCTGCCTCTGCTGTGCTGCCTGTGCTTGCTGCCTGTGCTTGCTGCCTGTGCTCGCTGTGCTGCCTGTGCTTGCTGCCTGTGCTTGCTGCCTGTGCTTGCTGTGCTGCCTGTGCTTGCTGTGCTGCCTGTGCTTGCTGCCTGTGCTACATGTGCTGCCTGTGCTTGCTGCCTGTGCTTGCTGTGCTGCCTGTGCTTGGTGTGCTGCCTGTGCTTGCTGCCTGTGCGTGCTGTGCTGCCTGTGCTTGCTGTGCTGAGTGTGCTTGCTGCCTGTGCTTGCTGTGCTGCCTGTGCTTGCTGCCTGTGCTTGCTCCCTGTGCTTGCTGCCTGTGCTTGCTGTGCTGCCTGTGCTGCCTGTGCTTGCTGCCTGTGCTTGCTGTGCTGCCTGTGCTTGCTGGCTGTGCTGCCTGTGCTTGCTGCCTGTGCTTGCTGCCTGTGCTTGCTGTGCTGCCTGTGCTTGCTGCCTGTGCTTGCTGCCTGTGCTTGCTGTGCTGCCTGTGCTGCCTGTGCATGCTGCCTGTGCTTGCTGTGCTGCCTGTGCTTGCTGCCTGTGCTTGCTGCCTGTGCTTGCTGCCTGTGCTTGCTGTGCTGCCTGTGCTTGCTGCCTGTGCTTGCTGTGCTGCCTGTGCTGCCTGTTCTTGCTGCCTGTGCTGCCTGTGCTTGCTGTGCTGCCTGTGCTTGCTGCCTGTGCTGCCTGTGCTTGCTGTGCTGCCTGTGCTGCCTCTGCTGTGTTGCCTGTGCTTGCTGCCTGTGCTTGCTGCCTGTGCTTGCTGCCTGTGCTTGCTGTGCTGCCTGTGCTTGCTGCCTGTGCTTGCTGTGCTGCCTGTGCTTGCTGCCTGTGCTGCCTGTGCTGCCTGTGCTTGCTGCCTGTGCTTGCTGTGCTGCCTGTGCTTGGTGTGCTGCCTGTGCTTGCTGCCTGTGCGTGCTGTGCTGCCTGTGCTTGCTGTGCTGAGTGTGCTTGCTGCCTGTGCTTGCTGTGCTGCCTGTGCTTGCTATGCTGCCTGTGCTTGCTGTGCTGCCTGTGCTTGCTGCCTGTGCTTGCTGCCTGTGCTTGCTGCCTGTGCTCGCTGTGCTGCCTGTGCTTGCTGCCTGTGCTTGCTGCCTGTGCTTGCTGTGCTGCCTGTGCTTGCTGTCTGTGCTTGCTGTGCTGCCTGTGCTTGGTGTGCTGCCTGTGCTTGCTGCCTGTGCGTGTTGTGCTGCCTGTGCTTGCTGTGCTGAGTGTGCTTGCTGCCTGTGCTTGCTGTGCTCCCTGTGCTTGCTGCCTGTGCTTGCTGTGCTGCCTGTGCTGCCTGTGCTTGCTGCCTGTGCTTGCTGTGCTGCCTGTGCTTGCTGGCTGTGCTGCCTGTGCTTGCTGCCTGTGCTTGCTGCCTGTGCTTGCTGTGCTGCCTGTGCTTGCTGCCTGTGCTTGCTGTGCTGCCTGTGCTTGCTGCCTGTGCTTGCTGTGCTGCCTGTGCTTGCTGCCTGTGCTTGCTGTGCTGCCTGTGCTGCCTGTGCATGCTGCCTGTGCTTGCTGTGCTGCCTGTGCTTGCTGCCTGTGCTTGCTGCCTGTGCTTGCTGTGCTGCCTGTGCTTGCTGCCTGTGCTTGCTGTGCTGCCTGTGCTTGCTGCCTGTGCTTGCTGTGCTGCCTGTGCTGCCTGTTCTTGCTGCCTGTGCTGCCTGTGCTTGCTGTGCTGCCTGTGCTTGCTGCCTGTGCTGCCTGTGCTTGCTGTGCTGCCTGTGCTGCCTCTGCTGTGTTGCCTGTGCTTGCTGCCTGTGCTTGCTGCCTGTGCTTGCTGCCTGTGCTTGCTGCCTGTGCTTGCTGTGCTGCCTGTGCTTGCTGCCTGTGCTTGCTGTGCTGCCTGTGCTTGCTGCCTGTGCTGCCTGTGCTGCCTGTGCTTGCTGCCTGTGCTTGCTGTGCTGCCTGTGCTTGGTGTGCTGCCTGTGCTTGCTGCCTGTGCGTGCTGTGCTGCCTGTGCTTGCTGTGCTGAGTGTGCTTGCTGCCTGTGCTTGCTGTGCTGCCTGTGCTTGCTATGCTGCCTGTGCTTGCTGTGCTGCCTGTGCTTGCTGCCTGTGCTTGCTGTTTGTCCTTGCTGCCTGTGCTTGCTGTGCTGCCTGTGCTTGCTGTGCTGCCTGTGCTGCCTCTGCTGTGCTGCCTGTGCTTGCTGCCTGTGCTTGCTGCCTGTGCTTGCTGCCTGTGCTTGCTGCCTGTGCTTGCTGTGCTGCCTGTGCTTGTTGCCTGTGCTTGCTGTGCTGCCTGTGCTTGCTGCCTGTGCTGCCTGTGCTGCCTGTGCTTGCTGTCTGTGCTTGCTGTGCTGCCTGTGCTTGGTGTGCTGCCTGTGCTTGCTGCCTGTGCGTGTTGTGCTGCCTGTGCTTGCTGTGCTGAGTGTGCTTGCTGCCTGTGCTTGCTGTGCTCCCTGTGCTTGCTGCCTGTGCTTGCTGTGCTGCCTGTGCTGCCTGTGCTTGCTGCCTGTGCTTGCTGTGCTGCCTGTGCTTGCTGGCTGTGCTGCCTGTGCTTGCTGCCTGTGCTTGCTGCCTGTGCTTGCTGTGCTGCCTGTGCTTGCTGCCTGTGCTTGCTGTGCTGCCTGTGCTTGCTGCCTGTGCTTGCTGTGCTGCCTGTGCTGCCTGTGCATGCTGCCTGTGCTTGCTGTGCTGCCTGTGCTTGCTGCCTGTGCTTGCTGCCTGTGCTTGCTGCCTGTGCTTGCTGTGCTGCCTGTGCTTGCTGCCTGTGCTTGCTGTGCTGCCTGTGCTGCCTGTTCTTGCTGCCTGTGCTGCCTGTGCTTGCTGTGCTGCCTGTGCTTGCTGCCTGTGCTGCCTGTGCTTGCTGTGCTGCCTGTGCTGCCTCTGCTGTGTTGCCTGTGCTTGCTGCCTGTGCTTGCTGCCTGTGCTTGCTGCCTGTGCTTGCTGTGCTGCCTGTGCTTGCTGCCTGTGCTTGCTGTGCTGCCTGTGCTTGCTGCCTGTGCTGCCTGTGCTGCCTGTGCTTGCTGCCTGTGCTTGCTGTGCTGCCTGTGCTTGGTGTGCTGCCTGTGCTTGCTGCCTGTGCGTGCTGTGCTGCCTGTGCTTGCTGTGCTGAGTGTGCTTGCTGCCTGTGCTTGCTGTGCTGCCTGTGCTTGCTATGCTGCCTGTGCTTGCTGTGCTGCCTGTGCTTGCTGCCTGTGCTTGCTGTTTGTCCTTGCTGCCTGTGCTTGCTGTGCTGCCTCTGCTGTGCTGCCTGTGCTTGCTGCCTGTGCTTGCTGCCTGTGCTCGCTGTGCTGCCTGTGCTTGCTGCCTGTGCTTGCTGCCTGTGCTGCCTGTGCTGCCTGTGCTTGCTGCCTGTGCTTGCTGTGCTGCCTGTGCTTGGTGTGCTGCCTGTCCTAGCTGCCTGTGCGTGCTGTGCTGCCTGTGCTTGCTGTGCTGAGTGTGCTTGCTGCCTGTGCTTGCTGTGCTGCCTGTACTTGCTATGCTGCCTGTGCTTGCTGTGCTGCCTGTGCTTGCTGCGCTGACTGTGCTTGCTGCCTGTGCTTGCTGCCTGTGCTTGTCCTTGCTGCCTGTGCTTGCTGTGCTGCCTGAGCTGCCTGTGCTTGCTGCCTGTGCTTGCTGTGCTGCCTGTGCTTGCTGCCTGTACTTGCTGTGCTGCCTGAGCTTGCTGCCTGTGCTTGCTGTGCTGCCTGTGCTTGCTGTGCTGTCTGTGCTTGCTGCCTGTGCTTGCTGTGCTGCCTGTTCTTGCTGCCTGTGCTTGCTGTGCTGCCTGTGCTTGCTGCCTGTGCTTGCTGCCTGTGCTTGCTGTGCTGCCTGTGCTGCCTGTGCTTGCTGCCTGTGCTTGCTGCCTGTACTTGCTGTGCTGCCTGTGCTTGCTGCCTATGCTTGCTGTGCTGCCTGTGCTTGCTGCCTGTACATGCTGTGCTGCCTGTGCTTGCTGCCTGTGCTTGCTGTGCTGTCTGTGGTTGCTGCCTGTGCTTGCTGTGCTGCCTGTGCTTGCTGCGCTGCCTGTGCTTGCTGCCTGTGCTTGTCCTTGCTGCCTGTGCTTGTCCTTGCTGCCTGTGCTTGCTGTGCTGCCTGATCTGCCTGTGCTTGCTGCCTGTGCTTCCTGTGCTGCCTGTGCGTGCTGTGCTGCCTGTGCTTGCTGCCTGTGCTTGGTGTGCTGCCTGTGCTTGCTGCCTGTGCTTGCTGTGCTGAGTGTGCTTGCTGTTTGTGCTTGCTGTGCTGCCTGTGCTTGCTGCCTGTGCTTGCTGTGCTGCCTGTGCTTGCTGCGCTGAGTGTGCTTGCTGGCTGTGCTTGCTGTGCTGCCTGTGCTTGCTGCCTGTGCTTGCTGTGCTGACTGTCCTTGCTGCCTGTGCTTGCTGTGCTGCCTGTGCTTGCTGCCTGTGCTTGCTGCCTGTGCTTGCTGCCTGTGCTGCCTGTGCTGCCTGTGCTTGCTGCCTGTGCTGCCTGTGCTTGCTGCCTGTGCTTGCTGTGCTGCCTGTGCTTGGTGTGCTGCCTGTGCTTGCTGCCTGTGCGTGCTGTGCTGCCTGTGCTTGCTGTGCTGAGTGTGCTTGCTGCCTGTGCTTGCTGTGCTGCCTGTGCTTGCTGCCTGTGCATGCTGTGCTGCCTGTGCTTGCTGCCTGTGCTTGCTGTGCTGCCTGTGCTTGCTGCCTGTGCTTGCTGTGCTGTCTGTGCTTGCTGCCTGTGCTTGCTGCCTGTGCTTGCTGTGCTGCCTGTGCTGCCTGTGCTTGCTGCCTGTGCTGCCTGTGCTGCCTGTGCTTGCTGCCTGTGCTTGCTGTGCTGCCTGTGCTTGGTGTGCTGCCTGTGCTTGCTGCCTGTGCGTGCTGTGCTGCCTGTGCTTGCTGTGCTGAGTGTGCTTGCTGCCTGTGCTTGCTGTGCTGCCTGTGCTTGCTGTGCTGCCTGTGCTTGCTGCCTGTGCTTGCTGCCTGTGCTTGCTGCCTGTGCTTGCTCCCTGTGCTTGCTGCCTGTGCTTGCTGTGCTGCCTGTGCTGCCTGTGCTTGCTGCCTGTGCTTGCTGTGCTGCCTGTGCTTGCTGGCTGTGCTTGCTGTGCTGCCTGTGCTTGCTGCCTGTGCTTGCTGTGCTGCCTGTGCTTGCTGCCTGTGCTGCCTGTGCTGCCTGTGCTTGCTGCCTGTGCTGCCTGTGCTGCCTGTGCTTGCTGCCTGTGCTTGCTGTGCTGCCTGTGCTTGCTGCCCGTGCTTGCTGCCTGTGCGTGCTGTGCTGCCTGTGCTTGCTGTGCTGAGTGTGCTTGCTGCCTGTGCTTGCTGTGCTGCCTGTGCTTGCTGCCTGTGCTTGCTGTGCTGCCTGTGCTTGCTGCCTGTGCTTGCTGTGCTGTCTGTGCTTGCTGCCTGTGCTTGCTGTGCTGCCTGTTCTTGCTGCGCTGCCTGTGCTTGCTGCCTGTGCTTGCTGCCTGTGCTTGCTGCCTGTGCTTGCTGTGCTGCCTGTGCTTGCTGCCTGTGCTTGGTGTGCTGCCTGTGCTTGCTGCCTGTGCTTGCTGTGCATGCTGTGCTGCCTGTGCTTGCTGCCTGTGCTGCCTGTGCTTGCTGCCTGTGCTTGCTGTGCTGCCTGTGCTTGCTGCCTGTGCTTGCTGTGCATGCTGTACCGCCTGTGCTTGCTGTGCTGCCTGTGCTTGCTGCTTGTGCTTGCTGTGCTGCCTGTGCTTGCTGTTTGTGCTTGCTGTGCTGCCTGTGCTTGCTGCCTGTGCTTGCTGTGCTGCCTGTGCTTGCTGTGCTGAGTGTGCTTGCTGCCTGTGCTTGCTGTGCTGCCTGTGCTTGCTGCCTGTGCTTGCTGCCTGTGCTTGCTGTGCATGCTGTGCTGCCTGTGCTTGCTGTGCTGAGTGTGCTTGCTGCCTGTGCTTGCTGTGCTGCCTGTGCTTGCTGCCTGTGCTTGCTGTGCTGCCTGTGCTTGCTGCCTGTGCTTGCTGTGCTGCCTGTTAGCGATGCATTTGATTTCGCCCATAACACGCGGTAATTCGACAGTGGCACACGACAGTGCGTTGCTGTGTCACCTGTTTTTGGAGGCGCCGAGAGTCGCGGATCATATGTTTACCTCGGCGGCCGGTGCATTGACCTGCGTCTCAGTAAGAGTAAGCATTGTTAACAAATGCGAGAGTGAATCTCGCCGGAGATCGGAGCAGGCTTTGCCTGTTGGAAAGAGGACGGAGCTTGACCCCTCTGCACTTCCCCCAGAATCGCTAAAACGAACACATCTCGTCGAGCTATTTTGCGGGTTTCAAACATGCCTGTGCTTGCTGTGCTGCCTGTGCTTGCTGCCTGTACTTGCTGTGCTGCCTGTGCTTGCTGCCTGAGCTTGCTGTGCTGTCTGTGCTTGCTGCCTGTGCTTGCTGCGCTGCCTGTGCTTGCTGCCTGTCCTTGCTGCCTGTGCTTGCTGTGCTGCCTGTGCTTGCTGCCTGTGCTTGCTGTGCTGCCTGTGCTGCCTCTGCTGTGCTGCCTGTGCTTGCTGCCTGTGCTTGCTGCCTGTGCTCGCTGTGCTGCCTGTGCTCGCTGCCTGTGCTTGCTGCCTGTGCTTGCTGTGCTGCCTGTGCTTGCTGCCTGTGCTTGCTGTGCTGCCTGTGCTTGCTGCCTGTGCTACATGTGCTGCCTGTGCTTGCTGCCTGTGCTTGCTGTGCTGCCTGTGCTTGGTGTGCTGCCTGTGCTTGCTGCCTGTGCGTGCTGTGCTGCCTGTGCTTGCTGTGCTGAGTGTGCTTGCTGCCTGTGCTTGCTGTGCTGCCTGTGCTTGCTGCCTGTGCTTGCTCCCTGTGCTTGCTGCCTGTGCTTGCTGTGCTGCCTGTGCTGCCTGTGCTTGCTGCCTGTGCTTGCTGTGCTGCCTGTGCTTGGTGTGCTGCCTGTGCTTGCTGCCTGTGCGTGCTGTGCTGCCTGTGCTTGCTGTGCTGAGTGTGCTTGCTGCCTGTGCTTGCTGTGCTGCCTGTGCTTGCTATGCTGCCTGTGCTTGCTGTGCTGCCTGTGCTTGCTGCCTGTGCTTGCTGTTTGTCCTTGCTGCCTGTGCTTGCTGTGCTGCCTGTGCTTGCTGTGCTGCCTGTGCTGCCTCTGCTGTGCTGCCTGTGCTTGCTGCCTGTGCTTGCTGCCTGTGCTCGCTGTGCTGCCTGTGCTTGCTGCCTGTGCTTGCTGCCTGTGCTTGCTGTGCTGCCTGTGCTTGCTGCCTGTGCTTGCTGTGCTGCCTGTGCTTGCTGCCTGTGCTGCCTGTGCTGCCTGTGCTTGCTGTCTGTGCTTGCTGTGCTGCCTGTGCTTGGTGTGCTGCCTGTGCTTGCTGCCTGTGCGTGTTGTGCTGCCTGTGCTTGCTGTGCTGAGTGTGCTTGCTGCCTGTGCTTGCTGTGCTCCCTGTGCTTGCTGCCTGTGCTTGCTGTGCTGCCTGTGCTGCCTGTGCTTGCTGCCTGTGCTTGCTGTGCTGCCTGTGCTTGCTGGCTGTGCTGCCTGTGCTTGCTGCCTGTGCTTGCTGCCTGTGCTTGCTGTGCTGCCTGTGCTTGCTGCCTGTGCTTGCTGTGCTGCCTGTGCTTGCTGCCTGTGCTTGCTGTGCTGCCTGTGCTGCCTGTGCATGCTGCCTGTGCTTGCTGTGCTGCCTGTGCTTGCTGCCTGTGCTTGCTGCCTGTGCTTGCTGCCTGTGCTTGCTGTGCTGCCTGTGCTTGCTGCCTGTGCTTGCTGTGCTGCCTGTGCTTGCTGCCTGTGCTTGCTGTGCTGCCTGTGCTGCCTGTTCTTGCTGCCTGTGCTGCCTGTGCTTGCTGTGCTGCCTGTGCTTGCTGCCTGTGCTGCCTGTGCTTGCTGTGCTGCCTGTGCTGCCTCTGCTGTGTTGCCTGTGCTTGCTGCCTGTGCTTGCTGCCTGTGCTTGCTGCCTGTGCTTGCTGCCTGTGCTTGCTGTGCTGCCTGTGCTTGCTGCCTGTGCTGCCTGTGCTGCCTGTGCTTGCTGCCTGTGCTTGCTGTGCTGCCTGTGCTTGCTGTGCTGTCTGTGCTTGCTGCCTGTGCTTGCTGTGCTGCCTGTTCTTGCTGCCTGTGTTTGCTGTGCTGCCTGTGCTTGCTGCCTGTGCTTGCTGTGCTGCCTGTGCTGCCTGTGCTTACTGCCTGTGCTTGCTGCCTGTACTTGCTGTGCTGCCTGTGCTTGCTGCCTGTGCTTGCTGTGCTGCCTGTGCTTGCTGTGCTGTCTGTGCTTGCTGTGCATGCTGTGCTGCCTGTGCTTGCTGTGCTGCCTATGCTTGCTGTGCTGCCTGTGCTTGCTGCCTGTGCTTGCTGTGCTGCCTGTGCTTGCTGTGCTGAGTGTGCTTGCTGCCTGTGCTTGCTGTGCTGCCTGTGCTTGCTGCCTGTGCTTGCTGCCTGTGCTTGCTGTGCATGCTGTGCTGCCTGTGCTTGCTGTGCTGAGTGTGCTTGCTGCCTGTGCTTGCTGTGCTGCCTGTGCTTGCTGCCTGTGCTTGCTGTGCTGCCTGTGCTTGCTGCCTGTGCTTGCTGTGCTGCCTGTTAGCGATGCATTTGATTTCGCCCATAACACGCGGTAATTCGACAGTGGCACACGACAGTGCGTTGCTGTGTCACCTGTTTTTGGAGGCGCCGAGAGTCGCGGATCATATGTTTACCTCGGCGGCCGGTGCATTGACCTGCGTCTCAGTAAGAGTAAGCATTGTTAACAAATGCGAGAGTGAATCTCGCCGGAGATCGGAGCAGGCTTTGCCTGTTGGAAAGAGGACGGAGCTTGACCCCTCTGCACTTCCCCCAGAATCGCTAAAACGAACACATCTCGTCGAGCTATTTTGCGGGTTTCAAACATGCCTGTGCTTGCTGTGCTGCCTGTGCTTGCTGCCTGTACTTGCTGTGCTGCCTGTGCTTGCTGCCTGAGCTTGCTGTGCTGTCTGTGCTTGCTGCCTGTGCTTGCTGCGCTGCCTGTGCTTGCTGCCTGTGCTTGCTGCGCTGCCTGTGCTTGCTGCCTGTCCTTGCTGCCTGTGCTTGCTGTGCTGCCTGTGCTTGCTGCCTGTGCTTGCTGTGCTGCCTGTGCTGCCTCTGCTGTGCTGCCTGTGCTTGCTGCCTGTGCTTGCTGCCTGTGCTCGCTGTGCTGCCTGTGCTTGCTGCCTGTGCTTGCTGCCTGTGCTTGCTGTGCTGCCTGTGCTTGCTGCCTGTGCTTGGTGTGCTGCCTGTGCTTGCTGCCTGTGCTTGCTGTGCATGCTGTGCTGCCTGTGCTTGCTGTGCTGAGTGTGCTTGCTGTTTGTGCTTGCTGTGCTGCCTGTGCTTGCTGCCTGTGCTTGCTGTGCTGCCTGTGCTTGCTGCGCTGAGTGTGCTTGCTGGCTGTGCTTGCTGTGCTGCCTGTGCTTGCTGCCTGTGCTTGCTGTGCTGCCTGTCCTTGCTGCCTGTGCTTGCTGTGCTGCCTGTGCTTGCTGCCTGTGCTTGCTGCCTGTGCTTGCTGTGCTGCCTGTGCTTGCTGCCTGTGCTGCCTGTGCTGCCTGTGCTTGCTGCCTGTGCTGCCTGTGCTGCCTGTGCTTGCTGCCTGTGCTTGCTGTGCTGCCTGTGCTTGGTGTGCTGCCTGTGCTTGCTGCCTGTGCGTGCTGTGCTGCCTGTGCTTGCTGTGCTGAGTGTGCTTGCTGCCTGTGCTTGCTGTGCTGCCTGTGCTTGCTGCCTGTGCTTGCTGTGCTGCCTGTGCTTGCTGCCTGTGCTTGCTGTGCTGCCTGTGCTTGCTGCCTGTGCTTGCTGTGCTGTCTGTGCTTGCTGCCTGTGCTTGCTGTGCTGCCTGTTCTTGCTGCGCTGCCTGTGCTTGCTGCCTGTGCTTGCTGCCTGTGCTTGCTGTGCTGCCTGTGCTTGCTGCCTGTGCTTGGTGTGCTGCCTGTGCTTGCTGCCTGTGCTTGTTGTGCATGCTGTGCTGCCTGTGCTTGCTGTGCATGCTGTGCTGCCTGTGCTTGCTGTGCTGAGTGTGCTTGCTGTTTGTGCTTGCTGTGCTGCCTGTGCTTGCTGCCTGTGCTGCCTGTGCTGCCTGTGCTTGCTGCCTGTGCTTGCTGTGCTGCCTGTGCTTGCTGCCTGTGCTTGCTGTGCATGCTGTACCGCCTGTGCTTGCTGTGCTGCCTGTGCTTGCTGCCTGTGCTTGCTGTGCTGCCTGTGCTTGCTGTTTGTGCTTGCTGTGCTGCCTGTGCTTGCTGCCTGTGCTTGCTGTGCTGCCTGTGCTTGCTGTGCTGAGTGTGCTTGCTGCCTGTGCTTGCTGTGCTGCCTGTGCTTGCTGCCTGTGCTTGCTGCCTGTGCTTGCTGTGCATGCTGTGCTGCCTGTGCTTGCTGTGCTGAGTGTGCTTGCTGCCTGTGCTTGCTGTGCTGCCCGTGCTTGCTGCCTGTGCTTGCTGTGCTGCCTGTGCTTGCTGCCTGTGCTTGCTGTGCTGCCTGTTAGCGATGCATTTGATTTCGCCCATAACACGCGGTAATTCGACAGTGGCACACGACAGTGCGTTGCTGTGTCACCTGTTTTTGGAGGCGCCGAGAGTCGCGGATCATATGTTTACCTCGGCGGCCGGTGCATTGACCTGCGTCTCAGTAAGAGTAAGCATTGTTAACAAATGCGAGAGTGAATCTCGCCGGAGATCGGAGCAGGCTTTGCCTGTTGGAAAGAGGACGGAGCTTGACCCCTCTGCACTTCCCCCAGAATCGCTAAAACGAACACATCTCGTCGAGCTATTTTGCGGGTTTCAAACATGCCTGTGCTTGCTGTGCTGGCTGTGCTTGCTGCCTGTACTTGCTGTGCTGCCTGTGCTTGCTGCCTGAGCTTGCTGTGCTGTCTGTGCTTGCTGCCTGTGCTTGCTGCGCTGCCTGTGCTTGCTGCCTGTCCTTGCTGCCTGTGCTTGCTGTGCTGCCTGTGCTTGCTGCCTGTGCTTGCTGTGCTGCCTGTGCTGCCTCTGCTGTGCTGCCTGTGCTTGCTGCCTGTGCTTGCTGCCTGTGCTCGCTGTGCTGCCTGTGCTTGCTGCCTGTGCTTGCTGTGCTGCCTGTGCTTGCTGCCTGTGCTTGCTGTGCTGCCTGTGCTTGCTGCCTGTGCTACCTGTGCTGCCTGTGCTTGCTGCCTGTGCTTGCTGTGCTGCCTGTGCTTGGTGTGCTGTCTGTGCTTGCTGCCTGTGCTGCCTGTGCTTGCTGCCTGTGCTTGCTGTGCTGCCTGTGCTGCCTCTGCTGTGCTGCCTGTGCTTGCTGCCTGTGCTT
The DNA here is from genome assembly GCA_963942575.1 of Priocnemis perturbator. Classification (NCBI taxonomy): domain Eukaryota; kingdom Metazoa; phylum Arthropoda; class Insecta; order Hymenoptera; family Pompilidae; genus Priocnemis; species Priocnemis perturbator. Next base: position 165,933 of record CAWWDK010000140.1, on the reverse strand, counting down.
GCTGCCTGTGCTCGCTGTGCTGCCTGTGCTTGCTGCCTGTGCTTGCTGCCTGTGCTTGCTGTGCTGCCTGTGCTTGCTGCCTGTGCTTGCTGTGCTGCCTGTGCTTGCTGCCTGTGCTACCTGTGCTGCCTGTGCTTGCTGCCTGTGCTTGCTGTGCTGCCTGTGCTTGGTGTGCTGCCTGTGCTTGCTGCCTGTGCGTGCTGTGCTGCCTGTGCTTGCTGTGCTGAGTGTGCTTGCTGCCTGTGCTTGCTGTGCTGCCTGTGCTTGCTGCCTGTGCTTGCTCCCTGTGCTTGCTGCCTGTGCTTGCTGTGCTGCCTGTGCTGCCTGTGCTTGCTGCCTGTGCTTGCTGTGCTGCCTGTGCTTGCTGGCTGTGCTGCCTGTGCTTGCTGCCTGTGCTTGCTGCCTGTGCTTGCTGTGCTGCCTGTGCTTGCTGCCTGTGCTTGCTGTGCTGCCTGTGCTTGCTGCCTGTGCTTGCTGCCTGTGCTTGCTGTGCTGCCTGTGCTTGCTGCCTGTGCTTGCTGTGCTGCCTGTGCTTGCTGCCTGTGCTTGCTGTGCTGCCTGTGCTGCCTGTGCATGCTGCCTGTGCTTGCTGTGCTGCCTGTGCTTGCTGCCTGTGCTTGCTGCCTGTGCTTGCTGCCTGTGCTTGCTGTGCTGCCTGTGCTTGCTGCCTGTGCTTGCTGTGCTGCCTGTGCTTGCTGCCTGTGCTGCCTGTGCTTGCTGTGCTGCCTGTGCTGCCTCTGCTGTGTTGCCTGTGCTTGCTGCCTGTGCTTGCTGCCTGTGCTTGCTGCCTGTGCTTGCTGCCTGTGCTTGCTGTGCTGCCTGTGCTTGCTGCCTGTGCTTGCTGTGCTGCCTGTGCTTGCTGCCTGTGCTGCCTGTGCTGCCTGTGCTTGCTGCCTGTGCTTGCTGTGCTGCCTGTGCTTGGTGTGCTGCCTGTGCTTGCTGCCTGTGCGTGCTGTGCTGCCTGTGCTTGCTGTGCTGAGTGTGCTTGCTGCCTGTGCTTGCTGTGCTGCCTGTGCTTGCTATGCTGCCTGTGCTTGCTGTGCTGCCTGTGCTTGCTGCCTGTCCTTGCTGTTTGTCCTTGCTGCCTGTGCTTGCTGTGCTGCCTGTGCTTGCTGTGCTGCCTGTGCTGCCTCTGCTGTGCTGCCTGTGCTTGCTGCCTGTGCTTGCTGCCTGTGCTCGCTGTGCTGCCTGTGCTTGCTGCCTGTGCTTGCTGCCTGTGCTTGCTGTGCTGCCTGTGCTTGCTGCCTGTGCTTGCTGTGCTGCCTGTGCTTGCTGCCTGTGCTGCCTGTGCTGCCTGTGCTTGCTGCCTGTGCTTGCTGTGCTGCCTGTGCTTGCTGCCTGTGCTGCCTGTGCTGCCTGTGCTTGCTGTCTGTGCTTGCTGTGCTGCCTGTGCTTGGTGTGCTGCCTGTGCTTGCTGCCTGTGCGTGTTGTGCTGCCTGTGCTTGCTGTGCTGAGTGTGCTTGCTGCCTGTGCTTGCTGTGCTGCCTGTGCTTGCTATGCTGCCTGTGCTTACTGTGCTGCCTGTGCTTGCTATGCTGCCTGTGCTTGCTGTGCTGCCTGTGCTTGCTGCCTGTGCTTGCTGTTTGTGCTTGCTGTGCTGCCTGTGCTTGCTGCCTGTGCTTGCTGCCTGTGCTTGCTGTGCTGCCTGTGCTTGCTGCCTGTGCTTGCTGCCTGTGCTTGCTGTGCTGCCTGTGCTTGCTGCCTGTGCTGCCTGTGCTGCCTGTGCTTGCTGCCTGTGCTTGCTGTGCTGCCTGTGCTTGGTGTGCTGCCTGTGCTTGCTGCCTGTGCGTGCTGTGCTGCCTGTGCTTGCTGTGCTGAGTGTGCTTGCTGCCTGTGCTTGCTGTGCTGCCTGTGCTTGCTATGCTGCCTGTGCTTGCTGGGCTGCCTGTGCTTGCTGGCTGTGCTTGCTGTGCTGCCTGTGCTTGCTGCCTGTGCTTGCTGTTTGTCCTTGCTGCCTGTGCTTGCTGTGCTGCCTGTGCTGCCTCTGCTGTGCTGCCTGTGCTTGCTGCCTGTGCTTGCTGCCTGTGCTCGCTGTGCTGCCTGTGCTTGCTGCCTGTGCTTGCTGCCTGTGCTTGCTGTGCTGCCTGTGCTTGCTGCGCTGACTGTGCTTGCTGCCTGTGCTTGCTGCCTGTGCTTGTCCTTGCTGCCTGTGCTTGCTGTGCTGCCTGAGCTGCCTGTGCTTGCTGCCTGTGCTTGCTGTGCTGCCTGTGCTTGCTGCCTGTACTTGCTGTGCTGCCTGAGCTTGCTGCCTGTGCTTGCTGTGCTGCCTGTGCTGTCTGTGCTTGCTGCCTGTGCTTGCTGTGCTGCCTGTTCTTGCTGCCTGTGCTTGCTGTGCTGCCTGTGCTTGCTGCCTGTGCTTGCTGTGCTGCCTGTGCTGCCTGTGCTTACTGCCTGTGCTTGCTGCCTGTACTTGCTGTGCTGCCTGTGCTTGCTGCCTGTGCTTGCTGTGCTGCCTGTGCTTGCTGTGCTGTCTGTGCTTGCTGTGCATGCTGTGCTGCCTGTGCTTGCTGTGCTGCCTATGCTTGCTGTGCTGCCTGTGCTTGCTGCCTGTGCTTGCTGTGCTGCCTGTGCTTGCTGTGCTGAGTGTGCTTGCTGCCTGTGCTTGCTGTGCTGCCTGTGCTTGCTGCCTGTGCTTGCTGCCTGTGCTTGCTGTGCATGCTGTGCTGCCTGTGCTTGCTGTGCTGAGTGTGCTTGCTGCCTGTGCTTGCTGTGCTGCCTGTGCTTGCTGCCTGTGCTTGCTGTGCTGCCTGTGCTTGCTGCCTGTGCTTGCTGTGCTGCCTGTTAGCGATGCATTTGATTTCGCCCATAACACGCGGTAATTCGACAGTGGCACACGACAGTGCGTTGCTGTGTCACCTGTTTTTGGAGGCGCCGAGAGTCGCGGATCATATGTTTACCTCGGCGGCCGGTGCATTGACCTGCGTCTCAGTAAGAGTAAGCATTGTTAACAAATGCGAGAGTGAATCTCGCCGGAGATCGGAGCAGGCTTTGCCTGTTGGAAAGAGGACGGAGCTTGACCCCTCTGCACTTCCCCCAGAATCGCTAAAACGAACACATCTCGTCGAGCTATTTTGCGGGTTTCAAACATGCCTGTGCTTGCTGTGCTGGCTGTGCTTGCTGCCTGTACTTGCTGTGCTGCCTGTGCTTGCTGCCTGAGCTTGCTGTGCTGTCTGTGCTTGCTGCCTGTGCTTGCTGCGCTGCCTGTGCTTGCTGCCTGTCCTTGCTGCCTGTGCTTGCTGTGCTGCCTGTGCTTGCTGCCTGTGCTTGCTGTGCTGCCTGTGCTGCCTCTGCTGTGCTGCCTGTGCTTGCTGCCTGTGCTTGCTGCCTGTGCTCGCTGTGCTGCCTGTGCTTGCTGCCTGTGCTTGCTGCCTGTGCTTGCTGTGCTGCCTGTGCTTGCTGCCTGTGCTTGCTGTGCTGCCTGTGCTTGCTGCCTGTGCTACCTGTGCTGCCTGTGCTTGCTGCCTGTGCTTGCTGTGCTGCCTGTGCTTGGTGTGCTGCCTGTGCTTGCTGCCTGTGCGTGCTGTGCTGCCTGTGCTTGCTGTGCTGCCTGTGCTTGCTGCCTGTGCTTGCTGTGCTGCCTGTGCTTGCTGCCTGTGCTTGCTGTGCTGCCTGTTAGCGATGCATTTGATTTCGCCCATAACACGCGGTAATTCGACAGTGGCACACGACAGTGCGTTGCTGTGTCACCTGTTTTTGGAGGCGCCGAGAGTCGCGGATCATATGTTTACCTCGGCGGCCGGTGCATTGACCTGCGTCTCAGTAAGAGTAAGCATTGTTAACAAATGCGAGAGTGAATCTCGCCGGAGATCGGAGCAGGCTTTGCCTGTTGGAAAGAGGACGGAGCTTGACCCCTCTGCACTTCCCCCAGAATCGCTAAAACGAACACATCTCGTCGAGCTATTTTGCGGGTTTCAAACATGCCTGTGCTTGCTGTGCTGGCTGTGCTTGCTGCCTGTACTTGCTGTGCTGCCTGTGCTTGCTGCCTGAGCTTGCTGTGCTGTCTGTGCTTGCTGCCTGTGCTTGCTGCGCTGCCTGTGCTTGCTGCCTGTCCTTGCTGCCTGTGCTTGCTGTGCTGCCTGTGCTTGCTGCCTGTGCTTGCTGTGCTGCCTGTGCTGCCTCTGCTGTGCTGCCTGTGCTTGCTGCCTGTGCTTGCTGCCTGTGCTCGCTGTGCTGCCTGTGCTTGCTGCCTGTGCTTGCTGCCTGTGCTTGCTGTGCTGCCTGTGCTTGCTGCCTGTGCTTGCTGTGCTGCCTGTGCTTGCTGCCTGTGCTACCTGTGCTGCCTGTGCTTGCTGCCTGTGCTTGCTGTGCTGCCTGTGCTTGGTGTGCTGCCTGTGCTTGCTGCCTGTGCTTGCTGCCTGTGCTTGCTGCCTGTGCTTGCTGTGCTGCCTGTGCTTGCTGCCTGTGCTTGGTGTGCTGCCTGTGCTTGCTGCCTGTGCTTGCTGTGCATGCTGTGCTGCCTGTGCTTGCTGTGCTGAGTGTGCTTGCTGTTTGTGCTTGCTGTGCTGCCTGTGCTTGCTGCCTGTGCTTGCTGTGCTGCCTGTGCTTGCTGTGCTGCCTGTGCTTGCTGCCTGTGCTTGCTGTGCATGCTGTACCGCCTGTGCTTGCTGTGCTGCCTGTGCTTGCTGCCTGTGCTTGCTGTGCTGCCTGTGCTTGCTGTTTGTGCTTGCTGTGCTGCCTGTGCTTGCTGCCTGTGCTTGCTGTGCTGCCTGTGCTTGCTGTGCTGAGTGTGCTTGCTGCCTGTGCTTGCTGTGCTGCCTGTGCTTGCTGCCTGTGCTTGCTGCCTGTGCTTGCTGCCTGTGCTTGCTGTGCATGCTGTGCTGCCTGTGCTTGCTGTGCTGAGTGTGCTTGCTGCCTGTGCTTGCTGTGCTGCCTGTGCTTGCTGCCTGTGCTTGCTGTGCTGCCTGTGCTTGCTGCCTGTGCTTGCTGTGCTGCCTGTTAGCGATGCATTTGATTTCGCCCATAACACGCGGTAATTCGACAGTGGCACACGACAGTGCGTTGCTGTGTCACCAGTTTTTGGAGGCGCCGAGAGTCGCGGATCATATGTTTACCTCGGCGGCCGGTGCATTGACCAGCGTCTCAGTAAGAGTAAGCATTGTTAACAAATGCGAGAGTGAATCTCGCCGGAGATCGGAGCAGGCTTTGCCTGTTGGAAAGAGGACGGAGCTTGACCCCTCTGCACTTCCCCCAGAATCGCTAAAACGAACACATCTCGTCGAGCTATTTTGCGGGTTTCAAACATGCCTGTGCTTGCTGTGCTGCCTGTGCTTGCTGCCTGTACTTGCTGTGCTGCCTGTGCTTGCTGCCTGAGCTTGCTGTGCTGTCTGTGCTTGCTGCCTGTGCTTGCTGCGCTGCCTGTGCTTGCTGCCTGTCCTTGCTGCCTGTGCTTGCTGTGCTGCCTGTGCTTGCTGCCTGTGCTTGCTGTGCTGCCTGTGCTGCCTCTGCTGTGCTGCCTGTGCTTGCTGCCTGTGCTTGCTGCCTGTGCTTGCTGCCTGTGCTCGCTGTGCTGCCTGTGCTTGCTGCCTGTGCTTGCTGTGCTGCCTGTGCTTGCTGCCTGTGCTTGCTGTGCTGCCTGTGCTTGCTGCCTGTGCTACCTGTGCTGCCTGTGCTTGCTGCCTGTGTTTGCTGTGCTGCCTGTGCTTGGTGTGCTGCCTGTGCTTGCTGCCTGTGCGTGCTGTGCTGCCTGTGCTTGCTGTGCTGAGTGTGCTTGCTGCCTGTGCTTGCTGTGCTGCCTGTGCTTGCTGCCTGTGCTTGCTCCCTGTGCTTGCTGCCTGTGCTTGCTGTGCTGCCTGTGCTGCCTGTGCTTGCTGCCTGTGCTTGCTGTGCTGCCTGTGCTTGCTGGCTGTGCTGCCTGTGCTTGCTGCCTGTGCTTGCTGCCTGTGCTTGCTGTGCTGCCTGTGCTTGCTGCCTGTGCTTGCTGTGCTGCCTGTGCTTGCTGCCTGTGCTTGCTGTGCTGCCTGTGCTGCCTGTGCATGCTGCCTGTGCTTGCTGTGCTGCCTGTGCTTGCTGCCTGTGCTTGCTGCCTGTGCTTGCTGTGCTGCCTGTGCTTGCTGCCTGTGCTTGCTGTGCTGCCTGTGCTTGCTGCCTGTGCTTGCTGTGCTGCCTGTGCTGCCTGTTCTTGCTGCCTGTGCTGCCTGTGCTTGCTGTGCTGCCTGTGCTTGCTGCCTGTGCTGCCTGTGCTTGCTGTGCTGCCTGTGCTGCCTCTGCTGTGTTGCCTGTGCTTGCTGCCTGTGCTTGCTGCCTGTGCTTGCTGCCTGTGCTTGCTGTGCTGCCTGTGCTTGCTGCCTGTGCTTGCTGCCTGTGCTTGCTGTGCTGCCTGTGCTTGCTGCCTGTGCTGCCTGTGCTGCCTGTGCTTGCTGCCTGTGCTTGCTGTGCTGCCTGTGCTTGGTGTGCTGCCTGTGCTTGCTGCCTGTGCGTGCTGTGCTGCCTGTGCTTGCTGTGCTGAGTGTGCTTGCTGCCTGTGCTTGCTGTGCTGCCTGTGCTTGCTATGCTGCCTGTGCTTGCTGTGCTGCCTGTGCTTGCTGCCTGTGCTTGCTGTTTGTCCTTGCTGCCTGTGCTTGCTGTGCTGCCTGTGCTTGCTGTGCTGCCTGTGCTGCCTCTGCTGTGCTGCCTGTGCTTGCTGCCTGTGCTTGCTGCCTGTGCTCGCTGTGCTGCCTGTGCTTGCTGCCTGTGCTTGCTGCCTGTGCTTGCTGTGCTGCCTGTGCTTGCTGCCTGTGCTTGCTGTGCTGCCTGTGCTTGCTGCCTGTGCTGCCTGTGCTGCCTGTGCTTGCTGTCTGTGCTTGCTGTGCTGCCTGTGCTTGGTGTGCTGCCTGTGCTTGCTGCCTGTGCGTGTTGTGCTGCCTGTGCTTGCTGTGCTGAGTGTGCTTGCTGCCTGTGCTTGCTGTGCTACCTGTGCTTGCTATGCTGCCTGTGCTTACTGTGCTGCCTGTGCTTGCTATGCTGCCTGTGCTTGCTGTGCTGCCTGTGCTTGCTGCCTGTGCTTGCTGTTTGTGCTTGCTGTGCTGCCTGTGCTTGCTGCCTGTGCTTGCTGTGCTGCCTGTGCTTGCTGCCTGTGCTTGCTGCCTGTGCTTGCTGTGCTGCCTGTGCTTGCTGCCTGTGCTGCCTGTGCTGCCTGTGCTTGCTGCCTGTGCTTGCTGTGCTGCCTGTGCTTGGTGTGCTGCCTGTGCTTGCTGCCTGTGCGTGCTGTGCTGCCTGTGCTTGCTGTGCTGAGTGTGCTTGCTGCCTGTGCTTGCTGTGCTGCCTGTGCTTGCTATGCTGCCTGTGCTTGCTGGGCTGCCTGTGCTTGCTGGCTGTGCTTGCTGTGCTGCCTGTGCTTGCTGCCTGTGCTTGCTGTTTGTCCTTGCTGCCTGTGCTTGCTGTGCTGCCTGTGCTGCCTCTGCTGTGCTGCCTGTGCTTGCTGCCTGTGCTTGCTGCCTGTGCTCGCTGTGCTGCCTGTGCTTGCTGCCTGTGCTTGCTGCCTGTGCTTGCTGTGCTGCCTGTGCTTGCTGCGCTGACTGTGCTTGCTGCCTGTGCTTGCTGCCTGTGCTTGTCCTTGCTGCCTGTGCTTGCTGTGCTGCCTGAGCTGCCTGTGCTTGCTGCCTGTGCTTGCTGTGCTGCCTGTGCTTGCTGCCTGTACTTGCTGTGCTGCCTGAGCTTGCTGCCTGTGCTTGCTGTGCTGCCTGTGCTTGCTGTGCTGTCTGTGCTTGCTGCCTGTGCTTGCTGTGCTGCCTGTTCTTGCTGCCTGTGCTTGCTGTGCTGCCTGTGCTTGCTGCCTGTGCTTGCTGTGCTGCCTGTGCTGCCTGTGCTTACTGCCTGTGCTTGCTGCCTGTACTTGCTGTGCTGCCTGTGCTTGCTGCCTGTGCTTGCTGTGCTGCCTGTGCTTGCTGTGCTGTCTGTGCTTGCTGTGCATGCTGTGCTGCCTGTGCTTGCTGTGCTGCCTATGCTTGCTGTGCTGCCTGTGCTTGCTGCCTGTGCTTGCTGTGCTGCCTGTGCTTGCTGTGCTGAGTGTGCTTGCTGCCTGTGCTTGCTGTGCTGCCTGTGCTTGCTGCCTGTGCTTGCTGCCTGTGCTTGCTGTGCATGCTGTGCTGCCTGTGCTTGCTGTGCTGAGTGTGCTTGCTGCCTGTGCTTGCTGTGCTGCCTGTGCTTGCTGCCTGTGCTTGCTGTGCTGCCTGTGCTTGCTGCCTGTACTTGCTGTGCTGCCTGTTAGCGATGCATTTGATTTCGCCCATAACACGCGGTAATTCGACAGTGGCACACGACAGTGCGTTGCTGTGTCACCTGTTTTTGGAGGCGCCGAGAGTCGCGGATCATATGTTTACCTCGGCGGCCGGTGCATTGACCTGCGTCTCAGTAAGAGTAAGCATTGTTAACAAATGCGAGAGTGAATCTCGCCGGAGATCGGAGCAGGCTTTGCCTGTTGGAAAGAGGACGGAGCTTGACCCCTCTGCACTTCCCCCAGAATCGCTAAAACGAACACATCTCGTCGAGCTATTTTGCGGGTTTCAAACATGCCTGTGCTTGCTGTGCTGCCTGTGCTTGCTGCCTGTACTTGCTGTGCTGCCTGTGCTTGCTGCCTGAGCTTGCTGTGCTGTCTGTGCTTGCTGCCTGTGCTTGCTGCGCTGCCTGTGCTTGCTGCCTGTCCTTGCTGCCTGTGCTTGCTGTGCTGCCTGTGCTTGCTGCCTGTGCTTGCTGTGCTGCCTGTGCTGCCTCTGCTGTGCTGCCTGTGCTTGCTGCCTGTGCTTGCTGCCTGTGCTCGCTGTGCTGCCTGTGCTTGCTGCCTGTGCTTGCTGCCTGTGCTTGCTGCCTGTGCTTGCTGTGCTGCCTGTGCTTGCTGCCTGTGCTTGGTGTGCTGCCTGTGCTTGCTGCCTGTGCTTGGTGTGCTGCCTGTGCTTGCTGCCTGTGCTTGCTGTGCATGCTGTGCTGCCTGTGCTTGCTGTGCTGAGTGTGCTTGCTGTTTGTGCTTGCTGTGCTGCCTGTGCTTGCTGCCTGTGCTTGCTGTGCTGCCTGTGCTTGCTGCGCTGAGTGTGCTTGCTGGCTGTGCTTGCTGTGCTGCCTGTGCTTGCTGCCTGTGCTTGCTGTGCTGCCTGTCCTTGCTGCCTGTGCTTGCTGTGCTGCCTGTGCTTGCTGCCTGTGCTTGCTGCCTGTGCTTGCTGTGCTGCCTGTGCTTGCTGCCTGTGCTGCCTGTGCTGCCTGTGCTTGCTGCCTGTGCTGCCTGTGCTGCCTGTGCTTGCTGCCTGTGCTTGCTGTGCTGCCTGTGCTTGGTGTGCTGCCTGTGCTTGCTGCCTGTGCGTGCTGTGCTGCCTGTGCTTGCTGTGCTGAGTGTGCTTGCTGCCTGTGCTTGCTGTGCTGCCTGTGCTTGCTGCCTGTGCTTGCTGTGCTGCCTGTGCTTGCTGCCTGTGCTTGCTGTGCTGCCTGTGCTTGCTGCCTGTGCTTGCTGTGCTGTCTGTGCTTGCTGCCTGTGCTTGCTGTGCTGCCTGTTCTTGCTGCGCTGCCTGTGCTTGCTGCCTGTGCTTGCTGCCTGTGCTTGCTGTGCTGCCTGTGCTTGCTGCCTGTGCTTGGTGTGCTGCCTGTGCTTGCTGTGCATGCTGTGCTGCCTGTGCTTGCTGTGCATGCTGTGCTGCCTGTGCTTGCTGTGCTGAGTGTGCTTGCTGTTTGTGCTTGCTGTGCTGCCTGTGCTTGCTGCCTGTGCTGCCTGTGCTGCCTGTGCTTGCTGCCTGTGCTTGCTGTGCTGCCTGTGCTTGCTGCCTGTGCTTGCTGTGCATGCTGTACCGCCTGTGCTTGCTGTGCTGCCTGTGCTTGCTCCTGTGCTTGCTGTGCTGCCTGTGCTTGCTGTTTGTGCTTGCTGTGCTGCCTGTGCTTGCTGCCTGTGCTTGCTGTGCTGCCTGTGCTTGCTGTGCTGAGTGTGCTTGCTGCCTGTGCTTGCTGTGCTGCCCGTGCTTGCTGCCTGTGCTTGCTGTGCTGCCTGTGCTTGCTGCCTGTGCTTGCTGTGCTGCCTGTTAGCGATGCATTTGATTTCGCCCATAACACGCGGTAATTCGACAGTGGCACACGACAGTGCGTTGCTGTGTCACCTGTTTTTGGAGGCGCCGAGAGTCGCGGATCATATGTTTACCTCGGCGGCCGGTGCATTGACCTGCGTCTCAGTAAGAGTAAGCATTGTTAACAAATGCGAGAGTGAATCTCGCCGGAGATCGGAGCAGGCTTTGCCTGTTGGAAAGAGGACGGAGCTTGACCCCTCTGCACTTCCCCCAGAATCGCTAAAACGAACACATCTCGTCGAGCTATTTTGCGGGTTTCAAACATGCCTGTGCTTGCTGTGCTGGCTGTGCTTGCTGCCTGTACTTGCTGTGCTGCCTGTGCTTGCTGCCTGAGCTTGCTGTGCTGTCTGTGCTTGCTGCCTGTGCTTGCTGCGCTGCCTGTGCTTGCTGCCTGTCCTTGCTGCCTGTGCTTGCTGTGCTGCCTGTGCTTGCTGCCTGTGCTTGCTGTGCTGCCTGTGCTGCCTCTGCTGTGCTGCCTGTGCTTGCTGCCTGTGCTTGCTGCCTGTGCTCGCTGTGCTGCCTGTGCTTGCTGCCTGTGCTTGCTGCCTGTGCTTGCTGTGCTGCCTGTGCTTGCTGCCTGTGCTTGCTGTGCTGCCTGTGCTTGCTGCCTGTGCTACCTGTGCTGCCTGTGCTTGCTGCCTGTGCTTGCTGTGCTGCCTGTGCTTGGTGTGCTGCCTGTGCTTGCTGCCTGTGCGTGCTGTGCTGCCTGTGCTTGCTGTGCTGAGTGTGCTTGCTGCCTGTGCTTGCTGTGCTGCCTGTGCTTGCTGCCTGTGCTTGCTGCCTGTGCTTGCTCCCTGTGCTTGCTGCCTGTGCTTGCTGTGCTGCCTGTGCTGCCTGTGCTTGCTGCCTGTGCTTGCTGTGCTGCCTGTGCTTGCTGGCTGTGCTTGCTGTGCTGCCTGTGCTTGCTGCCTGTGCTTGCTGCCTGTGCTTGCTGTGCTGCCTGTGCTTGCTGCCTGTGCTGCCTGTGCTGCCTGTGCTTGCTGCCTGTGCTGCCTGTGCTGCCTGTGCTTGCTGCCTGTGCTTGCTGTGCTGCCTGTGCTTGCTGCCTGTGCTTGCTGCCTGTGCGTGCTGTGCTGCCTGTGCTTGCTGTGCTGAGTGTGCTTGCTGCCTGTGCTTGCTGTGCTGCCTGTGCTTGCTGCCTGTGCTTGCTGTGCTGCCTGTGCTTGCTGCCTGTGCTTGCTGTGCTGTCTGTGCTTGCTGTGCTGCCTGTTCTTGCTGCGCTGCCTGTGCTTGCTGCCTGTGCTTGCTGCCTGTGCTTGCTGCCTGTGCTTGCTGTGCTGCCTGTGCTTGCTGCCTGTGCTTGCTGTGCATGCTGTACCGCCTGTGCTGCCTGTGCTTGCTGCCTGTGCTTGCTGTGCTGCCTGTGCTTGCTGCCTGTGCTTGCTGCGCTGCCTGTGCTTGCTGCCTGTCCTTGCTGCCTGTGCTTGCTGTGCTGCCTGTGCTTGCTGCCTGTGCTTGCTGTGCTGCCTGTGCTGCCTCTGCTGTGCTGCCTGTGCTTGCTGCCTGTGCTTGCTGCCTGTGCTCGCTGTGCTGCCTGTGCTTGCTGCCTGTGCTTGCTGCCTGTGCTTGCTGCCTGTGCTTGCTGTGCTGCCTGTGCTTGCTGCCTGTGCTTGGTGTGCTGCCTGTGCTTGCTGCCTGTGCTTGCTGTGCATGCTGTGCTGCCTGTGCTTGCTGTGCTGAGTGTGCTTGCTGTTTGTGCTTGCTGTGCTGCCTGTGCTTGCTGCCTGTGCTTGCTGTGCTGCCTGTGCTTGCTGCGCTGAGTGTGCTTGCTGGCTGTGCTTGCTGTGCTGCCTGTGCTTGCTGCCTGTGCTTGCTGTGCTGCCTGTCCTTGCTGCCTGTGCTTGCTGTGCTGCCTGTGCTTGCTGCCTGTGCTTGCTGCCTGTGCTTGCTGTGCTGCCTGTGCTTGCTGCCTGTGCTGCCTGTGCTGCCTGTGCTTGCTGCCTGTGCTGCCTGTGCTGCCTGTGCTTGCTGCCTGTGCTTGCTGTGCTGCCTGTGCTTGGTGTGCTGCCTGTGCTTGCTGCCTGTGCGTGCTGTGCTGCCTGTGCTTGCTGTGCTGAGTGTGCTTGCTGCCTGTGCTTGCTGTGCTGCCTGTGCTTGCTGCCTGTGCTTGCTGTGCTGCCTGTGCTTGCTGCCTGTGCTTGCTGTGCTGCCTGTGCTTGCTGCCTGTGCTTGCTGTGCTGTCTGTGCTTGCTGCCTGTGCTTGCTGTGCTGCCTGTTCTTGCTGCGCTGCCTGTGCTTGCTGCCTGTGCTTGCTGCCTGTGCTTGCTGTGCTGCCTGTGCTTGCTGCCTGTGCTTGGTGTGCTGCCTGTGCTTGCTGCCTGTGCTTGCTGTGCATGCTGTGCTGCCTGTGCTTGCTGTGCATGCTGTGCTGCCTGTGCTTGCTGTGCTGAGTGTGCTTGCTGTTTGTGCTTGCTGTGCTGCCTGTGCTTGCTGCCTGTGCTGCCTGTGCTGCCTGTGCTTGCTGCCTGTGCTTGCTGTGCTGCCTGTGCTTGCTGCCTGTGCTTGCTGTGCATGCTGTACCGCCTGTGCTTGCTGTGCTGCCTGTGCTTGCTGCCTGTGCTTGCTGTGCTGCCTGTGCTTGCTGTTTGTGCTTGCTGTGCTGCCTGTGCTTGCTGCCTGTGCTTGCTGTGCTGCCTGTGCTTGCTGTGCTGAGTGTGCTTGCTGCCTGTGCTTGCTGTGCTGCCCGTGCTTGCTGCCTGTGCTTGCTGTGCTGCCTGTGCTTGCTGCCTGTGCTTGCTGTGCTGCCTGTTAGCGATGCATTTGATTTCGCCCATAACACGCGGTAATTCGACAGTGGCACACGACAGTGCGTTGCTGTGTCACCTGTTTTTGGAGGCGCCGAGAGTCGCGGATCATATGTTTACCTCGGCGGCCGGTGCATTGACCTGCGTCTCAGTAAGAGTAAGCATTGTTAACAAATGCGAGAGTGAATCTCGCCGGAGATCGGAGCAGGCTTTGCCTGTTGGAAAGAGGACGGAGCTTGACCCCTCTGCACTTCCCCCAGAATCGCTAAAACGAACACATCTCGTCGAGCTATTTTGCGGGTTTCAAACATGCCTGTGCTTGCTGTGCTGGCTGTGCTTGCTGCCTGTACTTGCTGTGCTGCCTGTGCTTGCTGCCTGAGCTTGCTGTGCTGTCTGTGCTTGCTGCCTGTGCTTGCTGCGCTGCCTGTGCTTGCTGCCTGTCCTTGCTGCCTGTGCTTGCTGTGCTGCCTGTGCTTGCTGCCTGTGCTTGCTGTGCTGCCTGTGCTGCCTCTGCTGTGCTGCCTGTGCTTGCTGCCTGTGCTTGCTGCCTGTGCTCGCTGTGCTGCCTGTGCTTGCTGCCTGTGCTTGCTGCCTGTGCTTGCTGTGCTGCCTGTGCTTGCTGCCTGTGCTTGCTGTGCTGCCTGTGCTTGCTGCCTGTGCTACCTGTGCTGCCTGTGCTTGCTGCCTGTGCTTGCTGTGCTGCCTGTGCTTGGTGTGCTGCCTGTGCTTGCTGCCTGTGCGTGCTGTGCTGCCTGTGCTTGCTGTGCTGAGTGTGCTTGCTGCCTGTGCTTGCTGTGCTGCCTGTGCTTGCTGCCTGTGCTTGCTGCCTGTGCTTGCTCCCTGTGCTTGCTGCCTGTGCTTGCTGTGCTGCCTGTGCTGCCTGTGCTTGCTGCCTGTGCTTGCTGTGCTGCCTGTGCTTGCTGGCTGTGCTTGCTGTGCTGCCTGTGCTTGCTGCCTGTGCTTGCTGCCTGTGCTTGCTGTGCTGCCTGTGCTTGCTGCCTGTGCTGCCTGTGCTGCCTGTGCTTGCTGCCTGTGCTGCCTGTGCTGCCTGTGCTTGCTGCCTGTGCTTGCTGTGCTGCCTGTGCTTGCTGCCTGTGCTTGCTGCCTGTGCGTGCTGTGCTGCCTGTGCTTGCTGTGCTGAGTGTGCTTGCTGCCTGTGCTTGCTGTGCTGCCTGTGCTTGCTGCCTGTGCTTGCTGTGCTGCCTGTGCTTGCTGCCTGTGCTTGCTGTGCTGTCTGTGCTTGCTGCCTGTGCTTGCTGTGCTGCCTGTTCTTGCTGCGCTGCCTGTGCTTGCTGCCTGTGCTTGCTGCCTGTGCTTGCTGCCTGTGCTTGCTGTGCTGCCTGTGCTTGCTGCCTGTGCTTGGTGTGCTGCCTGTGCTTGCTGCCTGTGCTTGCTGTGCATGCTGTGCTGCCTGTGCTTGCTGTGCTGAGTGTGCTTGCTGTTTGTGCTTGCTGTGCTGCCTGTGCTTGCTGCCTGTGCTTGCTGTGCTGCCTGTGCTTGCTGCCTGTGCTTGCTGTGCATGCTGTACCGCCTGTGCTTGCTGTGCTGCCTGTGCTTGCTGCCTGTGCTTGCTGTGCTGCCTGTGCTTGCTGTTTGTGCTTGCTGTGCTGCCCGTGCTTGCTGCCTGTGCTTGCTGTGCTGCCGGTGCTTGCTGTGCTGAGTGTGCTTGCTGCCTGTGCTTGCTGTGCTGCCTGTGCTTGCTGCCTGTGCTTGCTGCCTGTGCTTGCTGTGCATGCTGTGCTGCCTGTGCTTGCTGTGCTGAGTGTGCTTGCTGCCTGTGCTTGCTGTGCTGCCTGTGCTTGCTGCCTGTGCTTGCTGTGCTGCCTGTGCTTGCTGCCTGTGCTTGCTGTGCTGCCTGTTAGCGATGCATTTGATTTCGCCCATAACACGCGGTAATTCGACAGTGGCACACGACAGTGCGTTGCTGTGTCACCTGTTTTTGGAGGCGCCGAGAGTCGCGGATCATATGTTTACCTCGGCGGCCGGTGCATTGACCTGCGTCTCAGTAAGAGTAAGCATTGTTAACAAATGCGAGAGTGAATCTCGCCGGAGATCGGAGCAGGCTTTGCCTGTTGGAAAGAGGACGGAGCTTGACCCCTCTGCACTTCCCCCAGAATCGCTAAAACGAACACATCTCGTCGAGCTATTTTGCGGTTTTCAAACATGCCTGTGCTTGCTGTGCTGCATGTGCTTGCTGCCTGTACTTGCTGTGCTGCCTGTGCTTGCTGCCTGAGCTTGCTGTGCTGTCTGTGCTTGCTGCCTGTGCTTGCTGCGCTGCCTGTGCTTGCTGCCTGTCCTTGCTGCCTGTGCTTGCTGTGCTGCCTGTGCTTGCTGCCTGTGCTTGCTGTGCTGCCTGTGCTGCCTCTGCTGTGCTGCCTGTGCTTGCTGCCTGTGCTTGCTGCCTGTGCTCGCTGTGCTGCCTGTGCTTGCTGCCTGTGCTTGCTGCCTGTGCTTGCTGTGCTGCCTGTGCTTGCTGCCTGTGCTTGCTGTGCTGCCTGTGCTTGCTGCCTGTGCTACCTGTGCTGCCTGTGCTTGCTGCCTGTGCTTGCTGTGCTGCCTGTGCTTGGTGTGCTGCCTGTGCTTGCTGCCTGTGCGTGCTGTGCTGCCTGTGCTTGCTGTGCTGAGTGTGCTTGCTGCCTGTGCTTGCTGTGCTGCCTGTGCTTGCTGCCTGTGCTTGCTCCCTGTGCTTGCTGCCTGTGCTTGCTGTGCTGCCTGTGCTGCCTGTGCTTGCTGCCTGTGCTTGCTGTGCTGCCTGTGCTTGCTGGCTGTGCTGCCTGTGCTTGCTGCCTGTGCTTGCTGTGCTGCCTGTTCTTGCTGCCTGTGCTTGCTGTGCTGCCTGTGCTTGCTGCCTGTGCTTGCTGTGCTGCCTGTGCTGCCTGTGCTTACTGCCTGTGCTTGCTGCCTGTACTTGCTGTGCTGCCTGTGCTTGCTGCCTGTGCTTGCTGTGCTGCCTGTGCTTGCTGTGCTGTCTGTGCTTGCTGTGCATGCTGTGCTGCCTGTGCTTGCTGTGCTGCCTATGCTTGCTGTGCTGCCTGTGCTTGCTGCCTGTACTTGCTGTGCTGCCTGTGCTTGCTGCCTGTGCTTGCTGTGCTGTCTGTGTTTGCTGCCTGTGTTGCCTGTGCTTGCTGCGCTGCCTGTGCTTGCTGCCTGTGCTTGCTGCCTGTGCTTGTCCTTGCTGCCTGTGCTTGCTGTGCTGCCTGATCTGCCTGTGCTTGCTGCCTGTGCTTGCTGTGCTGCCTGTGCTTGCTGTGCTGCCTGTGCTTGCTGCCTGTGCTTGGTGTGCTGCCTGTGCTTGCTGCCTGTGATTGCTGTGCATGCTGTGCTGCCTGTGCTTGCTGTGCTGAGTGTGCTTGCTGTTTGTGCTTGCTGTGCTGCCTGTGCTTGCTGCCTGTGCTTGCTGTGCTGCCTGTGCTTGCTGCGCTGAGTGTGCTTGCTGGCTGTGCTTGCTGTGCTGCCTGTGCTTGCTGCCTGTGCTTGCTGTGCTGCCTGTCCTTGCTGCCTGTGCTTGCTGTGCTGCCTGTGCTTGCTGCCTGTGCTTGCTGCCTGTGCTTGCTGTGCTGCCTGTGCTGCCTGTGCTTGCTGCCTGTGCTGCCTGTGCTGCCTGTGCTTGCTGCCTGTGCTTGCTGTGCATGCTGTGCTGCCTGTGCTTGCTGTGCTGAGTGTGCTTGCTGTTTGTGCTTGCTGTGCTGCCTGTGCTTGCTGCCTGTGCTGCCTGTGCTGCCTGTGCTTGCTGCCTGTGCTTGCTGTGCTGCCTGTTAGCGATGCATTTGATTTCGCCCATAACACGCGGTAATTCGACAGTGGCACACGACAGTGCGTTGCTGTGTCACCTGTTTTTGGAGGCGCCGAGAGTCGCGGATCATATGTTTACCTCGGCGGCCGGTGCATTGACCTGCGTCTCAGTAAGAGTAAGCATTGTTAACAAATGCGAGAGTGAATCTCGCCGGAGATCGGAGCAGGCTTTGCCTGTTGGAAAGAGGACGGAGCTTGACCCCTCTGCACTTCCCCCAGAATCGCTAAAACGAACACATCTCGTCGAGCTATTTTGCGGGTTTCAAACATGCCTGTGCTTGCTGTGCTGGCTGTGCTTGCTGCCTGTACTTGCTGTGCTGCCTGTGCTTGCTGCCTGAGTTTGCTGTGCTGTCTGTGCTTGCTGCCTGTGCTTGCTGTGCTGCCTGTGCTTGCTGCCTGTGCTTGCTGTGCTGCCTGTGCTTGCTGCCTGTGCTTGCTGTGCTGTCTGTGCTTGCTGCCTGTGCTTGCTGTGCTGCCTGTTCTTGCTGCGCTGCCTGTGCTTGCTGCCTGTGCTTGCTGCCTGTGCTTGCTGCCTGTGCTTGCTGTGCTGCCTGTGCTTGCTGCCTGTGCTTGGTGTGCTGCCTGTGCTTGCTGCCTGTGCTTGCTGTGCATGCTGTGCTGCCTGTGCTTGCTGTGCTGAGTGTGCTTGCTGTTTGTGCTTGCTGTGCTGCCTGTGCTTGCTGCCTGTGCTGCCTGTGCTTGCTGCCTGTGCTTGCTGTGCTGCCTGTGCTTGCTGCCTGTGCTTGCTGTGCATGCTGTGCTGCCTGTGCTTGCTGTGCTGAGTGTGCTTGCTGTTTGTGCTTGCTGTGCTGCCTGTGCTTGCTGCCTGTGCTGCCTGTGCTTGCTGCCTGTGCTTGCTGTGCTGCCTGTGCTTGCTGCCTGTGCTTGCTGTGCATGCTGTACCGCCTGTGCTTGCTGTGCTGCCTGTGCTTGCTGCCTGTGCTTGCTGTGCTGCCTGTGCTTGCTGTTTGTGCTTGCTGTGCTGCCTGTGCTTGCTGCCTGTGCTTGCTGTGCTGCCTGTGCTTGCTGTGCTGAGTGTGCTTGCTGCCTGTGCTTGCTGTGCTGCCTGTGCTTGCTGCCTGTGCTTGCTGCCTGTGCTTGCTGTGCATGCTGTGCTGCCTGTGCTTGCTGTGCTGAGTGTGCTTGCTGCCTGTGCTTGCTGTGCTGCCTGTGCTTGCTGCCTGTGCTTGCTGTGCTGCCTGTGCTTGCTGCCTGTGCTTGCTGTGCTGCCTGTTAGCGATGCATTTGATTTCGCCCATAACACGCGGTAATTCGACAGTGGCACACGACAGTGCGTTGCTGTGTCACCTGTTTTTGGAGGCGCCGAGAGTCGCGGATCATATGTTTACCTCGGCGGCCGGTGCATTGACCTGCGTCTCAGTAAGAGTAAGCATTGTTAACAAATGCGAGAGTGAATCTCGCCGGAGATCGGAGCAGGCTTTGCCTGTTGGAAAGAGGACGGAGCTTGACCCCTCTGCACTTCCCCCAGAATCGCTAAAACGAACACATCTCGTCGAGCTATTTTGCGGGTTTCAAACATGCCTGTGCTTGCTGTGCTGCCTGTGCTTGCTGCCTGTACTTGCTGTGCTGCCTGTGCTTGCTGCCTGAGCTTGCTGTGCTGTCTGTGCTTGCTGCCTGTGCTTGCTGCGCTGCCTGTGCTTGCTGCCTGTCCTTGCTGCCTGTGCTTGCTGTGCTGCCTGTGCTTGCTGCCTGTGCTTGCTGTGCTGCCTGTGCTGCCTCTGCTGTGCTGCCTGTGCTTGCTGCCTGTGCTTGCTGCCTGTGCTCGCTGTGCTGCCTGTGCTTGCTGCCTGTGCTTGCTGCCTGTGCTTGCTGTGCTGCCTGTGCTTGCTGCCTGTGCTTGCTGTGCTGCCTGTGCTTGCTGCCTGTGCTACCTGTGCTGCCTGTGCTTGCTGCCTGTGCTTGCTGTGCTGCCTGTGCTTGGTGTGCTGCCTGTGCTTGCTGCCTGTGCGTGCTGTGCTGCCTGTGCTTGCTGTGCTGAGTGTGCTTGCTGCCTGTGCTTGCTGTGCTGCCTGTGCTTGCTGCCTGTGCTTGCTCCCTGTGCTTGCTGCCTGTGCTTGCTGTGCTGCCTGTGCTGCCTGTGCTTGCTGCCTGTGCTTGCTGTGCTGCCTGTGCTTGCTGGCTGTGCTGCCTGTGCTTGCTGCCTGTGCTTGCTGTGCTGCCTGTTCTTGCTGCCTGTGCTTGCTGTGCTGCCTGTGCTTGCTGCCTGTGCTTGCTCTGCTGCCTGTGCTGCCTGTGCTTACTGCCTGTGCTTGCTGCCTGTACTTGCTGTGCTGCCTGTGCTTGCTGCCTGTGCTTGCTGTGCTGCCTGTGCTTGCTGTGCTGTCTGTGCTTGCTGTGCATGCTGTGCTGCCTGTGCTTGCTGTGCTGCCTATGCTTGCTGTGCTGCCTGTGCTTGCTGCCTGTACTTGCTGTGCTGCCTGTGCTTGCTGCCTGTGCTTGCTGTGCTGTCTGTGTTTGCTGCCTGTGTTGCCTGTGCTTGCTGCGCTGCCTGTGCTTGCTGCCTGTGCTTGCTGCCTGTGCTTGTCCTTGCTGCCTGTGCTTGCTGTGCTGCCTGATCTGCCTGTGCTTGCTGCCTGTGCTTGCTGTGCTGCCTGTGCTTGCTGTGCTGCCTGTGCTTGCTGCCTGTGCTTGGTGTGCTGCCTGTGCTTGCTGCCTGTGATTGCTGTGCATGCTGTGCTGCCTGTGCTTGCTGTGCTGAGTGTGCTTGCTGTTTGTGCTTGCTGTGCTGCCTGTGCTTGCTGCCTGTGCTTGCTGTGCTGCCTGTGCTTGCTGCGCTGAGTGTGCTTGCTGGCTGTGCTTGCTGTGCTGCCTGTGCTTGCTGCCTGTGCTTGCTGTGCTGCCTGTCCTTGCTGCCTGTGCTTGCTGTGCTGCCTGTGCTTGCTGCCTGTGCTTGCTGTGCTGCCTGTGCTGCCTGTGCTTGCTGCCTGTGCTGCCTGTGCTGCCTGTGCTTGCTGCCTGTGCTGCCTGTGCTGCCTGTGCTTGCTGCCTGTGCTTGCTGTGCTGCCTGTGCTTGCTGCCTGTGCGTGCTGTGCTGCCTGTGCTTGCTGTGCTGAGTGTGCTTGCTGCCTGTGCTTGCTGTGCTGCCTGTGCTTGCTGTGCTGCCTGTCCTTGCTGCCCGTGCTTGCTGTGCTGCCTGTGCTTGCTGCCTGTGCTTGCTGTGCTGCCTGTGCTTGCTGCCTGTGCTTGCTGTGCTGTCTGTGCTTGCTGCCTGTGCTTGCTGTGCTGCCTGTTCTTGCTGCGCTGCCTGTGCTTGCTGCCTGTGCTTGCTGCCTGTGCTTGCTGCCTGTGCTTGCTGTGCTGCCTGTGCTTGCTGCCTGTGCTTGCTGTGCATGCTGTGCTGCCTGTGCTTGCTGTGCTGAGTGTGCTTGCTGTTTGTGCTTGCTGTGCTGCCTGTGCTTGCTGCCTGTGCTGCCTGTGCTGCCTGTGCTTGCTGCCTGTGCTTGCTGTGCTGCCTGTGCTTGCTGCCTGTGCTTGCTGTGCATGCTGTACCGCCTGTGCTTGCTGTGCTGCCTGTGCTTGCTGCCTGTGCTTGCTGTGCTGCCTGTGCTTGCTGTTTGTGCTTGCTGTGCTGCCTGTGCTTGCTGCCTGTGCTTGCTGTGCTGCCTGTGCTTGCTGTGCTGAGTGTGCTTGCTGCCTGTGCTTGCTGTGCTGCCTGTGCTTGCTGCCTGTGCTTGCTGCCTGTGCTTGCTGTGCATGCTGTGCTGCCTGTGCTTGCTGTGCTGAGTGTGCTTGCTGCCTGTGCTTGCTGTGCTGCCTGTGCTTGCTGCCTGTGCTTGCTGTGCTGCCTGTGCTTGCTGCCTGTGCTTGCTGTGCTGCCTGTTAGCGATGCATTTGATTTCGCCCATAACACGCGGTAATTCGACAGTGGCACACGACAGTGCGTTGCTGTGTCACCTGTTTTTGGAGGCGCCGAGAGTCGCGGATCATATGTTTACCTCGGCGGCCGGTGTATTGACCTGCGTCTCAGTAAGAGTAAGCATTGTTAACAAATGCGAGAGTGAATCTCGCCGGAGATCGGAGCAGGCTTTGCCTGTTGGAAAGAGGACGGAGCTTGACCCCTCTGCACTTCCCCCAGAATCGCTAAAACGAACACATCTCGTCGAGCTATTTTGCGGGTTTCAAACATGCCTGTGCTTGCTGTGCTGCCTGTGCTTGCTGCCTGTGCTTGCTGTGCTGCCTGTGCTTGCTGCCTGTGCTTGCTGTGCTGCCTGTGCTTGCTGCCTGTGCTTGCTGTGCTGCCTGTGCTTGCTGTGCTGCCTGTTCTTGCTGCCTGTTCTTGCTGCCTGTGCTGCCTGTGCTTGCTGTGCTGCCTGTGCTTGCTGCCTGTGCTGCCTGTGCTTGCTGTGCTGCCTGTGCTGCCTCTGCTGTGTTGCCAGTGCTTGCTGCCTGTGCTTGCTGCCTGTGCTTGCTGCCTGTGCTTGCTGCCTGTGCTTGCTGTGCTGCCTGTGCTTGCTGTGCTGCCTGTGCTTGCTGCCTGTGCTTGCTGTGCTGCCTGTGCTTGCTGCCTGTGCTGCCTGTGCTGCCTGTGCTTGCTGCCTGTGCTTGCTGTGCTGCCTGTGCTTGCTGCCTGTGCGTGCTGTGCTGCCTGTGCTTGCTGTGCTGAGTGTGCTTGCTGCCTGTGCTTGCTGTGCTGCCTGTGCTTGCTATGCTGCCTGTGCTTGCTGTGCTGCCTGTGCTTGCTGCCTGTGCTTGCTGTTTGTCCTTGCTGCCTGTGCTTGCTGTGCTGCCTGTGCTTGCTGTGCTGCCTGTGCTGCCTCTGCTGTGCTGCCTGTGCTTGCTGCCTGTGCTTGCTGCCTGTGCTCGCTGTGCTGCCTGTGCTTGCTGCCTGTGCTTGCTGCCTGTGCTTGCTGTGCTGCCTGTGCTTGCTGCCTGTGCTTGCTGTGCTGCCTGTGCTTGCTGCCTGTGCTGCCTGTGCTTGCTGTCTGTGCTTGCTGTGCTGCCTGTGCTTGGTGTGCTGCCTGTGCTTGCTGCCTGTGCGTGTTGTGCTGCCTGTGCTTGCTGTGCTGAGTGTGCTTGCTGCCTGTGCTTGCTGTGCTGCCTGTGCTTGCTATGCTGCCTGTGCTTACTGTGCTGCCTGTGCTTGCTATGCTGCCTGTGCTTGCTGTGCTGCCTGTGCTTGCTGCCTGTGCTTGCTGTTTGTGCTTGCTGTGCTGCCTGTGCTTGCTGCCTGTGCTTGCTGCCTGTGCTTGCTGCCTGTTCTTGCTGCCTGTGCTTGCTGTGCTGCCTGTGCTTGCTGCCTGTGCTTGCTGTGCTGCCTGTGCTTGCTGCCTGTGCTGCCTGTGCTGCCTGTGCTTGCTGCCTGTGCTTGCTGTGCTGCCTGTGCTTGGTGTGCTGCCTGTGCTTGCTGCCTGTGCGTGCTGTGCTGCCTGTGCTTGCTGTGCTGAGTGTGCTTGCTGCCTGTGCTTGCTGTGCTGCCTGTGCTTGCTATGCTGCCTGTGCTTGCTGTGCTGCCTGTGCTTGCTGGCTGTGCTTGCTGTGCTGCCTGTGCTTGCTGCCTGTGCTGCCTGTGCTGCCTGTGCTTGCTGCCTGTGCTTGCTGTGCTGCCTGTGCTTGGTGTGCTGCCTGTGCTTGCTGCCTGTGCGTGCTGTGCTGCCTGTGCTTGCTGTGCTGAGTGTGCTTGCTGCCTGTGCTTGCTGTGCTGCCTGTACTTGCTATGCTGCCTGTGCTTGCTGTGCTGCCTGTGCTTGCTGCCTGTGCTTGCTGTGCTGCCTGTGCTTGCTGTGCTGCCTGTGCTTGCTGCCTGTGCTTGCTGTGCTGCCTGTGCTTGCTGCCTGTGCTTGCTGTTTGTCCTTGCTGCCTGTGCTTGCTGTGCTGCCTGTGCTGCCTCTGCTGTGCTGCCTGTGCTTGCTGCCTGTGCTTGCTGCCTGTGCTCGCTGTGCTGCCTGTGCTTGCTGCCTGTGCTTGCTGCCTGTGCTTGCTGTGCTGCCTGTGCTTGCTGCCTGTGCTTGCTGTGCTGCCTGTGCTTGCTGCCTGTGCTGCCTGTGCTGCCTGTGCTTGCTGCCTGTGCTTGCTGTGCTGCCTGTGCTTGGTGTGCTGCCTGTGCTTGCTGCCTGTGCGTGCTGTGCTGCCTGTGCTTGCTGTGCTGAGTGTGCTTGCTGCCTGTGCTTGCTGTGCTGCCTGTTCTTGCTATGCTGCCTGTGCTTGCTGTGCTGCCTGTGCTTGCTGCCTGTGCTTGCTGTGCTGCCTGTGCTTGCTGTTTGTGCTTGCTGTGCTGCCTGTGCTTGCTGCCTGTGCTTGCTGTGCTGCCTGTGCTTGCTGTGCTGCCTGTGCTTGCTGCCTGTGCGTGTTGTGCTGCCTGTGCTTGCTGTGCTGAGTGTGCTTGCTGCCTGTGCTTGCTGTGCTACCTGTGCTTGCTATGCTGCCTGTGCTTGCTGTGCTGCCTGTGCTTGCTGCCTGTGCTTGCTGTTTGTGCTTGCTGTGCTGCCTGTGCTTGCTGCCTGTGCTTGGTGCCTGTCCTTGCTGTGCTGCCTGTGCTTGCTGTCTGTGCTTGCTGCCTGTCCTTGCTGTGCTGCCTGTTCTTGCTGCGCTGCCTGTGCTTGCTGCCTGTGCTTGCTGCCTGTGCTTGCTGTGCTGAGTGTGCTTGCTGCCTGTGCTTGCGGTGCTGCCTGTGCTTGCTGCCTGTGCTTGCTGTGCTGCCTGTCCTTGATGCCTGTGCTGCCTGTGCTTGCTGCGCTGCCTGTGCTGTGCCGCCTGTGCTTGCTGTGCTGCCTGTGCTTGCTGTGCTGCCTGTGCTGTGCTGCCTGTGCTTGCTGTGCTGCCTTTGCTTTCTGCCTGTGCTTGCTGTGCTGCCTGTGCTTGCTGTGCTGCCTGTGCTTGCTGCCTGTGCTTTCTGTGCTGCCTCTGCTTGCTGCCTGTGCTTGCTGCCTGTGCTTGCTGCCTGTGCTTGCTGTGCTGCCTGTGCTTGCTGCCTGTGCTTGCTGTGCTGCCTGTGCTGCCTGTGCTTGCTGCCTGTGCTTGCTGTGCTGCCTGTGCTTGCTGCCTGTGCTTGCTGTGCTGCCTGTGCTTGCTGTGCTGCCTGCGCTTGCTGCCCGTGCTGCCTGTGCTGCCTGTGCTTGCTGTGCTGCCTGTGCTGCCTGTGCTTGCTGCCTGTGCTTGCTGTGCTGCCTGTGCTTGCTGCCTGTGCTTTCTGTGCTTGCTGTGCTGCCTGTGCCTGCTGTGCTGCCTGCGCTTGCTGCCTGTGCTTGCTGTGCTGCCTGTGCTTGCTGTGCTTGCTATGCTGCCTGTGCTTGCTGCCTGTGCTTGCTGTGCTGCCTGTGCTTGCTGAATGTGCTTGCTGTGCTGCCTGTGCTTGCTGCCTGTGCTCTCTCTGCTTGCTGTGCTGCCTGTGCTTGCTGCCTGTGCTTGCTGCCTGTGCTTGCTGCCTGTGCTTACTGTGCTGCTTGTGCTTGCTGCCTGTGCTTGCTGTGCTGCCTGTGCTTGCTGCCTGTACTTGCTGTGCTGCCTGTGCTTGCTGTGCTGCCTGTGCTTGCTGCCTGTGCTTGCTGTGCTGTCTGTGCTTGCTGTGCTGCCTGTGCTTGCTGCCTCTGCTTGCTGTGCTGCCTGTGCTGCCTGTGCTTGCTGTGCTGCCTGTGATGCCTGTGCTTGCTGTGCTGCGTGTGCTTGCTGCCTGTGCTTGCTGTGATTGTTGTGATGCCTGTGCTTGCTGTGCTGAGTGTGCTTGCTGCCTGTGCTTGCTGTGCTGCCTGTGCTGTGCTGCCTGTGCTTGCTGCCTGTGCTTGCTGTGCTGCCTGTGCTTGGTGTGCTGCCTGTGCTTGTTGTGCTGCCTGTGCTGTGCTGCCTGTGCTTGCTGCCTGTGCTTGGTGTGCTGCCTGTGCTTGTTGTGCTGCCTGTGCTTGTTGCCTGTGCCGCCTGTGCTTGCTGTGCTGCCTGTTCTTGCTGCCTGTGCTTGCTGTGCTGCCTGTGCTTGCTGTGCTGCCTGTGCTTGCTGCCTGTGCTGCCTGTGCTGCCTGTGCTTGCTGCCTGTGCTTGCTGTGCTGCCTGTGCTTGGTGTGCTGCCTGTGCTTGCTGCCTGTGCGTGCTGTGCTGCCTGTGCTTGCTGTGCTGAGTGTGCTTGCTGCCTGTGCTTGCTGTGCTGCCTGTTCTTGCTATGCTGCCTGTGCTTGCTGTGCTGCCTGTGCTTGCTGCCTGTGCTTGCTGTGCTGCCTGTGCTTGCTGTTTGTGCTTGCTGTGCTGCCTGTGCTTGCTGCCTGTGCTTGCTGTGCTGCCTGTGCTTGCTGTGCTGCCTGTGCTTGCTGCCTGTGCGTGTTGTGCTGCCTGTGCTTGCTGTGCTGAGTGTGCTTGCTGCCTGTGCTTGCTGTGCTACCTGTGCTTGCTATGCTGCCTGTGCTTGCTGTGCTGCCTGTGCTTGCTGCCTGTGCTTGCTGTTTGTGCTTGCTGTGCTGCCTGTGCTTGCTGCCTGTGCTTGGTGCCTGTCCTTGCTGTGCTGCCTGTGCTTGCTGTCTGTGCTTGCTGCCTGTCCTTGCTGTGCTGCCTGTTCTTGCTGCGCTGCCTGTGCTTGCTGCCTGTGCTTGCTGCCTGTGCTTGCTGTGCTGAGTGTGCTTGCTGCCTGTGCTTGCGGTGCTGCCTGTGCTTGCTGCCTGTGCTTGCTGTGCTGCCTGTCCTTGATGCCTGTGCTGCCTGTGCTTGCTGCGCTGCCTGTGCTGTGCCGCCTGTGCTTGCTGTGCTGCCTGTGCTTGCTGTGCTGCCTGTGCTGTGCTGCCTGTGCTTGCTGTGCTGCCTTTGCTTTCTGCCTGTGCTTGCTGTGCTGCCTGTGCTTGCTGTGCTGCCTGTGCTTGCTGCCTGTGCTTTCTGTGCTGCCTCTGCTTGCTGCCTGTGCTTGCTGCCTGTGCTTGCTGCCTGTGCTTGCTGTGCTGCCTGTGCTTGCTGCCTGTGCTTGCTGTGCTGCCTGTGCTGCCTGTGCTTGCTGCCTGTGCTTGCTGTGCTGCCTGTGCTTGCTGCCTGTGCTTGCTGTGCTGCCTGTGCTTGCTGTGCTGCCTGCGCTTGCTGCCCGTGCTGCCTGTGCTGCCTGTGCTTGCTGTGCTGCCTGTGCTGCCTGTGCTTGCTGCCTGTGCTTGCTGTGCTGCCTGTGCTTGCTGCCTGTGCTTTCTGTGCTTGCTGTGCTGCCTGTGCCTGCTGTGCTGCCTGCGCTTGCTGCCTGTGCTTGCTGTGCTGCCTGTGCTTGCTGTGCTTGCTATGCTGCCTGTGCTTGCTGCCTGTGCTTGCTGTGCTGCCTGTGCTTGCTGAATGTGCTTGCTGTGCTGCCTGTGCTTGCTGCCTGTGCTCTCTCTGCTTGCTGTGCTGCCTGTGCTTGCTGCCTGTGCTTGCTGCCTGTGCTTGCTGCCTGTGCTTACTGTGCTGCTTGTGCTTGCTGCCTGTGCTTGCTGTGCTGCCTGTGCTTGCTGCCTGTACTTGCTGTGCTGCCTGTGCTTGCTGTGCTGCCTGTGCTTGCTGCCTGTGCTTGCTGTGCTGTCTGTGCTTGCTGTGCTGCCTGTGCTTGCTGCCTCTGCTTGCTGTGCTGCCTGTGCTGCCTGTGCTTGCTGTGCTGCCTGTGATGCCTGTGCTTGCTGTGCTGCGTGTGCTTGCTGCCTGTGCTTGCTGTGATTGTTGTGATGCCTGTGCTTGCTGTGCTGAGTGTGCTTGCTGCCTGTGCTTGCTGTGCTGCCTGTGCTGTGCTGCCTGTGCTTGCTGCCTGTGCTTGCTGTGCTGCCTGTGCTTGGTGTGCTGCCTGTGCTTGTTGTGCTGCCTGTGCTGTGCTGCCTGTGCTTGCTGCCTGTGCTTGGTGTGCTGCCTGTGCTTGTTGTGCTGCCTGTGCTTGTTGCCTGTGCCGCCTGTGCTTGCTGTGCTGCCTGTTCTTGCTGCCTGTGCTTGCTGTGCTGCCTGTGCTTGCTGCCTGTGCTTGCTGTGCTGCCTGTGCTGCCTGTGCTTGCTGTGCTGCCTGTGATGCCTGTGCTTGCTGTGCTGAGTGTGCTTGCTGCCTGTGCTTGCTGTGCTTGTTGTGATGCCTGTGCTTGCTGTGCTGAGTGTGCTTGCTGTGCTGAGTGTGCTTGCTGCCTGTGCTTGCTGTGCTGCCTGTGCTTGCTGCCTGTACTTGCTGTGCTGCCTGTGCTTGCTGTGCTGAGTGTGCTTGCTGCCTGTGCTTGCTGTGCTTGTTGTGATGCCTGTGCTTGCTGTGCTGAGTGTGCTTGCTGCCTGTGCTTGCTGTGCTGAGTGTGCTTGCTGCCTGTGCTTGGTGTGATGCCTGTGCTTGCTGTGCTGAGTGTGCTTGCTGCCTGTGCTTGCTGTACTGAGTGTGCTTGCTGCCTGTGCTGCCTGTGCTTGCTGCCTGTGCTTGGTGTGCTGCCTGTGCTTGTTGTGCTGCCTGTGCTTGCTGCCTGTGCTGCCTGTGCTTGCTGGGCTGCCTGTGCTTGCTGTGCTGCCTGTGCTTGCTGCCTGTGCTTGTTGTGCTGCCTGTGCTTGCTGCCTGTGCTTGCTGTGCTGCCTGTGCTTGCTGTGCTGCCTGTGATGCCTGTGCTTGCTGTGCTGAGTGTGCTTGCTGCCTGTGCTTGCTGTGGTTTCTGTGCTGCCTGAGCTTGCTGCCTGTGCTTGCTGTGCTGCCTGTGCTTGCTGCCTGTGCTTGCTGTGCTGCCTGTGCTGTGCTGCCTGTGCTTGCTGCCTGTGCTTGCTGTGCTGCCTGTGCTTGCTGCCTGTGCTTGCTGTGCTGCCTGTGCTTGCTGCCTGTGCTTGCTGTGCTGCCTGTGCTTGCTGCCTGTGCTTGCTGTGCTGCCTGTGCTTGCTGCCTGTGCTTGCCGTGCTGCCTATGCTGCCTGTGCTTATTGTGTTGCCTGTTAGCGATGCATTTGATTTCGCCCATAACACGCGGTAATTCTACAGTGGCACACGACAGTGCGTTGATGTGTCACCTGTTCTGGGAGGCGCCGAGAGTCGCGGATCGTGTGTTTACCTCGGTGGCCCGTGCATTGACCTGCGTCTCAGTAAGAGTAAGCATCGTAAACAAATGCGAGTGTGAATCTGGCCGAAGATCGGAGCAGGCTTTGCCTGTTGGAAAGAGGACGGAGCTTGACCCCTCTGCACTTCCCCCAGAATCGCTAAAACGAACACATCTCGTCGAGCCATTTTGCGGGTTTCTAACATCAGAAGTGGGATATAGTGAATTTTACGCGCCTTAGCTGCAAAGCTAATTCTTGATTCATTTTCGTTGATTTTATTGTGCTGTGGATTGTGTCGTGTTATGTTTCTTTGTGTGCTTTTTTTGGTTTCCTCGTTTTATTTATTTTTCCCTTTCGTTTTGTTCGGGACGTGATCGGGACACGAAAAAATGGAGAACTCGCGTGCTCCCCCGTCTTTGGAGGACATCATCCGCCAAGTGGTAGCCGAAATTTCAAGAGGCGTAATGCCGGCTACCCCGAAGATTATTAATGCAACGACACCTCCTCTTTTGGATATGGTGCCGCAATTCCGTGGTACCGAACTGAATGACGACGCTAATACTTGGTGCAACGAAGTGTAACATATCACCCGTGATTCGACCCCGCAACAGCGGTGGAGTGCCGCCACCCATGCGCTTGCGGGTTCTGCTAAAGTATGGTACCAAGAATGGAAAGGTAGACCCCGAACGTGGGAAAAATTCAAGGAGGACTTGTGCGCCATTTTCGGTCCGCAGAAGAAACTCCACGAATGCTTGCTACGGGCGCTGACCTATAACAGCGACGACGCGACCACGTACGTGGAATATGCAAGGAAAAAAGTGGGCTGTCTCGAGAAGGCGCGTGTAGCATTTCGACCCGAAGAATTGGTGGAGCTGACAATAAGCACAATCACAGATCAGAACGTGTGACAGGCCATGCTGTCCGCGAATTACGCGACGCCATCGGCGCTGATCATGGACACGATCAATTTCGTAAAAGAAACGAAACGAAGGGAACGATTTGCACGCGATGGCGGAGAACGCGCTCCGAACCGACAAGACGGCAGATGCTACCAATGCAATGAGCTGGGATATAAACGGGTGAATTGCCCGAAAAGGAGAAAATTATTACCGCAACCGGAAACTCCCAGCGTAACTAACTGCAATTTTTGCAAAAAGAGGGGCCCTACCGAATCGTAATGTTGGGCGAAGCAGCGAACAGCCCAAAACAATCAAGGTTCGAAGAAACCCGAAGCCAACGTGTGCTACTCAGTAGAACACAAACTGATACCAATACTATTGAGACAGATGATCGTACGACGCTGTTTGATCGACAATGGCGCAACATGTTCCCTCGTGAGAGAAAGTGTTGCCGACCGGGTAAACTGCAAAGTAAACGCGTACACGACGACAATACAAGGACTGTGTGAGTCTAGCACGACGACCGTCGGATGCACATCAGCATTAATTCAGACGGAGGATGTGTCCACTGAGTTGGATTTGTTTGTTGTCCCGGATACTGCAATACCGTACGAGGTCATCATCGGAAAGAATGTCCTGGTGCATCCCGATCTACGCATTGTGACGGAACCTGATGGGACGACGAGGCTTCAACGGTGCGGACTTGTCACGGCAGAAAGGAACGAGGCTACAACGAAGGCACCGTGCTTCACACTCTACCTTGCGGACGATTCTCTTAGAGATCTTTTAAGATAATTCGAGCGAATGTTGACCACTGGCAATCACGTGCGGTCCGTAAGTACGGCGGAACTCAAAATAATTACTCAGGAGAACAAGGTAATAAATTACCACCCTTACCGTCTGTCACTTTCGGAACGGGAGAAATTAAGGGGGATCATAGATGACCTCATAAGTAACGGCATAATACGCGAAAGCAACTCGCCGTTTGCAAGCCCCGTTATCTTAGTGAAAAAGAAAAATGGAGAGGACCGTCTGTGCGTGGATTTCGGGGCGTTAAATAGAATTACGGTTCAAGACAGATACCCTTTACCACTAATCGACGATCAATTGGATCGTTTGGGAAAGGGTAGGGTATTTATTACGCTAGACATGGCCGCGGGATTTCACCAAATACCCATTGCCGCCGATTCAATTTGTAAAACTGCGTTTGTTACCCCCGACGGGCATTATGAGTATATGCGTATGCCCTTCGGCCTTTGTAATGCGCCCGCTGTCTTTCAGAGAGCCATTAACGCGGCTCTAGGCAACCTAAGAAATAGCATCGCATTAGTCTATATGGACGATATTTTGATCCCATCGCAAACGGTCGAGGAAGGGCTACAGAGTTTAGAGCGCGTGTTGGAGGTATTGGACAAGGCAGGATTCACGTTAAACATCGCAAAATGTAAATTTTTTGAAACTTCGATCAATTACCTGGGTCGAGAGATAACATCCGAAGGCATAAAGCCAGGCAATGAAAAAGTTAAAACCCTAGTAGAATCACCAGTTCCGAACAATGTGAAGCAGATAAGACAATTTATTGGCCTTTCGAGTTATTTCCGGAAGTTTGTACCTGAATTCGCGGTGCGAACGGCGTGCTTGACCAAATTAACAAAACATAATGAGCCGTGGGTATGGGGTAAAGAACAGGAAGAAGCGCGACCGTACATCATAGACAAACTGAGTACACACCCTTTGCTCGTAATATTCGACCCAACGCGAGATACGGAGCTCCACACCGACGCTAGTTCCATTGGATATGGTGCAATCCTCTTCCAAAGAGTGGAAAAGGAACTACGCGTGGTCGCATATTTTAGTCGTCGTACCAGCCCAGAGGAATCGCGCTATCATTCGTATGAACTAGAGACACTCGCGATTGTGAACGCACTGAAATACTTCCGCGTATATCTGCTTGGTATGCAGTTTAAAATTGTCACCGACTGTAATGCCATTAAGGCTACGCAAAACAAAAAAGATTTATTACCACGCGTAGCTCGTTGGTGGATATTTCTACAAGACTTTTCCTTTGATCTTGAATATAGGAAAGGCAAATACGTAGAGCACGTGGATTATTTAAGTAGAAATCCGTGTAAAAACTATCGCGTAAACGTAATTTGTGAGGGCTCCTGGCTAGAAATCGCGCAGAAAAATGATGAAGAAACGCAAAACATGATCGAGCGGGTAAAATCGAACGATACTGTTATTACGGATTTCGAGCTAAGAGACGGTATACTGTGTCGAAAAACACTCCGGGACACAGGCCGAGTGATCTACCGAAGTTTTGTCCCGAAGGGAAGCCGCCTTGGTTTGTTGCGTCTGTACCATGACGAAAACTGTCATGTAGGCTTTGACAAAACATACGACCGCATCGCGAAAAAATATTGGCTCCCAAAAATGCTAAGATTTGTCCGTAAGTACATCGATCACTGCATTACTTGCGTAGTATGCAAACGACAGACCGGACCGAAACAAGGGAAATTGCACCCAATTGAAAAGAAGCCTTTCCCCTTCGACACGATACACTGTGACTGTGTCGGTCCATTTGAAAAAACGAAAGATGGATATGAACACCGCCGTATAGTTAGCAGACAACTATCACCGATTTCGCTTATTTTGGTCCCAATCGTTTACGATAGTTTACGCAAGTTTACGCAATCGATTTCAGAGTTTACGAAATCGTATTTTGGCCGTAATTAACAATTTCGAGAATCGGGTAATGTAGATCTTGCAAGCGCCTCTAGTGGCCGAAAGGAGAAGCTGACCAGATGCAAACTCTGGCGAAATAATTTTGACGTATCTCGTGTGCAACGGTCTCAATCGTTTACGAATAGTTTTCGCAAGCTGTTGTATCGATTTCGGAGTTTACGAAATCGTATTTTGCTCGATATTAACAATTTCAGGAACGACTAACGTGCAGCTCGCAAGCGCCGCCGTTGGCAGAGACGAGAATCGGTCTGCGGACATAGAGTGACGAAATAATTTTGACGTATCTCATCTCTAACGGTCTCAATCGTTTACGAATAGTTTACGCAAGGCACTGTAACGATTTCAGAGTTTAAGGGCCGTATTCACGTACTATGCTTAGGCCTCCGCGGACGCTTAGGCCTAAGCGCAGTACGTGAATACGGCCCTACGAAATCGTAGTTTGCCTGTAATTAACAATTTCATAATCGACTATCGTGCAGCGTTGATTTGCTCGCAAGCGCCGCCGTTGGCGAAAGGAGAAGCTGACCAGATGTATACCCTGACCAAGTAGTTTTGACTTTTGACGTATCTCACGTCATCCATCGACAAGTAGTAGAAGAAAAATATTGTATCGTGGAATTGAGGGATGGGTTGCAAGTCATTCCAACCTGTTGGTTAGATGCCAACAAAAGTGTAAGCAAATGGCCAGGCCACGTCAAGTTGCTGAACTAATTAGAGAAATTAATAATTTCTGAGGCTTTACTCCAAACCTTGTCAGAGGAGTGTGCAGTTATCAGCGTTGCTTTGGGTCGACAGGTATGTATAGTGGATATTATTAATAATGTGTGTATGTGTTTATATATAATATAGATATCTATATTTTTTATACCTAGACGACCTGTCGATGTCATAATAATAAACAATTATATACTTTGTGGATGATTGGGCATGGGCCCAAGAAAAATTAAATGAGGCACAGGACACATCAGATGTTTTCTATTCTGATGAGCTCTTGGAATATGAGTTAGCTGCGGCCTTAAAAAACCGAAGGAGGGCTAAGGTTAAAAGGGTCATATCTTCGGAGGAAGAGAGTATGGAGTCCATATCTAAAAACCCAAGAAAAAATCAACATATGACGACACATTCACAGACGAGCGGAGAGTACATTAACCAATCTACTAATTACACCTGTAATGCTTGAACCCTTATTCGATTCATCAACACCTGGGGGTTTGACGTTCATTGCATATGATGAGAATGAACCCCCTACCACTGTTTACATACCCATGGAGGTAAGCTTCATATTATCGGAGAGTATTCATAATAATCATGATTATTGCAAATGTTTCTCATCTTATTCTAATGTCCCTTAGCTACTGAAACTATTGCAGCTCAAGGCAGTGCCTGTGGAGACTGGGAGCATCATCCATACACCTTAGAAATTGGTAAATAAAACAAATAAACCATTCATATCAATGTTTCTACCTTCTGTTTTACATATTTTAGGATTTCGAAAATGTGTTTACAAAATTCTGTCTACGATATCTTTACAAATAAAGGATCTGTACACAAAAGTCGATTTTTTGTTGGAGACCAAAAATTAAAATGCCGAAGTTGATGAGGACGAAACATCCGAAAATGAATTGCAGCGGGTTCCCATAGTGCAAAGTATGGATGATTTGGCCTCGTTTGAGCCCAAACTTGAACAGACTGAATTTTAGAAAAAATTGGTAATTATTTTTTAATCACATGTGCTTCTAAAGTACCATTATTGTTCTACAACGAAAAAAGTAATATCTTTCGTGGAACAAAATATAATAATGACCATCCAATACATTTCCTCCCAACAGCTGAGGTTTCCTGAACATGTAGTTGTCAGCATCAAAAGTATTGAAGTCACGTCACTGCTCATTTGCGTATAATGCCTATTCAGATGAATGTTTGTACTATTACAGTTTCTATGGGCGTGGGCGTGGGCATGGGCATGGGTAAAGGTAAAGGATATATAAGGATAGGTTTGGTGCATGTCCGCGAGAGAATCATTATTTCATGTTTTTGCGTTAATTCCACAATACTCTTTCTCGCCTATGAAGGAATCAATATATCGTGTTTTTTTGTGTTGAATTCATATCTCTTTCTCGCTATAACTATCAATTTTATTGGTTCATATTGATCTGCAATACTCTTTTGCTTTCACAATATTTCTATTATAACTTATATTAATTAGTTGCTGTTTTGATCTGCCTTTTATGTACACATGATAACATCATGAAATTTTTCAGATTCGTCGACTTAAATATTGTTGGCCCAGGTAAGCTGACTATGTGCGTAGCAGCTGTAATATCCCGAGTACTTGCAGACGGAATCGCAGTAAATTTCAGTTGGCAGGGCCGCTTGCAGAAGCAAAGCTTTCCAAAATTGCGGACAGCGAACTTATTCCAAAGTATTTTCCTACAGATATACATTATTAATAATCTTTTAATAATCACTAATATTCTTTTATTATTTTATAGTAGCCTGTATGGCCGTTGGCAATAATAAGTTGAAAAAGGCGGAAGTAAATGACGTCATTGGCAAGTGGTTCACTCAAGCAAAAACGAGAATTCAGCGAAAAATGAAATCTTAAATAGAATTGGGACTAGGTTAAGATTTTGTTATATTTACTATTATATTTAGTGTAGTTTTTATATTTACTGTTATATTTAATGTAAATATTTTATATGTACTTTTATATTTAGTGTTGCGGCGAATTCATAACTCGCGCGCCTTGTGACGTGCCGCCCGGCACCGCTCGCACTTTCGGCTCGCCTCGGCTCGAACCGTTCGGCATCGGGCGGACCGAGTAGTTCGGTGGCCGGGCGGAGCGGGGCGAGGGGGCCGCCACGAGCGCGTTAATTAGGCCGACGACGGTGCGGTCTTCCTTCTTCTCTTACGCGACTCCGATCCGTAAAGTGACACGTAAATACCAGTTCATTACTGTATTCTTTTTCTCGCACCACGTGCTGTGTTCGTTTTGACCGGACCGTCGGAGGCCTCGCTTTTGAAGCGCTTTCACTTTCATTACTAGACTTTGATTCTCTTTACTTTATAATAACGCGTGCCGTCCTTTCATTATATTCTGCTTTATAACGATTAGACTTAATTACATTAGCGATACAATAGGTTTAGGTCGTGGCGTCTCGTAATCCGTTAGGTTTAAACCGTGCCGTTCTTGTTTACGTACTGTACGCGTCCTACTTTTAGCGTTCGTGATCGTTTTAGCATTAACTTTGTATCGTGCCGTTGTTTAATTACTATAATTCTTTAGAATAAAATTAACTTAGATATAATTTCCCGCGTTTTTTTCTTCTTTCTTAGTTTTCTGGAATCCGCGCATTCTTCTAAGGTCAAAGAGAATTTACCGCTTCTCGCTTGTAGAAGCGAAATTGATATTAGATCGAACATTTAGTGTAATGTAATATTTCATTAATAATAATAATGTATTGTAAAACAAATTTTCTTGAATTATTCATAATGTAAAACAGAATCATATGTAGGATATAATATTGAATGAATATTCTTAGGACCTTGATGCAATATTCTGTGTCATCTTCCTGCAATATTCCCGCAAATTTCGAGGGGGCTGACATAGGAATATTGCAGCAATATTCCTACAATACTCCGACAATGTGACCTGCAAGGTTCAGCATTGCAAAGTAATATTTGTGCTGCATGCCAGCAAAATTCCTTGCTGTCGTGAAATTTACAATTTCAGAATCGGCTATCATGCAGCTTCTCCCTTCGGCCAACGGCGGCGCTTGGGAGCCAATCGACGCTGCACGATAGCCGATTCTGAAATTGTTAATTACGACGAAACTACAATTTTGTAAACTCCGAAATCGATACAGCAGCTTGCGAAAACTATTCGTCAACGATTGAGACAATTACACACGAGAGACGTCAAAATTATTTCGCCAGAGCTTGCATCTGGTCAGCTTCGCTCCCCGGCCACGGTGGCGCTGCGCGGTAGCAGACGATAATTACTAGATATTAAAATTGTTAATTACGGGCAAACTACGATTTCGTAAACTCTGAAATCGATTGCGTAAACTTGCGTAAACTATTCGTAAACGATTGAGACCAAAATAGCCGAAAACTATGATAGTCGTCTGCTAACTATACACCCACCTAAAAATTGTTAATTACGGGCAAACTACGATTTCGTAAACTCTGAAATCAATTGCGTAAACTTGCGTAAACTATTCGTAAACGAATGAGCCGAAAATAGCCGAAATCTATGATAGTTGTCTGCTAACTATACGGCGGTCGCAGGCTCCCTTATAGAGAAATTAAAGACAAACAAGCCCATGCTCCTATCGCTGTCGGTACAATAGGTATTTGCACGGATGCATGTGGGTAAACGATGACGGGATCTCGATAGGTACACAAACGTTATTTAAAAACAGCTGAGGTACACGGAGGGTCACGGTCGCAGCAATAACTCAGATTAGGAAACACTTTGATTGGAGCTTCGAACAGGCCCCCTCCTTTCGTTCACTCCGCAGTTGCGTCGGTTGATTGGTTCGTGGGCTGTGCCCATTTGACTTTCTTTACTTCCTCCTTGCCTTGTTACGGGTGGTGTGCCCGTTTTTCCATCTAACGCCGTATCTCGTGTCCGCCGCTTCGCCTGCCGTTGTTTCTAGGGCCCCACCGGCTTCCACGTCGGTGGCTTCGGCAACGTCGCTGAGCCCTGCGGGTCCCGACTTGGAGTCGGTCCGGGGAGTGAGCCGGAGTTCTGGGCGAACGCCTCACCACATGCCCATGGTGTTGCTCTAGTAGAGGTTTATCGGGGCGACCGTAACACCCCCCCCCCCTTGGGGTGGTCCAATGTCCGCATTGGATGTTCTTAGCGGCAAGTCCAGGTCGCCCAGGAGGTTGTTAAAAAGATCCTCATCGAAAGTGTTGAAGAATTCCTGGTCCCATTCCGGTTCTTCTTCTCCGTGTCGTCGTTCCTCCGATTGTATCGGGACCGGTGGCAGGGTTGGTGCTTCCACATTTGGGCGGTAAATGTAGTGTGGCCCGTAGTAGGGTGGCGGGGGTGGTCGGCTGTCTCTAGTATGCTGCGTCGTTCTCATGTTTGTTTCCATGGGTGGAACAAGCCCGATTACGGGGAGTTGCACATACAACGGTAGGAAACATACCGGGAAATGCGGGGCGTTCGGCGCCAGTCCTTCTTCCGAAACTCCTTCCATTACTGCACTTTTCAATATGGGTTTTTACTGTTTGTCACCTTCTGATCTCACTTTTTAGACTGACAAGTACAAGGACATCCGGTCTTTTATAAGTTCGGTTCAGCACTGCAAAAAAGCTTGAGTGGGAGTTGCAAGTCCTTCATTCTGCTTGAATCTAAACATTTCTGACCTTGCTGATTAAATGATGTCTTCATCACTGGAGACTTCCTACCCCCTTTTCTCACGCCAGGGCCCGGTCTCCAAACTCCTTGTCGTACATCTTATCGGTGTTTAGTGCTAAGATGGTTTCATATAACATTTCCGTTTCGATCCCTGCTTGTTTATATCGGTCGGCATACCATAAGTATAGTGCTGTGCATTTGTAGCATTCCGATGCTTGGCGGGAGACAAATATTGGTGTACCGCATATCCTACATTTCAAGGGTTTGGCGTACGTGCCTACCAATGCGTGCATAAATGCCGGCAGATATGCCGACTCTCCATTTTCGTTTTGCAGGTATCCTGTACACGCCGGGCAAAATAAATTGTGGGGGCCTCGTGTCGTCGGGTTTGTTGTTGTCGCTAGGAAATCCTTCCGATCGTCGGTCGGATCTTTCCTTCGGCGAAGGCAGTGCCGGTTTCGAATGAGACCCGTGGGAGTGAGGGAAGGACTTGGGAAAGACAAGGGTGAGGGGAGGCGAAACAAGGAATGACCGTAGACACGATTTACAATGTATTTCAAAGAAAAGAGAATATAGGTCTAGGCATTAAGAATTACTATTAAACACGCACGCGATCTGATTTCTGAGTAAACTAATTTAAAGACTACGCGGGACTAGAAACTACATTAAATCTAACAACACGCGGACAGCAAAAAAAGAAGATAGAAACTAAAATGAGAAACGAAAAGGCGCTCTTAGCGAAAGATTAAACATAAGGCAAACGACAAAATGTAAACCGATTAGGACGGGAAATGTAACGGGGAGCGGAATGCAGATGAGCGGGACGACACTCATGGCTTTCTCCACACTTGCTTTCTCGTTAAAGTTTACGTCCTTCTCGGAAGTCAATACAACGCGAACGGTGGCATTGTGTCGTGAGTCTCGTCTCTCACCTGTTCGGACCCCCTCCGCCTCCCCCCGGGCTGCCCACCGAATTGCTCGGTCGGCCCGGTT
Organism: Priocnemis perturbator; assembly: GCA_963942575.1. NCBI lineage: Eukaryota > Metazoa > Arthropoda > Insecta > Hymenoptera > Pompilidae > Priocnemis > Priocnemis perturbator. Next base: position 128,448 of record CAWWDK010000140.1, on the reverse strand, counting down.
GCAGCCGAGGATCGGCGGAAGCGTCCGACCGCCCAGGCGTTCGTGGTGACGTCAACGGCGCGTCATGTCGCGCGCGAATTCTAAATTAACGGAACTGTTGTTGAGCATCCCCCTTTGAGACATTGTGCCTTTTCGAGGTTTGCCATTGTTCTGGCAATGTCCCCTGAGCTGGTATATTTCATCTGTAATCACATGCGTATTCGCACCTATAGTTCTATATATTTATGTATTAGCTTTGTGTAGTTATTTGCAGTGTATATTCTGCGATTTTATCGAGAAGCGTGTTTCCTGTGATATCTTGGGGTAAACACTCGAGAATCCCGATGTGGTGGTAGGGGTGTCTACGTTTTCCGGTGGGACGAGGCTGGTGTTCGCCTCCTCAGCCTGTAGGGCCGTGTTTTGGCGTCTGGACTCGTCACCATCCGGTGTGCGGTTCCTAAGATGTATCAGGACGTTAGTCACTGAGTCCCATACAGCGCCTATCGAATGTATGGCCCACCCGTAGACGTTATGTAAAGCGTAACCATGTAGTGCAGTGTCGATCGCAAATTTTACTGTTTTGATGGCGATCCATATTCCGAATAATCCTGCACTGAAGGTACCGCAACACGTAAACCATTGCCATATTCTGGACCAGGTGGAGGATGCTATTTCCTCGAAGGTTTTTTCATCAAACATATTTATCAGAGATATGCCTTGCATATTTACCTTTTGTCCAGACATTCCTCTAGCTATGGTATTTAGTACGGCAGGTCTTTCGGCTGGAAACATTATATGATTCCTTAGCTGTTCGAGATCTTGCGTGGAGTAAATCCCTGATGTTGCTAGTTCGGCGGGATTCGTATAGATCCATGATTGCATTACCGCTGGCTGTAATTCATTGGGTGCCACTGCCGAGGTTAGCTGAGGGGGTTATTTTGTACCATACGCCATCCAAATAATACATTAACGGAATATAGGGGTTGCAGTCAACCTGGGTTCCCGTATTCAGTAGAATATGGCTTTTAGGAGGTGTTACGTCCGGGCGTCGCGATAAGTCGATCTAAAGATTGTCAACGATGGAACTGTGTGTGTTCGAGCGGTCGACCGTTTCGCCCGGGAGCAACGCGTGAATACTTAAAACTAAAGGATATAAACCGAAAAGATGATTATATGTTTATATCGATGACCGAATAGAATAATGACGCGAAGACGAAATCAATCTACTCGATCTGCAGGACTTATAGGATTCTCTCTCTTATCAACCCGTACAGGTTGCTGAGTTGTTACGTGTTGTATTCCAGTACAGATAATGTTAGTTATAGCGCATGCAAAGAAAATAAAAGGATAAATCGGGTATAGTGTGAAAAAGCAAAATGTTTATTCTGTGATGACTGTTCAGGTGCAGATACAAAGGTGATTTGATTTGAAAGCAGACTTCTGACACCAATTCCACGGTTAGAAGTGGGTATAAAGAAACAGAAATATAGAATATTATACATATATACACAGAAAGAAGGAGTATCCCACTGCTAACATCAATTCCACGTTTCTAACAATGGGTCCAATGTTCGGTCTTGAATCGGAGTATTGGTATAATAAGAAACAGAAAGCCTAACTATTACACAATGTTCGGTAGTACAATTCGCCGGTATGCAACGCGTGGTATAATCGTGGTTTGAACGAAGTAGCTCGTTTTACGCGTGATATTCGTCATATAATTGATACAGAGTATTCTCGTAGAATAAAACAGTTTTCGATCGCCCAGCGCTCAGAGCACACGGCACGAGATCGCCTCTACAACTATTGCCCTAGGTTTCCCGTAATACATGTACTGGGGGCAAGAGTCGGGCCAGAAATCATGATCTAGCTGGTTAATTGGAATATTCTTACCGTGCTGCTGGAAACGCTCAGACAATCTTTGACCTCTCTCTCTCTCTCTCTCTCTCTCTCTCTCACGCTCGCTCGATGGTATGTCGCTCGCTGTGTTACTCTCTCTCTCTCGCTCTCGCTCTTAGTTCGGTTGTATGTCGGTGGAAATTTGTATGCGCTATTACGATGAGTACCTTCGAATCGTAAAAAGGTATTAATATACGCTCGCTCGATGGTATGTCGCTCGCTGTGTTACTCTTTCTCTCTCGCTCTCGCTCTTAGTTCGGTTGTATGTCGGTGGAAATTCGTATGCGCTATTACGATGAGTACCTTCGAATCGTAAAAAGGTATTAATATACGATTAGGCTTGAGATGGCCTAAGCTCTCGTGTTATCGGAGCTGTAGATGTTACTCGCGAAGAGACTCCTCAGACCGGTCTAGATGTTTAAATCAGTCTAAATACAATACCAATTCCTCACCGAGAGAAGACTTGTGCGGAAGTGTTACTTAGGATAATAATATAATGTTCTTTATAAATGAAACTTATATGCTAACGGGCTCGGCGCAATTCGCCGACCACGTGCCGGAAATAACGCGGATCGCACTATTCGCACTCTAGATTAGAATTCGAAACCAAAAAGAAAAACAAAAGAAATATGAGTCCTTGCTCTTATTAATAGCTAGATTTTAACACTACGATTTAACGAGGATCAATGAGTCTCTGATTAAACTGTAAGAATTTGCACAGATTAGCTCACAAAGAATAAACTAAGATATCCTCGGACAGAGGACTACGCATCTCGCGACTATACAGCCAACTGCGACGATGATCGCGTCTCGAGGTGGTGCCTAGGCTGGCTCAGAGGAAGTTTTTAGGCTCCTCTCACAGAATCGGCCACATAGCGGTCGACGATATATACAAACATTCGGCTGGCTATGTACAGTGAGACGCTGGTTTTATTCGTTAGTCTCTTTCTCTAATTAACAGATTTTATTATGAGTGCAAGTCGATCTCGGCACGTAGGAACTTAGTAACTCTCAAGCGCACGCTTCGGTGGAATTAATGATAACGAAAAATAGTCTTGCTCCGCAGCGATGCCTAACAGTGGCGCAATTAGTAAATGAAAAGAGAGAGAAAAGGATAAACTATATTCTTAAGCGGAAACTCGTCGCTAACCTTAAGTCTATACACTCACACTTGCATACCGCGTACACGCATTCGTTCCTTATGCTACATATATATATATTGTCATGAGTCGGTATATTGGGTGGGGACGACGGTGATTCCAAGGCGAGGAATATTCTACTTGAAGTTACCGCTCGACGGTACCACGCATGCGCTAGGCATACGCCGTAATATACAAGTATAGGCGCATACGAAGCCCGGAGTAAAAGGAAAATGACATGATTTTAACTCTAATACTCTAACGGTACGCCGGCTGCGATAGGCATACGCCGTAATATACAAGTATAGGCGCAACCGGAGATCGGAGTAGCAAGAACAAGGAAAATACTAGGCAAATAAGTTAAAAGTTACGCTGGGACGTAACACCCTCCCCCCTTGGAATCATTATCGTCCCCGATGATGTGTTAGGAACTAATTTAAGCGTAGGGGTTCCCTGACGTCCGGTGGTAGCGGATTCTAACGTGTAGCATCTGTCTATCGCGCCGATGACGTATTGCACTGGTCCCTCCCACTTTCAAATCGAAACTGTGTCCATGCGGATCTCCCCGTAATACTTGTAGGACACAATCGATCAGCGGTCTACGCACGCCTATGCACGCCTCTACGTCCACCTCCCTGATGGTACTGGAGTTTCTCACCAGGCCGCATATGTCCTCGTCAGTCACACCGGCGTTGTCCCTGCACTCCAACTCTTCGAGTGCGCGCATGCGCGAGAGGAATTGAGCACCGACGGAGGGATACATGAGGCTCATGTTCAGATGTCGCAACATCGGCAAGTCCCCAAGGGCCTCTAATGAGAATTGTCCCCATATGTTCGTACACCCCGTGATATCAAGGAAATGCGAAATAGCGACTTCATGTGGGCGCCGACCGCATCGATAAAGGACACCTCCACCCAGCTGTTGCAATGACGGGTGAGATGTTTCACTCCTGTGAAACGCGGTGGAAGCCACATTGCTCCCGTTACCGAGCCATATCCCAACTCCATGAAATTCGCCACCTCGCCGTGCTCTTCCGCCTCCGCCAGCTCCTCGTCGAGTGCCTCTTCCCTCTGATCGCAGTATCGCAGGCACATCTTGACCATTGTCTCTCCCATCGCGCGGTTGTGCCCCAGTGCCGTGAAACTTTGTCCCCGAAGAAGACTGGTTGGTCGATGGTAAGCTCCGTCAGTCTGACCCGGTGTTGAGAGAAACGTCGCGAGGTAGTTGGGCTTCGTTCGAGTTCTGGTTAACGCGAGCTTCTCCAGGCAACAACTCAGTGTGGCGAATGCAGCGCCCGTCATGGGTGTATCGGACGCGGACAACCTCGTTAATTTGTGGGCGGCAAATACCCATTTTAGTTCGGGGTCCACCGGACGCCCACACTCCCCTACGCTTAAATACCTTAACCTAGGGGCTCCGTTCGCGATCGCACGCAGTCCAGACGGCAGGACACTAAACCCGGAGAGATCTAACTCTTCCAAAAGCGGGGCATACGTCGCGGTCAGTGTTAGGAGAGACGGACGCAAGTTCGCTGCCACTTCCGAGTCGCTAAGGTTGACGGCACGAAGTGCGGGGGCGCACCTCCGCAGCAACCAATAATATGCGTCATGGGTAACCACCTTCAAGTCTCGGTATTCCGGCCAGCGCCAGCTCGTTAGCGTCAGGGTAGTGGTGGTTTGGAGATGTAGGAGCACCCCAGCCCTCCACGCTTTGTTGACCTGCTCCATCCTTGCCAGGTCGATGTAACTGACGTATTTGGCGATTTCCGCCACCACGTCCGCCGGAAGCAGCGGTGTTGGCCACCATCCCAGACCGTCGAACGGGTGCATCGCCGATGTTGACGAAACCGGAGGTTGAGCTCTATCGTGCCATGCGTCCGCCATTTGTAAGGCAATCCGCCGCTTGTGCAGGACGATCGGATGTTGCGCCGCGTCTTCCACCACCGCCTTCACCTGGTTTACGGTGGCGAAGGTCACGTAACCGCAATTCCCATGTGGGGATTGGCGCACGACTGCGTGTTCTGCCCCGGATGGTGCGAAGATCCGCATCAGGTCCTTCTTCTTTGTCCCTCGCGCCAGCCGCGTCACGAACAGACGCCTACACTCAAGGTTCCTTGGTCTGCTCGCCATTTCAACTAAACTATGGTGTTATTAGAAATACAATTATTATCAATTCAGTGCCTGGCCCGATGTATGCCGTTTTTCTTATTGCCGCAACAGGAGGATGGCTGCGCAGCTAGCTGTAAGTGTGCGCGACGTGTCTAGAGTGCGACGTGCCTTTGGTCTTACCATCTACGCACGTATATTACTGGTACAGGGGTTGCACTTTGTCGGCGTGTTTAACAATACGCTCGCCATTCTCGTTCTCCAGCAGCACGGTATTTCCCTCTAGGATTTTGACAACTCTGTAGGGCCCTCGATATCTACTACTAAACTTTCCCTTCTTCGGTTCGATAAGCACCCGCACCATGTCGCCCTCCCTCGCATTTAGTGGTCGCGCGTGTCTATCGTATCGCTCCTTAGATTTTTGTTTTGCAGCAATTAAGTTTATTCCCGCTACCACTTGCATCTCAGACAGGCGAGGTATTAATTCCCGTAGATACGATCCGTACGTATCTGTCCTGTCGTCGATGCAAAAAGAGTTCGGGTATCTTGCTAGTCTACCGAATACTAGTTCGTAGGGCGTAATGTTAGTCGCTTCGTGCACCGACATATTATACGAGAACATTGCGAACGGTACCAACCGATCCCAATCGTCGTATTCGCCTAAATAATGTTTTATGTATTCGGTTAGTACTATATGACTACGCTCCAAGGCTCCATTAGTCTGCGGGTGGTAACCGGAAGTCGTTACGTGGTCGATATCGAATAATCGCCCAATTTCGCGGATAACTTTATTTATAAAACTGGTACCTTTATCTGTTAATAAAACTCGCGGAGCTCCGTACTGCAATATAAGGCTAGTCACGAGGACGTGAGCAATAGTCTCGGCCTTAATATCGGGTACGGGCACCGCGAGGCAGAATTTTGTTAGATTGTCCTGCATCGTGAATATGTGACTATTCCCGTCGGGAGTCGTGGGGAGCGGTCCTACTTTGTCAAGAGATACTTTCGCAAAAGGCTCTATCGGTGTGTCGGTAATTACCATTGGTTCACGCGTTCTTGCTCGTATTAATTTCTTTTCCTGGCATTCCGCACAAGTTCTAATGAAGTTCTGGATCTCGTTTTTCATTCCCGGCCAATAAAATCTCTCTCTTATTCTTCGATAGGTTTTCGTAACGCCTTTATGCCCTCCCACAACACCTGCATGCAGTTCTTTAATAATCTCCGCCCGCATCGATTCCGGGGGAATTGATACCTTTTCCGTGAAAAGGGTTATGGTGATACCAGTATGTTCAAATACCTCACTAATTTCCTGTATGAACGTTTCGCGAGTCAAACTGTCTGTCATATTTCCCTCCAGCGATATACCGCAAGCGCTTGCCCCGTAGTTTGATAATGTTTTACGAAGGCTCTGCAGTCCAGTCACACTGTCCGTAGTACTAGGTGTATTAAAAAAACGGTCGGTCAGCACAATACTAAAAATTCGGTGCTGTCCGTATTGTGTTACCAGTATGTTTCCTTTCTTTGGCCTTGCAAGTTTCATGTCTTCTACCGAAATCATACGCAATTCTACGAGTAGCCGCGAGTAGTAAGAGTAAGCCGCTTCTGGACCCGAGGCGAGAGTAAGCCGATTCTGGACCAGTAATTCTGGACCAGTAGCCGATTCTGGACCAGTGTAGTCGATTCTGCTGGACCGCAGTCATTCGGTCTTGCGTGTTTGCGTGTATTTTTTATTTTTTTATCGAAGTTTGCGGTTAGTGTCTTAATCACAGGTTGAAGTTTGCAGTTTGTCTTATCGGAGAGGTGAAGTTTGCGGTTTGTCTTTTAATGAGGGGAAGTTTGCGGTTTGTCTTAATCAGGTGGAAGTTTGCGCGGTCGGCGGTTAAAATCGGAAGAACGTTGGAAGGTGATGAAGGCGAGCCGTTCGATTCCACAGCGGTAGCGGTCAAGGTTAAAAGTCGGCGGTTGGGCGATATCGAGTCGGTCGCTGCTGATATCGGGGGGCCTTGCCTTATTTTTTCTGTTAGGTCGAAAGTTTGTGGTTTACACGGAAGTTAGAGAGTAGGAGGAGAAGGGGTTGGACAGGAACAATACGAAACGAACGATAAGCGATTACACGATACTCGAGCGAGCGTGTGGGCAACGATATCGAGAGCGGAGGACGATAAGCGCCATCGACACGCGGCGTTGTACTACAAAATGTAGACAGAGGTAGTAGTAGGCGTTGTACTACGAAATGCCGTGCGGGGGGTTGGAAGTAGACCGGTAGGAGAAGGTTGCAGAGGAATAATACGATAAGCGATTACGCGGTACTCGAGCGTGTGTGGGCAACAACGATATCGAGAGCGGAGGACGATTGTACTACGGAGGAGGAGGTTGGGTGGGAGCAAGGTGTACGGGCAGTGAGTAGGGGGTCCGGCGTCATCTTGGAGCAGCGGACGCGTTGCAGGTCGGGGGTGGGAGGGAGGGGAGAGGGTCCCGGGGAAAGGGCGCTAGGCGCTAGCTAATATTCGCACGTTAAACGTAGCACATCGGTTAATACTCTTCGTAGCATCAGCAGACTAGGAAGCAGAGAAGTGCAGTTCGTTGTTATTATCTTTAGGTGAATTTACATTATACAATGTCGATACTGTCTACGAACATTTGAGCTGCGAAACGATAAAGTCGGGTGCGCGCGCGATGGAATACGGTAGTAAATGATCGTAATAATGTAAATATCAATGCCAGTATTATTTATTTATATCTATTTTTTTTAAAATAAAGTTAAAAATACAATTTAAATATGTTCTTACGATACAAAGAATTAATATGAGAAATGTTAAATATAATCCTGCGTTTCTTGTTCCGATTGCAAATCTGATATGGATTCCTGCCAGTCTTGTTCCGATAGCAAATCCGGTATGGATTCTACGGGCGATGGCGGGGAAGAGGCATAAGTAGCTCCTTTTTCACTGTTGTTCTCTGTATCGCTTTCCTCGTTACCGTCAGAACTAAAACTCGCGCAATATGATATTGCCGAACAATCCTCAGAGTCCTGATGCAACATCGGTGCGCTGCAAAGACTTAAATTAAATATTTTTGCTAAAGCGAATAAAGTCTGTGAAGCTGTGTACTTACTTCAAATGTAATTGCAAGATTTCCCTGTGTTCTTTGTCATACATATAAATATCATTATTTAACTTAATAGCTAACATTTCCTCAAATCCGTAGTCGTCTATAAACGATAGAATATCTTCAATAATCTCTAATAATTCCATATAAAGCCATGTAGACGGTGATTTTATAAATTTGTCGTTTATCTCCATCATGAACTCGAATTTTGAAACACTGAAAAAGAATAAAACTGAGTATACGTGGAAAGTTGTAAATATGAAAAGAAGAATAAGAGTATTTATTATTTACTTACCATTTTGACGCTATCGTATCGGTCTCCTCCATCACCGGTATCATTATTTTAAATAATTTATTGAATATATAAAAAGTTGTATTTACTTTTATCATTAGAAACTTATGTAAATCTCTTTCAATAATAAATTTTAAAATATCTTTAATCTTTGTATCATTATTTATAAATTTCCAATGATTTGGACACTCAATCTCACAGTTTTCACTAATTGATAGGAGATATTTGAAATTACAATTCTCCATGTTTAATTTCACTATGACGTTGAGACCACCGATCGTCCTTTGTTCACGTCTGAGCGTGCTATAAGGTACTGTTTATGATAGCGGGTGTAGTTTATATGCATTGGGTGTTAGATATTAATGTACAATAAGAGGGGGTAATTCTATCGTAGTAGAGGAGTCACATTTATTTTAGCTTACGCACAATACTAGATAATGGGTTATATTCTACTATGCGATCATGTAAAATAAGACAATAAGCACATGTATTGGGGGGATATTATTAGCACATTCAAATTCAATTTTTACATCTACCGTACCTGTTTTGACCGTTTCGTTTTGGTGCGAACAATCAATTACTACTATTGGACCTATTGTATCAATGAAAGAGTCCATGCTCAGTAATGTTGCACATTCAGATAAATCTGATAAGTTATAATATGATTTTTTAAATCTAGCGTACATATCATATAAGATTGTAGCTTGATTGTTACCAAAATTTAAATTGAGCCTATCATAGGGATAAAAGTCGGAGTTTAAGTGAAGCTTAATATCCCGTGGAAAGCAATGATCGAATTTCGTACAGGCTTTCTTGAAATCATTTTTTCTATTAGTTTGAAACGCAAATATGATGTAGCGAGGCTCTTCTAGCTGAGTTGAGGCTTTAACAGCCCACGTATGATTTTGTGTTTCGGGTAATAAGGGATATTCGTGTAACTCCCAAGAACGAAAGCCCATTGAAATTGGTCTATCATGTTGTAGAAGGCGTAAAAATTGTAATTTAGTACTTTCGTCTAACGTAATGTGTTTCATCATCCATTGTATTTTTGTTAATTCAATTTTTGGTTCCACGACAAATTCATGTTCGGATACTATTGCATTTTTATCATCTTTTGCTCTAATTAAAATTAATTCATGCCTTCCATATGTAATTACGCGTTTATAATCTTCAAAGAATCCTAAAATTATATTCAACGGTACGCAAAAACTAAACGAATTGACAGATTCGTTTAGCGGTTTCCATTTTCCATAATTCCAACCGGATTTAGCTAGTTCCCTACTTTTAGAATCTCCGAGTGAAATATAATTCTTTAATGTAGTAGTAATGCCCACATTTTTACAACGGTCTATCTCAATTCCATTAAGCTCATATCGTATTTCAGTAAATAGGAAAGCAATTGCATTGTTTTCTAAGCGGCTAGTTTTATTTGCATCGTTATTATATTTTATGCTACACCGTCGCTCAATTAATAAGTAACTTTCACATGGTAATACAATTAAATCTTGCTGCTGTATCGGAATTCTTATTTCATCGTTAAAACTTAGAGAAGAATTAACGTAGGGATTATAAGCATGAAACTCGTAGCCACTAATTCGATTATCAATAACAGGAGAATCATGAATATTAAGCGGGTCGCTCATATTATTTAGATATTACCGTAAAGCCTAGCGATTCTAAAAATTTCTTATTTGTCGAACTTAACCTCTTTATTTTCGACGTTGACGCCGATGTAAGACTCTTTCGCGAATGAGATGGGTTTCGGTGGAAGTGTATCGCTCTACTGACACGTTTCTTAATCGGTGCTCTTAATTTACATACTTTTTCCACGCTATTAGCCCTCCTATCATTATTGTTATAAATTATCATTTTTTCTAATATGTAATCTTATTGTCACTTCTTCGTCTCCGAAATCAACTAAATCTCCGCTTTCATCTACTACTCGTAAATTTATACGGTCTATAACTCTTACGATGATTGGAAGATAAATGACGTTTCACGGCGTTTCCGATATTTTATATCCTGGCTCAACGTTTGGGAAAAATTCATGAATTGTGTGCACAATTTTCCCGTTACTATATGCACCGGCAGTAATACTACAGTCAATACGAATTATATTCACTTTAATAATTTTTACTGTAATATCCGATTCATACCATTTTTCAGGTTCAAGTATTCTCTTGTTTGAAAATCCTAATATACTTCCAATACTGTTTGGTTTACCGAAGTCAATAGAATACTTACATTTGATTTCACTTTTTAACGTACTATTATTTGCACGTAATATGAAGATATTATCTGGATCCTCGCTTACCTCTTTACGAATATTGTCTTGAATATAGGTATTAATACTTGATAGTTCGTAGGAACCTTTTGGCATAACGATTTCCTTATTACCGTCGTAATAAAATTTATTATTTGATTCATCGATATTAGGAATAGCGTGAAATGTTTCGGCTATCAAGTCTGAAGACGTGCCACTTAAAGTTACAGTAAACGACATTTTTAGATGTTACGTTTAAGAAATTCAAAGCATAACTGACCACAATTAGTCATGTGGTATGATTGATAACTGCTGTAATTATAAGAAACTGCTGCTAGGTTTTTTTTATTAAAATAATTTATTAGTTCTAACGGTGGCCTTAAATTACCGAACGAATCAAAATATTTAACATTGTTTCCTTTTTTAATATATGCCACCCAGTGTGTTCCTTTTCCTTCATTATTATCCAAATTTTCTATTCCACATTCATTTCTTCTTATCGTTATAGGTAGTTTATTTCGCATAAAAACCCCTCTAAAATATGGAATACTTTTGCATGCTTTTTCTAATTGTATATTAGTGGTTACTCCAGTTGCGACTAATGTATTCGAATTATTATTTTTTTTTTTTCCGGCCTTTCTTCGTTTTCTAATACCGCGACCGCTTATACGTTTATACGGAGATAAATAGAGTCCGCGACCCTTTAAAGTTGCATTGTGTCTTTTCAATTCTTCTAACTGCTTTTGCTGAGCTTTAGACCTAATTATTGCGGATGCAATATTAGCAGCACCTCCCGCTAGCGAACCCAAGACACCGAGAAGTGGCAACAGCGGGATAAATCCGCCTCGTTTAGCAATACGTATCTTTCTTTTTCTATTTTTCTTTTTATTCATGCCCATACCCATTTTTCATTTTGCATTCATAAGACCCCAAGTAACAGTAGCGGCAATACGATGGCCAAGTTTAGTATCTTGCGCTGTAGCAATTTGTTTAGCAGCCGCTGCTAAAGATTTATCTGCCTTATGTCGCTCCTCGATATCTTTACTATTAGAATAGGCGATGTCGTGTTCGCGACAAGCTGAATCTAATTGGTTTATACCTTTTTGTCCTAATGATAATCTTTTGTTTAAATGCGTACCAGGTCCGCAAATCTGATACCCCGGAATATGTAATTCGAACGGAAGTGCATTGATTGCAGAGTTTAATATACCACTCCTTTTAGTATGACTGCTATTCACTCTTTCTTTTCTATTTGCATACGCTATCATTACACTTACACTTCACCATCTTCTGAGATAATAAAGCTAATAAATGATTACTCGCCTATTTATATGCTTTTGCTGTAAGCGAATATTCGTAGTTATTCTTTTAGTCTCTACGGGTAATATTATCATGCGTTTCGTTAAGCAGCCGTTGTCAATTTGTAATAATTTTGTGTGTGAAAAAATGTTACTTGAAGAAAATCGTAATGATAATTATCGACGTCATAGTAAGATACTCCCCAATACTATTCGCTGTATAATATGCGTGACCATCTAATTGTGGAAAAACCAATATAATAGTTAATTTAATTGAAAGCCCTAATGGAGTGCGCTTTGAAAATATTTATGTGTATTCGAAATCACTACAACAAGTAAAATATCGTTATCTCGAAAGAATTATATCAGCAGTACCAGACATCGGCTATTATACATTTTCAAATAATAGCGAGATTATTCCGATTTCTGAAGCTTTGCCTAATTCTATCTTTATATTCGATGATGTAGCCTGTGATAAACAGCAAACTATAAGGGAGTATTTTTCAATGGGCAGACATTCTAATATCGATAGTTTTTATTTATGTCAAACTTATGCAAAAATACCTAAGCATCTTATAAGAGATAATACGAATTTATTAGTAATTTTTCAGCAAGATAATACAAATTTACGCCATATTTATAATGAACATATTAATACGAATATGAGCTATGAAGATTTTCTAGCATTATGTAGAAATTGCTGGGAGAAAAAGTATGGATTTTTTGTAATTGATAAGGATAGTAATATTCAAAATGGAAGGTATCGAAAAGAATTTGACCAGTTTGCTATTATATAAATCAGTATACTGCTAATATTCAGTCATTATACATCCACGGAAGGAGTGAGAAGTGAGTTGGGTGGTACGCGAGAAAATAAGAAACGCCGGCAAATTTTAAAACATATCGTGAAAACAAGTGATATTATTCGAAAAAAATATAAAGATGTGAAACTTGGTAAAATAGAGTCTGAGGAATATTTAAAAGAATCATATAAACCGATAACTAAACCTCTACAAAAATTACTAGAGAAAAATATAATTACAAATATCAATAATGAAAATGAAAAGAAAAAATTTGAAATTGAAAAAGATATTGAAAGTGATATTGAAGATATTGAAGATAATGAAGGTGATGTTTTTGAAGATGAAGGTAGTGGAGGAGTTGAAGACTTGAGTAAGAAAAAATCAAAGGAAATGGTTAATCCGTCATTGAGTGAAACGCATTATAGTTATTCGCCGTCTAGTGCCGTTATTAGGAGTACTAAAACTAAAAATGATAATATAAAATTTAAGGCAACGCCACAAATAGGTAGGAGAAGGACATTTGCTGAAGCGTCAACTCCTATATCTCCTATACCATTATCGATAGAAAGACCAAATGTTGAAGAACCTCCACCGTTAGAAAAAACACATGCGGAATCCTCTATTAGTGAAATATTACAAAATCCGCCTAAAGATGTTAGAAATTTAATGCAGGAGAACTTAGGCCCATTATCATGAAAATATATTAGCTTATTTTTCAGTACAGATTTTGACAAAGAAATTGATCATGTTTACGGCATATATTTTAAAGATGACAATTTAATGTTAGGTGACAGCATATTTGAGGTGGATGAAAATGATAATATTATTATTAAGAAAACTAGATACGGCGGAACCCCTGGAATTTTCGAATTAATTTTCAAGAAAATTCCCAATTCAAAATTATATAATAATACAGATTTAATTAAGTATAAAACTATTTTATTAAAAACAAATGCCTTCCGTAGAGATTACCAATCATCACAACAGATTATGGGCAGTAAAGGATTTAAATATAAAAAAATAATTGCTCCATTACTAGCACCACATTTAGCTATAGCTACAGCCGCGGAAAGAGCTAAAACAAAATCTAATAAATTTAAAGTTGGAGCAGGAAATAAATTTGCAATGAAAAAATATATACCGAATAATATGTTAGTTACGAATGAACCAGTGAATTATGTTCACTGGGACAATCCTAATGAGCTTATTGACCGTTTACGGCTTTTAATATCATCAAAAAAAGTTGGACATACAGGACATGATAATGAAATTATGTCAATAGTGGAGGAACTTCGCGAAGCCAATATTATTATATAATATTTGTGTATGCCTAAATTATATTTAGTCTTATAATGTTCATTAACAAGTTTAGTGGTAAGGGCATAGAAGATGCTAATGATCGGTTACAAAATTCTAATATGAAAAGGAAAGGTATTTTTCTTCATTTCAACGTTAATGAGGGCGGCTATGATGCAAAAAATAGAAAAATTATACGATTAGCAAATCCTGGAAACTCTACAGACGCTGCGAACAAATACTATGTAGATAAACGTATATTAAGTAACGATAGGGCGCTTCGAGGCAGTCTCAACGAAAAAATTGAAAAGTGTGCATCGCAAAGCGAAGCTAATTACGATAAATTAAAGAGAATAAATGCCGTATTAAATCTTTATGGCGCAAATTTCAATAAACTTGATGAAGTGACTTCTACGTTAACAGAGAAAATTATAAAATTAGAAGTAAATGGAAAAGAAAATAATAAATTGCTGCAAAATGTTATAGAAGATTTCCTCGCGCAACAGCAAAAAATAGAGTCTGATGAAAAAAACCTTAATGAAAAATTGAATACAATTTCTAAAAATATTGAAGAAATTAATTATAATATTACTTCAGCAAAAAATAGTATTAGTCATCATGAATATTTTATAAGCAATCTTACGGAATCGGCTACGACAAAGGATGCAGTAGAGAATTTGACCACGGCATTGGAAAAAGATATAGTGAATCTACAATCTCTTCTTGATGAGCAGATAAATGGGGTAAAACAAAATTTACACGATAAAGAAAACGACATAGCTAATATTCGTAAAGAATTTGTGACACAAAATACGCTAAAAACTTCAATTGACGAGCTGCGGAAGGATGTGAATGATAATAAGGAGAATTTAAGAAACACTCAAATTGCAATTATAGAAATTATAAATAGTACACAAGCACATGATAATGTAGTAGAAACCTAAAATCATGAAATTAATTAAAGAACAAGAGCAGTTAGTAAAAGAATTGCATACACCTGTGAGAAAGAATTTTGTAAGAAGACGTGTTATAATTAAAGGATATGATGATTTATGGCAAGCTGATTTAGTAGATATGAAAGCATATACGCGATTTAATTCGGGATTTCAATATATTCTCACAGTTATCGACACATTTTCTAAATATGGCTGGGCTCGTCCGTTGAAAACGAAACAAGGTAAAGATGTGGTAAAGGCTTTCTCAAATATCTTCGAGGAGCGTAAACCTAAAACTTTGCAAACGGATGATGGGAAAGAATTTTTTAATAAAGATTTTAAGAATTTAATGGATAAACATGAAATAAATCATTATTCTACATATAGTGTTATGAAGGCATCGATAGTAGAGCGTTGGAATAGAACGTTAAAAAATAATATGTGGAAATTATTCTCGTTAAACGGAAGCTATAAATGGACGCATATGTTAAATAAACTTGTATACGATTACAATATGCGTAAACATAGAACAATCAAAATGAGACCTGCAGATGTGACAAATAAAAATGCTAGCACGCTTCTTTCATCAGTTTATAGTAATATAAAGATCGTTAAACCGGGCAAATATCGAGTTGGAGATTTTGTACGTATTAGTAAATACAAGCATTTGTTTGAGAAAGGATATACGCCTAATTGGACGACTGAAATTTTTAAAGTTACTTCTGTGCAACATACTTATCCTGTCACATATTTAATTCAAGATTTACGAGGAAATGACATTAAAGGCGGTTTCTATGAATATGAATTATTAAAAGCTAAGCATAGCGATATTTATTTAGTTGAAAAAGTTATTCGTTGAAAGCAAAATAAAGTATATGTTAAATGGTTGGGATTAGATAAATCACATAATTCATGGATTGATATAAATTTAAAATAAATTTATTTTTAATTGTGTACTTAATTACAAATTGATAATAAAATATAAAAATTCATTATATTCACAATCAGTGCATATCAATGTACATTATTATTTAAGAAGATTTATTAGTTACGTTATGACAATACCAATTTCTAAAAACTTGTACTTCAAGTAAAGGACAATGCGGAATTTTATTATTCCAATTTCTCTCTTTTACATGCATTTTACACATTATAGTGTTGATGTTCACTTTATTATACAGTTTATTAGAAACTAGAACATCAAATTTAGGACATGCCAGTTCCTCTAAATTTATATTTCGGATTCCAAGTTCGTTCAATAATTTCTTTTCATAAGTTCCACCTTTATATGCAACAATTGGACTGTCATATTTTGAGATAAAATCTTGGACTATATAGGGCAAGTCCTCTTGTTCAAAATTTTCATATCCGTAATCTTTGAATAAAATTCCGTGAACGTTGTTGTATACATAACGCGCGCTTCGCTGATCTTCAACACTTAAATCGCTAAAGTTTTTATTCAAAAATAGGTATTTACGTAATATATTTTTGTTTGCAAGGGACGCACATGCAAATTACAGTTTTTTGCTCAGAAGGAGACTTCGTATCGCGGAGAGAGAGCGGACAATACAAAAGGCATACGCAACGCAGTGAATTTAACCGAATAGAACGAGCCAAGAAAAGTAAACGCAACTAGGACGAGAACATAGATCGGTACAGGACGAAACGAAAAGAAGGTACATAAACGCTTCACTCGCCCCCTTAATCTGCCGCTTGCGGCAACGGAACGATCTTAACGACGGGGCGAGTGAGCTCTCCTTTGGCCGTCCTAACGTCGACGACCCGAATAACGCCGTCTTTCCCCGGATGCAGTCGCAGTACCCGGGCGAGGGGCCATCGAGTTGGCGGCAGGTTTTCGGCCTTTATGAGGCAGAGCTGTCCCTCCTTCAGGCCTCCGGTCGTGCGCCACCACTTCGGCCTTGGGGTGAGGGACTGGAGGTACTCCTGGGACCATCGACGCCAGAGGTGGTCCCGCATGCTCTGCAGCAGCTGCCACCGCGAGAGGCGGCTCGAGGAGATGTCCAGCAGCGTTGGTTCCGGGATGGCGTTTAGCGGTGCGCCCGTGAGGAAGTGCCCTGGGGTGAGTACCTCTAAATCCTCAGGGTCGTCGGAGAGTGCCTGCAACGGTCTCGAATTAAGACAGGCCTCGACCTCGGCGAGAAGTGTGCTCATCTCCTCGTAAGTGAGCGTGTTCTCCCCGATGACCCGTCGAAGGTGGTGCTTCACGCTCTTAACAGCGGCTTCCCACAGGCCGCCAAAATGAGGCGCCGACGGTGGATTGAAGCGCCACTGGACGCCGTCGTTCGCCAAACGCCCTATGATGTCTTCGGCCTGCGGGCTGGAAGCTCGGAATAGCGCCCGCAATTCCGCGTCGGCACCAACGAAATTTGTGCCGCAGTCGGAGTAGATGACCTGACAGAGTCCTCGACGAGCGACGAAGCGGCGAAAGGCGGCGAGGAAGGCGGCGGAGGTGCAGTCGCTCACCACTTCCAGATGTACGGCTCGGGAGCTGAAACAAATAAAAACAGCCAGGAAGCCCTTGTAGGACTTCTGGCCGCGACCCTTGGACGTGCGGATGAAGTAGGGTCCTGCGAAGTCCACACCGGTATGCAGGAATGGGCGACCTGGCGTGACTCGGTGCGCCGGTAGATCACCCATGAGCGGCTGAGGGTTCGCCGCCCGCCATCGAGCGCAGGTGGTGCATTGCCGGACGACCCTCTTGATCAGCTGTCGGGCACGAGGAATCCAGTACCGCTGTCGAAGGGTGGCCATCGTGGCCTGGACGCCTCCGTGCAGCGTCTTCCGGTGCCCATCCTGGATGATCAGCTGGGTAAGATACGACGGCGGTGGAAGAATGACCGGGTGACGTTGGTCGTGACCCAGCCTGGCATGTTCCAGGCGCCCTCCCACACGCAGCAGCCCGGCCTCGTCCAGGAACGGCGTTAGCTGGCGCAGGGGACTACTCGCCGTAACCGCTCGACCTGAAAGCAAGTCCTCTCGCTCGCGGGAGTATGCGGTGACCTGAGCAACGGCGAGCCACTGGTGGAGAGCCTCGTCCAGCTCCGACGTCGATAGGGCTCGAGGGTTAGCTGTGGTCGGTGTAGGGAGGCCCCTGTGCCTCCACCGGAGCATCCACGCCGTGACCCTCAGAAGTCGCGTGTAGGAGGAAAAACGCAGCAGCTCCTCGGGTTCTCGGGCGTCGTGCCCGAGCGTAGCGGAACAGACTGAGCGCTGCTCCGGGATCTCACCTTCTCCGAGCGAGACTCCAGCCCGTGGCCATCGCGACTCATCCTCGCGAAGGAAGGCGGGACCCTGCCACCAAAGAGGATGGTCTCGTAGCTCCTTCGGGAATACGCCTCGCGAAGCGCAGTCGGCCGGATTCTCCTTCCCCGCGATGTGCCGCCACTGCGCCAGAGGTGAGCCACGGTGAATTTCGGCCACTCGGTTGGCCACGAAGGTAGTCCACCGCGTCGGGTGGCCCTGAACCCAAGCCAAGACGACGGTGGAATCAGACCAGTGTATGGTGCGGGCAGTCTCCAAGCTCAACACCCTCTTGACGTGTGCCGAGAGCTTAGAAAGGAGGGCGGCGGCGCACAACTCGAGTCGGGGTAAGGAGATACGCTGTAACGGCGCTACCTTGGTTTTGGCGAGGGCTAGCGATATCATCACCCCGCCTTTCTGTACACAGCGAACGTAAACCACCGCGGCGAAAGCTCGTTCCGATGCGTCCGCGAAGCCGTGGACTTCCACCCCTGTATCGGGGCCGGCGCCCGCAATCCAGCGAGGGACTCGCACCTCCTCGAGCAGTGGTAGGTCCTCCTGGATACTGCGCCACGCTATGGCCTCTTCGTCGGCCACGGGATCGTCCCACTCCAATCGTTGAAGCCACGTAGTCTGAATGATCAACTTCGCCTTGACCACGATGGGAGCCAACCACCCCAGGGGATCGAACAAGCGGGCCACCTGCGAAGCGATCTCGCGCTTGGTGATGACCCCTGAGGTCGGCACGCGCACGACCACGGAGAGGTCGTCGCGCGTGGGATTCCAGCGGAGCCCCAGAACCGAATGTTCTGCCAACGGGAGCTCCGCCTCACTTGTCGGCTGCAGGCGATCGTCGTCCGGCAGCCCGGTCAGTAAGGACGCATGACTGGCCGCCCATTTGCGCAGGCGGAAGCCGCCCGCCGTGCACAACGCAGCCAGCTCCTGCTGCAGCTGCAATCCCGACGCGGGGTCACTGGCGCCAGCAAGAACATCATCCATGTAGGTATTATTACGCAGGGCCTCGGCCCCGAGGGGGTACGAACCCCCCTCCGTCTCTGCAAGCCGCCGAAGCACCCTTATGGCAAGGAAGGGTGCGCAGCTCAGACCGTACGTCACGGTGTTGAGGCGGTATTCCGCAGGAGCCTCACCGCCATCCTTGCTCCACAGTATCCGCTGCCAGTCCCGGTCGTCAGGGTGGAGAAGGATCTGTCGGTACATTTTTTCCACATCGGCCACGAACGCGTATCTATAATACCGCCATCGCAACACGACGTCGGGAAGCGCGGGCAGCAAGTTCGGGCCCGTATGAAGCGCGGAGTTTAAGGAATCCCCGGCGGACGTAAGGGACGAGCCATTAAACACGACGCGAAGTTTCCCGTGCGGATCGGATTGTTTTCGCACGCCGTGGTGAGGTAAGTAGCATTCGCGGCCCGCCGTCACTCTTATCCCGGGGGTAACGAGGGACATGTGGCCCAGGGCCTCGTACTCGGCCATAAATTTACGGTATTGGTCAGCCAGCGTGTCATCTCGTCCGAATCTTCTCAGCAGCACGGCGAACATCCGCTCGGCGGCGCGACGAGTGGTGGACAAGTCCGGGGTGCTCGGACGGAAGGGGAGGCGAACCTGAAAGCGACCGTCAGCAAGTCTCGTGCACGTGAGCAAGAATTGCCGCTCGCACTCCTCATCGTCAAGCGTGAGGGGCAATGGGATTGGTTGTGGCTCCTCCCACTCCCAGAATCGGCGAAGCGCGCCTGACAGGTCCGCGGCGCACGAACACTGCAGGGCCGTAGCGACCGACAACGGCTCCGCGCCCCCCACGGCTCCCAGCAGAATCCAGCCCAGCTTTGTCTGTTGCGCGACGGGTTCCTGAGGCCCCCCCCGGCGCAAGCCTTGCTCGACCAACGATGCCCAAATCTCAGCGCCGAGGAGGAGTTCGACGGGATCCTTGGCGGCAAACTCGGGGTCGGCCAGGTGGAGGCCCTGAACGTGTGACCACAAGGCGGAGGAGCTCCGGACGGAACCGCCGTAGGAAGCGAGACGCGGGAGCACCAACGGCGACACGGTAGCGGTGTACTGCTTATTCCGTGCGACGAACGTGAGAGAGACGCGGCCTCGCGCGCGTCCCGCATCTTGGCCTCCGACTCCGAAGATCGAGACGGAAGTAGGTGTACGCGGAAGTCGTAACCGCTGCGCGAGGGACTCGGAAATCAGCGACGTTTCCGACCCGGAGTCGAGGAGCGCCCGAACTGAGTATTTCGTACCGGCAGAGTCAACGACGAAGACACGAGCAGTGGCGAGAAGAACGGAAGAACACTCCGAGGAAACTTGTTTCGCAACACATACCGAGGGCGCGGGGAATGAGGGCGCATTCGGGCGCAGAGCGGGTACGTAGGCCTCGTGCAAAGAGGTATGATGTTGACCACGGCACTTAAAGCAGGTTTTCTCCGAACTGCAGGAGCTTACCTCGTGTCTGCCCAGGCAGTTGCAACAGCGCCCATGGTCCTCGACTGCCTTGCGACGGGCCTGAGGAGTCTTGCGCATGTAAGTGTCGCACGCCGCGAGGTAATGTCCCCCCTTGCAGAGCGGGCATGCGCGGTTCGAAGCGGACTTGGGAGCCTGCAAGATGGCGGCTCGTGCGGTGCGGGACGAAGATCGCGCTCCTGCCGAGGTAGCTGTCGCCTCCGACGTCGCTGCCTCACTCCCCTGCATCGCCACCTGAGTTCCCAACTGCTCCTTGAGGAAAATCCGCAGGGCCTCGAAGGATGGAGGCACAGAGGTCCCTCTGAGGGAGTTCTCCCACTCGCGCCGCGTTTGTTGGTCGAATCGGTCGACCACGAGGAAAACAAAGAGGTCCTCGCTGCTCGTAATCGGGCGCCCGACACTTTCCAGCGAACCCGCTGTGGCAAGCATGCCATGGAAGAGAGAGAGGAGATCGGCCGCACACCCGGACTTCATTTTCGGTAGCGCGGTAAAGGCGGTGAGATAAGTTCGCACGAGATGTCGTGTGTTCTCGTAATGCTCCTTAAGGGTCGACCAAGCCCGAGCGTAGCTTGCGTCGACCTGAGGCAAGTTGCGGATAAGCAAGGCGGCGTCTCCTTTCAGGCAGGACTGTAAATAATGGAACCGTTCCACAGCTGGCAGGGACTTCTCCTGATCAACCAGGGAGGTGAACAAGTCCCGGAATCCAGGCCAATCTTCGAATTGACCACTGAACGTAGGCAATTGGATCCGGGGCAAGGCAGCTCGCTGCATAGCTGGTTCTTCCTTCGGGCGGGGGGTGGACGACGCGCTCGTCATTTTGCTCTCCATCTGAAGGAGCCACGACCGTTGCTCCGTGTAAGTCATCTCCACGACACCGAGAAAGTCTTTCGTAACGTAATCGTGCTTTTCCAGCTGCGCGCGGTATTCCCTCATCAGCTCCTCGTGCTTGAATTCAAACTTCGTCCACTTGGCCTCAAGCAGAAGCAAGGTCGTTCGGAGGGTTTCGACCGTTATCTTGGAGCTGCCGAGTTTCCTCACGTTGTCGACCGTGCGGGCAATGCGCCCGTGTAAGTCCCTTTGATCGGAGACTAAGTCTTCCATTGTTCTTTCAGGTGCACTTACTGCCGCGGTTGCAGTCACTAAGAAGGCGTCGATTCGCGGATCCGGCTCGAAGGACCAAAAATGTTCGAAGAGTACCCGGACTCCTCGCTGTGAGCAGCTCGAACTGTTCTTTGCGGATCGCGGGAAAAGGAGGGGTTGCACGAACACTGTTCTCCTTTAACACCGACACTTTATTATAACGCACCTGAGGAATTCGTCACCGACTCGAACGGGACTCTAAACCTTTTGAACAATGATGCACCGATTCGAACGGGCTAAGACACTTTAAAACAACGCACCGACTTTAACGGGCTCGAACACCTCGCTAAAACGAACCTGTTAAAAGTGTTCTCCGACTCGAACGGGAATTGCAACACCGAATAAAGTTTCTCACCGAATTTAACGGGAATCGCACCTTGTTGTTAGTTCGTCGATGGAATGGTAGCCGTCATCGAGAACTGGTTGCTAGATACACGCGGGTGCGGTTGAACGAATAGTCGCGAATGAGAGAACGTGGATAGAGGAAGGCAAAGATGCGAGCAAGCGCGTAGAGAGAGTACGAAAACCAGAGATGTATAGAAGAAAGATGCGAGCGAGCGCAGAAGAGGTATAAGAGAAAGAAGCGAGCAGGCGCAAGACAAAACGTAGAAAGAAGCAACACGTTATGTAAACTTGTAGACACTTTTATTCAATTCTCGACACTCTTTAATTTCGCACTCTCAATATTTGGATGTGGACTGACGGCAAAGCGGGCAGTCGGCCGTCGCGAAGCGTGCTCACGTGAGCGAAGCGCGAGCGGTGGGAGGCGCGTCCGGCCAATCACCAGTGTGGGCCCCATCACGTGGTGGACGCGTCTCCCAACCGCCGACAAGGGGAGGTAAAGACAACGACGGCACGAAACAAAGGGGTGAGCGGGCACACGTGCCGAAGGTAGCAAACAAGACCTTATATGGTCATCATAACAAGTTAAAAATAGAACTCTTAAATTCTACGGCGCAACAAAGGTATATACTAAAGGCTATAGGAAGCTATATACACGACTAAGAACAGCTAAGTACGCAACATACCGCCCGCCTCGTCGTAGGACGAAACGGCACGATACTAGTCTAAAGTAGTAAACTAGAAGAGAACTAGCGACCGCCCGCCATGAGCGGGCCGAAGCGCGCGGCCGCCCGCCATGAGCGACCGCGGGTCAAGCGGTAGACACGGGTTGAGCTTCGCAGTCCGGCAATGGGCACAGCTTCACGACCGGACGCTTCAAAGTGGAGGTGGCGGTCTTCACAGTGACGACGCGTACTGTGCCGTCGGTGCCGGGGTGAGTAGCGATGACTCGTCCCATCAGCCACCTTGTGGGAGGCAGCCGTTCGTCCTTAAGGAGGACCAGACGGCCTACTTGCAGCTGCTCTCCAAGGCTGGACCACTTCGTCCTCTGCTGCAGCTGGTGGAGGTACTCAGCCGACCACCGGCGCCAGAAATGGTCCCGCATGTTCGTCGTGAGCTGCCACCGGCTGAGACGATTGGGTGGAATCTCCAGCGTGGACGGTTCCGGGACGGCGAGGAGCGGTTCGCCGATCAGGAAATGCCCCGGTGTGAGGGCAGCGAAGTCGGTAGGATCGGCGCTGAGAGCCGTCAGAGGCCGAGAATTCAGACAGGCCTCAATCTGGGCGAGCACCGTTGTCAACTCCTCGAACGTCAGCGTCGATTCGCCGATGACGCGGCGAAGATGATGCTTCGTGGAGCGGACACCTGCTTCCCATAAGCCTCCAAAGTGAGGAGCAGAAGGGGGGATGAACGTCCAATCAGTTCCGTCGTTGGCAATCAGAGAGGCAACGTCCTGACGGAAGGCGGATGCATCCGCAAACATTCGACGCAGTTCAGCATCGGCCCCGTGGAAAGTCGTGCCGTTGTCGCTGAGCAGCTCTCGGCAGATCCCACGTCGAGCGGTGAAGCGTCGAAAGGCGGCTAGAAAAGAAGAAGTAGAACAGTCGGAGACTACCTCTAGGTGGATAGCCTTCGACCAGAGACAGACGAAGAGGGCGATGTAGCCCTTGGTGGACTTGTGCCCACGGCCCTTTGATGTACGAAGTTGTACAGGTCCAGCGTAGTCGACTCCGGAACGCAGGAAGGGCCGAATCGGAGTGACTCGAGACGCTGGCAGGTTTCCCATGACAGGGGTTACCGATGCAGTCCGCAGTCGGGAACATCTCGTGCAACGGTGGATGTGTCCTCGCACCAGATTCCTACAGCCGAGTATCCAGTAGCGAGCCATGACCTGGCTGAGGGTCAGCTGCGTCCCTCCGTGAAGGACACGAGAATGGGCATCGGCGATCACGAGAGCGGACAGCGGCGATCGTTTCGGCAGAATCGCCGGATGCTTTCCCTCGTAGTCGAGGCCTGCACTCTGCAGACGTCCTCCAACCCGAAGTATCCGGTCCTGGTCGAGGAAGGGCCGCAACTTCTTCAGAAGGCTCTGCCGCGGCAACTCCTTGCCGTCAGTGAGCAGGGCGATGTCATCAGCGAAGGCGACTGCTTGCGCCGTTCGGATGCAGATTAGCCGTGCTGAGTGCAGCTCGATGGATGATAAAGGACCCCGAAGTCGTCCGGTGGGGTTCCTTGAATTGTGCGCGAATCGGAGGCACCACGCAGTGACTCGCCACAATTTAGTGATGCTCGAAAAGGTCGAGAGCAAATCCCACGTCGGCGTGACCGTGATGACGTGAGCCTTGACGTTGGAGCGAACCTCAAGATCTGTCGAGGAAGTCCCGTCGCAGGATGGCCAGCTGTCGGGGTCCTGCTGCAGCCAAGAAGGCCCGTTCCACCACAGAGACAAGTTCTGTAGAGCGGCGGGAGGAACGCCGCGCGAAGCCAGATCTGCCGGATTCTCTTTCGACGGCACGTGACTCCAGTGAGCGGCCGGTAAAGATGACTGGATCGTCGAGACGCGATTAGCGACGAATGTTGTCCATCTTGATGGATGTGCTCGAAGCCAAGCGAGCACCACCTGGGAGTCCGACCACAAGAAGATCGGCACGTCCGGAAGATGTAGAGCAGAGCGAACCAGAGTTGTCAGTCGGCATAAGAGCGCCGCACCGCACAACTCCAGCCTTGGAATAGAGATCTGCTTGACAGGAGCCACCTTCGTCTTGGCAGCGAGAAGCGTGACCATCGTGCCGCAGGTCCTCTGCGAGCGGATATAGACGACGGCGCCGTAAGCCCGGCTCGATGCGTCGCTAAATCCGTGAAGTTCGTACGTTCCTTCTGCGCTGCTGTAGCCGATCCAGCGCGGGATCGAAATATTCTCCAGCGACGGGAGATCGCAGCAGAAGGCGTTCCAGGCGGCTGCTATGTGCCCTGAGAGAGGTGTGTCCCAGTCGGCACCCATCAGCCACAGATCCTGGATGATGATCTTCCCGGTGACTATTGCAGGCGCCAGCCACCCGACAGGATCGAAGAGTTTGGCGATCGTCGATAATATCGACCGCTTCGTCGGAGCATTTGTGTCCAGCTGCAGGGACACGTGAAAGGAGAAATGGTCAGAACTCGGACCCCATTCAAGACCGAGCGCCTTCACGCGTTCGTCGTCGATTGGGCGGCTGGAGGATGTCTGGAGCCAGTCCGATGGAAAGTCCGTGAGAAGCTCGGAGCGATTCGACGACCACTTCCGCAGCTCGAATCCACCGGCCCGGAGTAGCTCGACTAGATCGTCGCGTAGCTTCATGGCAGAAGGTACGTCATCCGCGCCTGATAGGATGTCGTCTACGTAGGATTGACTGCGCAAGACATCGGCGGCCACGGGGAAGCGGTCTTGCTCATCGGTGGCGAGCTGCATCAGCGTGCGAATTGCCAAGTACGGCGCGCAGGACGTCCCGTATGTCACCGTCGTCATCCGGAAGTGCTGGATCGGCTGAGACGGGTCGTCGCGCCACACGATACGCAGGAGATCTGCGTCGTCGTTGTGCACCAAAATCTGCCGGTACATCTTTTGTACGTCGGCGGTCAGAGCCACGGCGTGTCTTCGCCACGACAAAATGACGGTGACCAGGTCGTGCTGCAAGGTAGGGCCAGTCAGCAGGTGCTCGTTCAGCGACGTACCAGACCTGGTTCCTTGAGACGCGTTAAAGACAACGCGAATCTTGCCGTTGACGTCGCCTGCACGAACGACTCCGTGGTGAGGCATGTAGAAAGGCCGTGCAGGAGGATCCGGACGGTCTCGTTCGACGGGCTGCATATGCCCTAGTTCGTCGTACTCCGTCATGAAACCTGAGTACTTACTCGAATAGTGCGGATCTGCGAGGAAGCGTTTCTCCAGACGCACAAGGCAGCTTACAGCGATCGGCAGCGAATCGCTCCAGTCCGGAAAGTCGTCGGAGATAAATGGGAGGCGCACTATGTAGCGGCCCTCCGCATTTCGGCAGTGAGTAGAAGCGAAGAGACGCTCGCAAGTCTCGTCTTCAGGGGAGAGCAGCAGTTGCGAGGGGATCTCCTCGACCTCCCAGAATTTCTGCAACATCTCGGGAAGCTCCGAAGTTGCAGTTGTGTGACAGGCGTTGAGGGCAGCGGTGCGCTGACGGAATTTGTCCGCTGCTCGATCGTTCACCGGACCGAAGATGGTCCATCCCAGCTTCGTGAGCTGAGCCGTTGGAGAGCCCGGCGGTCCTTGCCGCACGTCGGGCAGTAGCAGCGAGCCGTAGACGTCGGCCCCTAGGATGAGGTCTATACGCGAAGATCGCATATATCCAGGATCGGCCAGCGGGGACAGATCTTGCAGATGAGGCCAGCTGCGATGAGGTATCGCTGACGAAGGCAGCGAACTCGCAACCCGCGTCAGAACGCATGCTCGTACTGACGCGTGGAAGTCTGCGTCCTGGAGAGATAACAGCTCGACCTGCGTTACGTACTTGCCGGTACCCAGAGATGAGCCTCCGACTCCGACAATACTCAAATCAGAGCGCTGCTTCGGAAGGCGAAGAAGCTGGACAGTGGCTTCTGAGATGAAGGACAGCTCCGCACCGGGATCGAGCAGCGCTCGTACTTCCGCCGTTCGACCGGTGGTGGACCTCAGCTTGACGACAGCGGTGGCGAGAAGCACCTGAGAAGCAGCGGCAGGCGCCGCGTGGTGCGCATGAGCGCGCTCTTCCGCTGGAACTGCCGTAGAGCCCGACTCGCGATGAGATGGCGATGGCGCTCTGCTGGCTGAGCGAGAAGACGTTGCTGGAACAGCATCGTGCAGCAAGGAGTGATGCCGCTCGTGGCACAATGAGCAGTCTTTTCCGGAGGAGCATGCCTCCTGTCGATGGCCAGGGCGCAGGCAATTGAAACACAAGCGCAATTTTGTGACGAGCGCGCGTCGTTGCGATGTTGACATTGCCAGCATCTTGGGACAGTACCCAACGTAATGCGCACCCTTGCAGTGGGCGCATCCGAACCCCGTTGATGGCGACACAGCATGGTGAGCCCTAGACGAGCGCGCCGACGGCGGCGGCGGCGTAGTCTTAACGGTCGGCGTTGCCCTGACGGTTGGCGGCGGGAACGATTCAAGAGCCTGAATTCGTCCCTCGATGAAAGCGTTGAGCGCCTCGAACGTCGGCAGGTCGGCAGATTTGCCGAGTGACCGTTCCCAATCCCGACGCGTAGCGGCGTCTAAGCGATCGACTGCAAAGTACACTAGCCAATCTTGCCACGCAGAGCTCGCGCGGTCTAGAGTCGTAAGCGCGTGACACATACGCGCGATACCGCTGAACAAGGCCTGCAGCGCGGCAGCCGATTCTTTTACGACGGGCGCGAGGGCGGCGAAAGCACGCCAGTGATTGTTCATGAGCACTCGCTTGTTGCCGTAGCGGTCTTGTAGCCGTTGCCAAGCCTCGACATAATTCGCGTCCGTGATGGCGTAGTTCTCCAGCGATGCGCACGCCTCACCTCGCAAATTAGTCTTTAGATAGTGAAATCGCTGCACATTCGACAAGCGCGTGTTGTTGTGCACGAGACTGACAAACATGTCGCGAAAGGTTTCCCATTCCAGGTAGCTGCCCGAAAAGGTCGGCATCGTGATGACAGGTAGCTTGGACGAAAGGCTCGATAGACCGGAAGCGTCGGCGACGGCGGCCATTTCTTCGTACGGCGTGGCGGCGGATGAGCGTTCCGATGCCGCGACGGCGGTTGAGCGTCCCGATGCCGCGGAAGATGCGGGCCGGGCCATACGCGTGGCTCGAAACAGAATTGCGTCATACCTGTCTTCGAATTCCGCCACTTCCTTGTAGTCAGTCTCTGAGGCGTCTTCGGCGACGTTGATGTGCCGTTGAACACGCTCAAATGAGGTGAGAGCGCCTTCGAGACGAGGAATGCGTTGGGCGACTAGCCCTGGTTCCGGACTTCCATCGAGAAACGCCTCGAACCGCGTCAGCGAGGCACGAAGCTGTCCTCGCTCGTGCTTGAGCAGTTTTAAGGCCTTCACATCGGCAGCTTGAGACCGATCTGCACTGCCGCTTGCCTGGGCGTCGGTCATTGTCCAATGTCCGTGAGAACTCTGCACTGCACTGAGCACTCACACAAAGTCTGTCGCGTTCGGCGACTTTCAGTCCACACAACGTTCACTATTCGCGATTCGGCAACCACGAATCCGGCTCGAAGGACCAGAAATGTTGTTAGTTCGTCGATGGAATGGTAGCCGTCATCGAGAACTGGTTGCTAGATACACGCGGGTGCGGTTGAACGAATAGTCGCGAATGAGAGAACGTGGATAGAGGAAGGCAAAGATGCGAGCAAGCGCGTAGAGAGAGTACGAAAACCAGAGATGTATAGAAGAAAGATGCGAGCGAGCGCAGAAGAGGTATAAGAGAAAGAAGCGAGCAGGCGCAAGACAAAACGTAGAAAGAAGCAACACGTTATGTAAACTTGTAGACACTTTTATTCAATTCTCGACACTCTTTAATTTCGCACTCTCAATATTTGGATGTGGACTGACGGCAAAGCGGGCAGTCGGCCGTCGCGAAGCGTGCTCACGTGAGCGAAGCGCGAGCGGTGGGAGGCGCGTCCGGCCAATCACCAGTGTGGGCCCCATCACGTGGTGGACGCGTCTCCCAACCGCCGACAAGGGGAGGTAAAGACAACGACGGCACGAAACAAAGGGGTGAGCGGGCACACGTGCCGAAGGTAGCAAACAAGACCTTATATGGTCATCATAACAAGTTAAAAATAGAACTCTTAAATTCTACGGCGCAACAAAGGTATATACTAAAGGCTATAGGAAGCTATATACACGACTAAGAACAGCTAAGTACGCAACACACCTAAACTCTTTTCTTTCTCGCCTTTTGTCTCTCTCTCTCTTTGCTCGCCTAACGCACGTCTTTTCGGCTCGGAGGTCCTTACACGAAGGAGGAAGCAACGGTCGCCTCCTCCTTCGGTCGCATGCCCGCCGACCTCCAGGAGCCGCCCGGTCGAGCTATTCGAAAACTCAACGGCTCAAAAGCCAAAACATTGGCGGCTCCGGGAAGCCGGTGGGCCCCCGAGCTGGCGGGGTGTTGGCGGGTGAGACGGCCGCAAGCGCGTATTTCGCGCGCGCATCGCCATTAGGCGCGTGCTTTGCAGCACGTAGCCGGCAGGGCGATCGGCGCTGTGCGCAGCCGCGGCGTGTGCTCCTCTCTACCACGAACCGGCGCGAAAGCGGGGTTTTCGAACAATTTTCATTTATAGATATTATCGCAATTTCTTTGCATAAAAACGTATGTCGATTAATTGTAAATCCATCCATATCGATGAAATGCGTTATTTTTTCATAATCGGCTGTAGCCTGAAAATAATATTAATTTAAGCAAATTAGAGTATTGAAAATAAAAATTTGTTATACTTATATTCGAACTACATACCATAATTATATTTTTAAATTTTCACTTCCCTTACAAAACTGTAACTTTTCAATTTCACTTTAATGCAAATGTTGCACAAACTTTAGTCGACCGAAGTTTCTTTCAAAAAGATTCGTCTCGTACTGAAGCTCCTATTTGCGCTGTAGGTATTAAATGTGCGGAAAATCAGAAATTGAGCGTGGGCATTATTGTTGAAGGGAATAGGGGAATGAAGAAAAGTGACGTATGCTGGAAGTTTGGGTGGAAGAGTATGGGGTGCATAAATAGCGCTACTTCGCGATACGCGCAGTTTAGTCGTTGAATAGCGCAAGTGCATTAACAGTTCAGTAGATATTTGCAGTGAACATGTGCGAAAATACGTTCAGTTTGCTGAATAGTGTCGGTATTATAAGCAAGTTGCCAGTGAACCCGGTAGCAGGCTTGGAAATTAATAAATCATATTTAATAAGCGGAATGAGAAAAATGAAGACCCGCTTTGGAGATAGAGTTATGTTTGATTTAAATGATACATTCTCTATTTTTCTGCCATTACGTATAAGTAATATTTTATTAGAAAAAAGCAAGCATTACCAAGTTATAGAGAACTGCCTTACAAGCGGTAAACCAGTTCATCTAATATACCTTGGTGGAAAATATAATGAAATGAAATTCTCTACTGATGATAATGATGATGATGATGATGTAAAAGAAGAAGAACATGTAGAGAGTGAGAAGGAAAATATGAAAAATGAGAGCGAAAAAGATTCGTCAAAACGTAAGCGCAAAAATGGAAACGAGATGTCAAAAGATGAAAAGAATAAAAAAAAGCTGCATCATAATCAAAAACAGGTTTGTAGACATACATCAAGTATGTATATAATTATAAATGATTTTAGTAATAAAACTATATAAAATAATAATTTCATTACAGATAAAACAAACTGTTTCATTCAACAACTTCTACTACTTATATATAATCGACGATACGTATCCTGAAGAATACCGATGTGCGCGTAAAGGATTCTGGCATATCGACTCCGCATATTTTAAAGCACGGGTTAAAAAAATGGATGATTTGCTTCAAGATATTATGAATTTGAAATTTACACAATATATAAATAATGAAAATAATGTTTAAAATTTCTAATGTATTTAGCTATCTATATAAAATTAATAAAAAATGAGTTCATTATAAACTAGTACATATTTTTCTTTCACATCAGTCTTTCGTCCTACCGTGACACGTGAGCACCTCAATTCTAATCATGGCGAAATTAATTATATTTATAATTCACACTGCGATACTTCTTCAACTTTTTCCTTCTCTCTTATCTATCAAGACCAATTTGCGAGTGCCTTCTACGCATCCGATGAATAAACGTTCAACAATTAATTATCTTCAATATTACGGCTATATGAACACTAATGATTCAAAATCACAAACTATTGATAATGATAAATTGGCAGATGCAATACAAATTTTTCAACAATATTGGAATCTTAAAGTCGATGGGACTCTAAATGCTGAAACGAAAAAGTTGATGGAGGCAAAGCGTTGCGGAGTAAGTGATCATGTCAGCGATTACACACTTCATTCTTATAAATGGAACAAAAAAACATTGCGTTGGTATTTCCATGTCGGAACAACAGATCAAATTAACATTGCAAAAAAAGCATTTTCTTTGTGGCAAAAGCCATCTCGGTTAACCTTTACTCAAGTACAAAGTAAAACTGAAGCGGATATAATTATACCATTTGAAAATACAATGCATTACAGTGTTAATTCACCGCAACAAGTTTGTTCACCGCCATTCTCTAATCAAACATTAGCACATGCAGATATGCCGAATGAAAGTAATAATGTAAGAGAAATTCATATATCTAAATCGTGGAAATGGATGATAGGCGAGGGGCCGATAAACGTTGAGTCATTCAGTTTATACGAAACATTAACACACGAAATTGGTCACAGTCTAGGTATACTACATTCGTCAAATATGAATTCAATAATGACGCCGTTTTATCATTATGAAAATCATAAAGATTATATTAAACTTGAGGAAGATGATATATTAGCTATACGAAATTTATATAATGTTAATGCTGAGAATGAGTCTGAGGACGAATTCGGCGAAGATGCAAATGGTAATGCTTCTCCTGATACGTCACCAGATGCACCAACATTAGTTCCACCAAAATTAGTCGATTTATGTTCAGCTCCAGCAGATGATTTAACATTTTTCATTTTTAAAGCACGATTGTATATATTCTATAAAATTTGGGTATGGCCATTTAATTTAAACGTTAAATATCGAAAGTATGAGGAGCCACAGTTAATAAGATCGTGGTTAAAATTTTTGCCGTTTAATTTTTCAGGAATTAATGCAATATATGAAAGAGTAAATGGAGAAGTTGCATTATTTTCTGATAATAATATTTATATATTCAATCCTGATACTTTCCAATTAAAAACTGGTTATCCCATGACATATCAAAAACTATTTGGCAAAGACTTTCAGTATAATGGAGTGCAATCTGCTGTTTTAACAAATACCGGTAGAACATATATTTTTTATAAAGGAGTATATGTAATTGAAATTGACGAGTGTAGATATCAGCCTAGAAAGTATATTTTAATTAACGATTTATTTAAGGGAATTGGCCTATCCATATCTCCACAAAATCCATTTTCAGTATTTAAATATGTAAATGGTAAACTTTATATATTACAAAACGGTAATTTTTATGAATATGACGAATTTAATTTCAATGTTGTAAGATCAGGGCCGTTCGATCTCTCCATTTTCAGTATTCAATGTATTACTGATAGTAACATTATAGCCAATTTGAGAGATATGGTAGAAAAATTAGTTCAATTTTATGGTGAATACAATAAAAATGTAAATTCAAGATTATCTTATAACGCAAATAAACGTGATATAAACGAATTTAACACACAAGCAGAGATAAGAAATCATATGATTTCATATCTATGATGAAAGCGGTGCGGTGGTAAATCAGAGAGAGGGGATAGTCGTAGCAGGACAAATATATGCAGGAAATTGTGCGTCCGTTGTATTCTAAACCGCGACCGTAAGCGGAGGCGGAGGAAGCTAACGAAGTGAAGTGCAGTGAAAGTTACAAAACGGTAGTGTGATTAAAGAGGTGTAAAATGAAATCTATTAATAGATTATCGGCGAAAAATAGAAAAAAATGTATTAAATCAAATGCCGTTTTTGAAGAAAGAAGAGGATTTTAAAGAGTGGAAAAAGCAATATACTACATATGTTAAAAATACGAAAATACTCCTAAATAATGAAAATATGAAAAAAGAATATAAAGTGAAACTGATGGAACAATTAAAGCGGCTGTGGAATTTAAAGTATTTCGTAAACGAACGATTACGAAGAAAAAAAGAAAATGCAGTGAATAAAAAACAACTAAACCAAAAAGAATAAAATTTATTAAACCGAGCGTATTTAATTGAATCAGAAGCAGATAAAACCCAATGAATAAAAGATTGTGAACAGCATTTAAAATATTTGCATTCATATTTAATTAATAAAAAAGAAAAAATAAGTGTCGGTAGGAAACAACATTTACTTGCGCAAATAGCTAAACTAACTTGTACGTGTGAACAATTAAGTTTTAATTTCAATCTACATTCTGGATCTGGATTAAATGAAGAAAAACAGAAGGATAAGAATGTTACACTGAAATGGAAAGAAATTGAAAGCGGACATGCCTTCCAAAGTCGTATAATCACTGGAATTATTATAAATTTACATCATATTGATCCATCTATATTTTTAAACGATGCTAAAGATATAGTGATAGAAAAAGTACTATCGTATGTTAAACAGCACAAATGTGTTAAAGTAAACACAATCTTCAATGGTGAATTTACGTTAAAAGACAGTTTGACCGACGAAAGTAAGAAGGAAATTAAAACCTTTGCAACAAAAAATGAGGTACTACTAAATGACAATGATTCCACCATAAAGCTTGATAATTGGTATACAAACAATGTGTGTGGGCAGATTCTTACATCGCTTGAGGAATTTCAAGAACGTGACAGTGGATGGGCATTGAGCAAAATTATCAGTTTGATTATAAATATCAATAAATGTGATTTATTGAGCGCCGGTAAAGGTAACTGTAGACTTCCATTAGCTATACGAAATAGAAAAGCAACTGTTTCTATTGATTTGGCCGATAATGAAAATGATTGCTTTGCTTGGGCAGTAACGTCAGCATTATACCCAGCATCGCATCATAGTAACCGTAAACAATCATATCCGCATTATGAAAATGTACTAAATTTAACGGGAATTACATTTCCCGTTACAACTAAACATATACCTACATTTGAAAAAAATAATAATTTGTCCATAAATTTATACCAATTAACGAATAAAGATAAATCTGGACATGAAAAATATGAAGTATTACCATTACGATTAAGTGATAAAATATCTGAAAATAAACATATAAACTTACTAATATATCAAAATGAGCAAGAAAAAGATAATATGTGCCATTATGTATGGATCAAAAATTTATGAAGGTTGATATCGTCGCAAATTCATCAACATCAACATAAATCACACATTTGCGACAGGTAATTCATCACGTTTCTATTTACAGTTGTAATAATTTAATAGTTTAATAATATGATTCTTATAATTTACAGATGTCTAAATTTTTTCCATACAACAAGGAAACTTCAACATCATTATGAAAGATGTGTGGATCAAAATGCGTGCAAAATTGAATTGGTCAATGAAGATCAGAAATGGATTAAGTTTAAAAATTATAGAAGAGGAATCCCGCTTCCATTTATAATATATGCTGATTTTGAATGCGCTCTAATTAGTAACGAAACACATAATTTAGAAAATCATAATACTTATGCATATCAAACTCATGTTCCACACAGTATTGGCTATTACATACACTGTAATTTTGATGAATCGATGTGCAAATACGTTTCACACCGTGCGAAGGATAAAGTGGTATCTTATTTTATATCAGATTTGGAAGGTATCATTTCATGAATTTTTGCTTTTATAAGAAATAATCATACCATAATGGCTCCTTTAACTTCTGAACAATTACTAGAGTTTAATACTGCTACACATTGTTTTATCTGTAAAAGTGAATTTAAAGAAGCTGATATTAGAGGCGGTAATAAAGTACATGATCATTGTCACTGGTCAGGTTACTACAGAGGGGCAGCACATGGAGCATGTAACCTAAATTATAAAGCTACGTATATGCTACCCATAATATTTCATAACTTAAGTAATTACGATGCACATTTACTCATAGAAGAAATTATTTCAATGAAATGTTTTAGCTCTCAATTTCATGTAATAGCCTCTACAATGGAAAAATATGTTTCATTCGCATGTCGGATGAAAAATAATATATTTTCTCTTAAAGTAAGATTTATCGATTCATTTCAATTTCTTAATAGCAGTTTAGAACAATTAGTATCAACACTAGATATAAATGATATGAGAATTTTACGCAAAAACTTTCCGTCGATCGATGAAAATTTGTTTAATTTACTGACGCGCAAAGGTGTTTTTCCTTATGAATATGTTGACAGCTATGAAAGACTAAATGATAATTGTCTACCTAATTACGACGAATTTCACAGCACATTGTACGGGCACAATATTGAAAGGAGCGAATATAAACATGCACAAAACGTATGGAATAAATTTAATATCTCATCACTAGGCGAATATAGCGATTTATATTTGAAAACAGATGTTCTACTATTAGCAGATATTTTTGAAAATTTTCGAAGCAAATGTATCGAATATTATGGTCTCGACCCTGCCTATTACTGTACCCTACCATCATATGCGTGGGACGTTATGCTAAAAATTACAAACATAACATTAGAATTATTAACAGATATTGATATGGTGTTATTTATTGAAAGCGGTATACGCGGAGGATTCAGTCAATGTTCGCATCGGGATGCAAAAGCTAATAATCCTTACATGGGAGCGACGTATGATTCTAATAAAGAATCTTCGTATTTAATGTATTACGATTGTTGTATCCGTTCTCCTTATAGGACTACGCTTGGGTCAGGTATAGTAATACTCGCCTGGCACTTAACCTCTCCGCCGTTTTATTCCGCCACGTGTTCTCTCGCTCGAGGCCTCACACGCAGTGTCCTGCTCGTGCCTCTCGCGCCGCCTGTCGTCACGCGCCGACGACATCGATTCTCGATCGCTCGTTCGAGTCGACGCCCATACTATACCTATACTACAACGATGTTAACAATTTATACGGTTTTGCCATGTGCGATTCGTTGCCGTACGGTGAATTTGAATGGATGGATAATGATATGATAAGTCAATTTAACATTAATTCAGCTAAAGCCGATTCTGAGATTGGATACATATTAGAGGTAGATTTAGACTATCCCGATGAAATACATGATTCGCATTCAGATTTGCCGTTCTGTCCCACTCGCAAAGTACCGCCAAACGCTAAATATGAAAAATTGTTAGCAACTTTAAATTGTAAAACCAACTATGTTATTCATTATCGAACCCTACAGCAATGCCTGCAACATGGACTTAAATTAAAGAACATTCATCGTATCTTACAGTTCAATCAATCTCCATGGATGTGTACATATATACAATTAAATGCAAAATTTCGAGCTCAATCTGAATCGGACTTTGAAAAAGATTTATTTAAGTTAACCCTTTCGCTACGGCAGTCCGTTCCGCGAGAGTAGCGCCACTGAACGGGGCACCGCGCCGCGCAGTGTGCACATTGCGCATCGGTAGTCTTCGATGTTCGCACATACGTCTTTCAATGGCACTTTGGAATTGTCTTGTATGTATACTTTTTTAAGAGTTATGTAACAACTGTTTCGTCATATTATACAGAAAAACATATAAAAACTGAAATTTCAGAATACCCACAATGTACGTAGGTATATTGTCTGGGCTCGCGGACACCGACTATAGTCGGCACCCGTACACACAGCACGTCTCGCGGACACCGACTATAATCGGCATCCGTACACACAGCACGTCTCGCGTCCGCCGACTATAGTCGGTGTCCGTAGCGAAAGGGTTAATGAATAACGCAGTATTTGGAAAAACAATGGAAAATGTGCGTAATCGAGTTGATGTAAGATTATTAACATCGTGGGAAGGACGTGCCGGTATTAAGCCATTGATAGGAAGACCTAATTTTCATAGAAGAGTAATATTCAATGAAAATTTTGTCGGTGTGGAAATGAAAAAGATGAAAGTTAAAATAGATAAACCCATTTATATCGGCATGTCCATTCTAGATACTTCAAAAATATATCTCTATAAATTTCATTACGACTATATGAAGGTTCAGTTTCAAGATATGTGTAAGGTATTATATACTGATACGGACAGTTTAATTTATAAATTACAATGTGATGACATATATAGCATTATGGGGCGAGATATAGCTTATTTCGATACTAGTAATTATCCAATTGACAACGTATACAATATACCTTTAGCAAATAAAAAAGTTCTAGGCCTA
This sequence comes from Priocnemis perturbator, assembly GCA_963942575.1. Taxonomy (NCBI): domain Eukaryota; kingdom Metazoa; phylum Arthropoda; class Insecta; order Hymenoptera; family Pompilidae; genus Priocnemis; species Priocnemis perturbator. The sequence continues at coordinate 91,080 of CAWWDK010000140.1, read as the reverse complement.
ATGAAAGATCAAAATGGAGGAAAAATTATGTGTGAATTTGTAGGATTAAGATCGAAAATGTATGCTATAAAAGTTATTGGCGAGCGCGACACGAAGAAGGCTAAAGGGATCAAAAAAGATTTTATTAAGCGAGAAATTAAATTTGATGATTATATAAATTGCCTATTTAATGATGAAATTAAAATGGCTAGACAAAACCGTATTGCGTCGAAGCTGCATCAAATTCACACAATTTCCGAAGGAAAAGTTGCATTGCATCCGTACGATGATAAAATATATATCACCGGTGATTGTATACAAACACTTGCTTGGGGACACTGTTCGATTAAAAAATAAAAAATGCTTGAAATATTTGAATACATGTATTATTCATCAATAATCTGCACCCGTTTACAATTTATTATATACAGTGCGTATCTGAGAAATTCATTACATCTCACTGTTCTTAACAAAAATAGCTTAGCATTGAAAATAAGCGAGCATGGGTTAAAATTGTGATTCAGTTTTTGCTGAAAAATGCCGTATTCAAATAGTCTTCCATCCGTCAAGCTATCCAAGGGTAATGATGCTTTAACGATTCTTTAAAACACAGCAAGTCTGTCAGTCCTAGACTAAAAATTTAAAAAATGTATAACATTCACGATTACACTCGTTTTACCAGTTTTCTACAACTTACCGTGACATCTTATGGATCAGACGAGATACCCGCACCTCTTTATTTTCCGTATCCAAAATGTACTGTATTGCACCAGCGCGCAACACCTTGTCTCGTCTTAACTTTTGTATAACGGCATTACGTACATCAACATCGCGTAATTGTTCGCGAAATACTTCATAAAATTGTTTCACATGTGCGCGCAGCTCACTTTGATTTTCTATCCATTGTATCATGCATACGGCAAGCCAGGGGTTATAAGATTTTAGTATTTCTGTGAATAGAATGAAATACAATAGCGGCAATCTGCAAAGGTTAAAATTCAAATTTAAATACTTTCAATTGTACTATCATTCTACATTGATTTATAAATTTGTTTGTATTACTTACCTTTCTAGCTTCGTAATCAAACAACGCACCTGTGCTGTTCGTTCCTTCAAAGTGAAAATATCGAAAATATCAGACTCGTTCAATAACCCTTCCTCTCCTAATTCGTCTAATATTCCACTTTCAGGATCTATTTGAGCAACCAGTTTGTCATAAAAAAATCTGTACAATTGTCGAATATGTCCGTCAGCCGCCATCGTTACAACACTTTCAGTAATTCGCTTTCAGAAAAAGTCGCGAACACTTCTCTGCTTCCTAGTCTGCTGATGCTACGAAGAGTATTAACCGATGTGCTACGTTTAACGTGCAAATATTAGCTAGCGCCTAGCGCCCTTTCCCCGGGACCCTCCCCCCTCCCTCCCACCCCCGACCTGCAACGCGTCCGCTGCTCCAAGATGACGCCGGACCCCCTCCTCACTGCCCGTACACCTTGCTCCCACCCAACCTCCTCCTCCGTAGTACAATCGTCCTCCGCTCTCGATATCGTTGTTGCCCACACACGCTCGAGTACCGCGTAATCGCTTATCGTATCATTCCTCTGCAACCTTCTCCTACCGGTCTACTTCCAACCCCCCGCACGGCATTTCGTAGTACAACGCCTACTACTACCTCTGTCTACATTTCGTAGTACAACGCCGCGTGTCGATGGCGCTTATCGTCCTCCGCTCCGTAACCCCTTCTCCTCCTACTCTCTAACTTCCGTGTAAACCACAAACTTTCGACCTAACAGAAAAAATAAGGCAAGGCCCCCCGATATCAGCAGCGACCGACTCGATATCGCCCAACCGCCGACTTTTAACCTTGACCGCTACCGCTGTGGAATCGAACGGCTCGCCTTCTTCACCTTCCAAAGTTCTTCCGATTTTAACCGCCGACCGCGCAAACTTCCACCTGATTAAGACAAACCGCAAACTTCCCCTCATTAAAAGACAAACCGCAAACTTCACCTCTCCGATAAGACAAACCGCAAACTTCAACCTGTGATTAAGACACTAACCGCAAACTTCGATAAAAAAATAAAAAATACACGCAAACACGCAAGACCGAATGACTGCGGTCCAGCAGAATCGACTACACTGGTCCAGAATCGGCTACTGGTTCACAATTACTGGTCCAGAATCGGCTTACTCTCGCCTCGGGTCCAGAAGCGGCTTACTCTTACTACTGCCGCGATATCGGGTCGCTCAATTTGCAATCAGCTGATAAGAAATGCGCCATGTTTCCGCGTCGTGCTGTCAAATTATCGCGGGAATAACGTACAGGTTTCGGCTGAAATTCTTGCACATGAGGCTGGAGTTCCGGTGAAAAAGGGATATAGGTGCCCATCGGCACGTCTTCGGTGACAGGGATTCCGACTGTCGGTATCGAAGGGGGTCTATCATTATGTAGCTGTTCCGGTAATATTACGCATGGTCTCGCGGGTACAGTTAGGGGCATCGGTGTCGATAGCGCGACCGGTCTCGACGTTGGTGAAGGTGTAGGTAAATGCGAGCAATCCGCAGGTCCGGCGAGTAATGCGCTGCCCCCCCCCCCCCCCAGACGCCACTGTTTCAGAGACCAACGTTAAAGGGCCTCCTGGTGGGCGCGCCGCGTCACCTTCAGTACAGGCGGGACGGGTAGGGCCTCCCGTAGCGACATTTTCGCTAACCGCCCCGTCTGTCTCCAGATCAGCTTTTATTCCCGTCTGTTCTCCGTCTCGTATGTCGTCGGATGTGTTCGGGTCAGTTTCGGTAATTACGTTTTCCGTCGGTTCTCGCGTATTTTCCGTGCTCGTTTGTTGTTCACCTCTAGTAATTGAGTCGCCAAGTTCTTCGAAAGATCTCGATAATACGTCCCAAGTGAGTAGGTCCTCAGATTGCTCGTCATCGCTAGTGCAGTGCGGTCGGGTAGGAAGTTCCGTAGCGACATTTTCGCTGTCCGACGGCCCTGCAGTACCGCGCTCACTATCACGCGACTCCGCGTCATGGGATCGTGTTTTAGGCGGCGATTTCGACTTGCGCGGTGGTCGTGGCTTTACACTGAGCATCACGCATCTGCTCTCTACGAATATTGGCGTGTCTGAGGAGTCGGATGACGATTCGCTATTATCTCCTACTGTCAACGGTATGTCGGGTTCTGGCAGGTACGGTATTCGCCTGCGCGTTCTCGTCGCTACCGCGCTTGTATCTAATGGCTCCGGTGCTCGTGGGTTTTTTCGGGGCGCGCTCGGTCCGGCTTCGGAGGCTTCCCGGTTTACTGGCAATACTTTTGACGAAACCCGGTTGCGTTCCTCGTTGTCGGATTCCGACGTGACGGTGTCAGTCTTTACCGGATTCCGCGATAATGCATCCGCGTTAGTGTTGAGTCGGCCCGGTTTATGTACAAATTCATATTCGTAGTCCCGTAATTTAAGTCGCCAACGCACCAAGCGTTGTCCCGGATCTTTAACTGAGTCTATCCATCTCAACGGCTCGTGATCGCTAACTAGCGTAAACTTTCTCCCGTATAGATAGGGTCTAAAATGCAGGACTGCATATAACACAGCTAGGCATTCCTTTTCCGTGGTGGAATAATTTCGCTCCGGCTTAGTTAGATTACGCGATGGTTATGCTACTGGCAAATCGTGGCCGTTCGCATTCTGGCTTAATACCGCGCCTATCGCGACGTCCGAGGCGTCCGTTGTCAAAGTAAAATGTTCGTTAAAATTAGGGTACTGTAGAATAGGGCTTCGGCACAACGCTCTCCGTAAGGTTTTAAAGCTAGTTGTATGTTCCTGTTTCCAGTCGAATTTTTCGTTCTTTTTCAATAATTCCGTTAATGGTTTCGCGATCGCGGCGAAGTTTTCTATAAAACGTCGGTAATAGCCCACCAGCCCAAGGAATTCTCCGACATTCCGTTGACTCTGCGGGTACGGGAATTTCTTTACCGCGCTAATTTTCCCAGGGTCTGGACGGACTCCGTCTCGACCGATTATATATCCTAGATACGCTACCTCGGTTCTTAAGAAGTCGCACTTGTCAGGTTGCGGAGTTAGCTTTGCATCGCGTATTCTATTGAATAGTCTCTGCACCTTCCTTCCGTGCTCCTTCAAGGACTTAGCGTAAACTACGATGTCGTCTAGATATACAAAAACTTCTACGCCTTGCAACCCGCGTTATACTTGGTCCATTAATCGCTGGAACGTAGCTGGAGCGTTTTTAAGCCCTTCGGGCATGCGAATGTACTCGTAATGGCCATTTGGTGTAGTGAAGGCAGTTTTAGCTCGGTCTTTAGGGTCCATTTCTATTTGTTGAAAGCCGCTCGCGAGGTCAAAGATCGAAAAATACCGCGCCTCGCCTAGGTGATCCATAATATCTGTAATATTGGGCAAGGGGTACGCGTCTCCAATCGTTTTTTCATTTAATTTACGGAAGTCAATGACCATTCGCCAACGCTTGTTTCCTTGAGAATCCGGCTTTTTCGGAACTATCCATAGCGGTGAATTATATGGCGAATTTGAGGGTGCGATAATGTTGCACTCTAATTTATTAGAGATTTGTCTCGCGATTTCGGCTTGATGAACAGGTGGAAATCTATACTGCCGCGTGTTAATAGGTAAATCGTCTGTGGTAGGGATTGTATGCCTAATACAGGGTGTCGACTGCAGCTTATCGCCCGGTAGATGAAACCTCTCTGGATATTCTTCTACTAAATCTATTACGTGATTCCTTTCCTCGTCGTTAAGGTGGTTTAAACCGCAAACGGGAGACTATTTCACCTACTCGGTCGTTAACTATCGGCGCGTGTGCTGTTTCTGACTCGGAATTGAAGTATTCCTGCTCTTCAGGGAAATTGTGGTTTTCAAACGGTACTATATTTTGCGGTGGTATCGTTATTTCTACGTCATTTTCCAAGGTATTAATCGCAAGTACATGGCACGCGCCTCGACAAACTGAGACAGCGGCTTCCCCGATGAATACTCCGTCCGTCGTGTTTAATTTCGGCAAATAACCCTCGGTCAGTTCTCTCCCTTCCTTTACATCTATTCTGATTGCTTGACGCGTTCTAGCTCGTAGGTTGTGAACGCGCGTAATGGGCAAAGGTAATTTTTCGTTATGTCGTTCGGCCTCTCCTATGAACCGCATCGGGCGTATAGGATCACTTTGTGTGACTAAAGTATTGTGCGCGAATGATATCTCTGCCTGTTCCTGCCTCAGGTATTGTTTTCCCAAAATTCCGTCGCTCCTGATGGGAAACGAGGTTTGTACCACGTGGAATTTAACCGGTTGTCCGAGTAGGTGCACGATCGTGGTGCCCAATGTTTCTATTTGTTGCGTGGTAATACCCGTAACGACTATAGATTCGTGTAACGCGACAGATATATCTTCTCGCAATATTTTTAGTTTGATTACGTTGATATCAGCGCCCGTGTCAATCAAAAACGAAGCCGAATCATGGCGCAGTTCTTTAGCACACATTCGCACCTGCGGCGAATCTCGATTAGTTTCTAGGCGGCGAACTACTAGTCTCTCTCTAGAAATCTGTCTGTCCTGTTGTCGTGATAGCGCGAATCAATGAGACGACATAAAATAAAATATAATAATGAATACTTTATTAAGAATGAATATAGTTACTGGCAGAGATTCGGTGTTAAAATGTAGACTAAGACTAAACTCGCAGCGTAGAACAGGCTTCTTATATCTACGGTTTGTGAGAAGAGGGGGTTGCGTCGGTAGCCCAGAGAAGGGCGAAAACGTCCTCCACGAAGTCTCTCTTCTTGGTAAGGGCGTCTCTAGAAATTTAGGCTATCTGGACATCTGTGTACACTCAGATGTCGCCTCAGCTGCAAGTACTTCGCTATCTGTCAGTTTCTGGTTACCCGGACGTCGTAAAGTATCCCTCGGTACGATATGGGTGGTCAAAAAGGGAAAGCGGCGAAGGGCTCGGTACCTGGGCCCGCTTACACCTCCCCGGGTAGTTTAAGATTTTAGTTGGGGTACTGATCTGAACTAAAATCCATAAGCAGCATTCGTCGGTCTCGTTCTAGGTCGTTGAGCGATGAAGCGTACCTCGTCAGGTTCGTTGATTGAAAATGTTGCTTGCGTTGCAGCTGGTGCAATGTGCTGCGTGGGTGCTTTGTTGCCAAAGCTACAATTGTTATATGTACACGATACAGAGCACGATCGGATGGTTCTTATAATTAGCTTAAATAGTCCTATTTTACCTAGGAAAACGATTGTCAAACCAGCAATTGCTACGTATCCTGCATATTCCAGATATTTGTAAAATCGTTCCTTCCACGTGCTAACCCGTTTCTCAGATGCTAAGGTCTCAATCTGGTCGTCTATTTCCTCTAAGGTTCTACCCAAATATTTCAAATTGTCAGGATTGATACTAACTTCGTGAATGAGTTCAAAAGGTAAGTCTTGGGATCTGAGTTTCCCGAAAGTCACGTTAAAATCCTCTTCCTTGCTCGTCAAAAGAACATTTAACTCTAAAGTTCTGGTTACGTGTGTAGCTGGTTTGAGGAAGACCTTATTAGTTGTACCGGTACAGTCTTTATCTAAGTGCAGTATGAAGCTACCTAATAATTCTATACTACGTGGCTTATTGTCGCAACATAAGATATACAAGGTTTCCTGGTTTGGAGCGGCTCCTATCCAGTCGGAATTAGTATCTAATTGAATCCACAGTGTGTTCGCTAGCTGCATGTAATGCGTTCGGCATTTTCGTGTATCTCGGCGTGTTAAGATTTCTATTAAACAAGAGTCTCTGGTGTCCGTCGAATAGTCCGGATGGTTTCTTTTTACAATCTTATATTTATTTAACGTTTTGCTCTGTGCAAATTCTAAATAATCGAAAGGCGAGAATACCATTTTCGCGGTGTCCATCAGTATTAGCACAGACGAGGTATAGAATAGACTGGACAAACAATGCATATTTTTGTCACACGGCCGAGGGACCGCCGTATAGTTAGCAGACAACTATCACCGATTTCGCTTATTTTGGTCTCAATCGTTTACGAATAGTTTACGCAAATTTACGCAATCGATTTCAGAGTTTACGAAATCGTAGTTTGCCCGTAATTAACCATTTTTAGGTGGGTGTATAGTTAGCAGACGACTATCACCGATTTCGCTTATTTTGGTCTCAATCGTTTACGAATAGTTTACGCAAGTTTACGCAATCGATTTCAGAGTTTACGAAATCGTAGTTTGCCCGTAATTAACAATTTCGAGAATGGGGTAATGTAGATCTTGCAAGCGCCTCCAGTGGCCAAAAGCAGAAGCTGACCAGATGCAGAACCTGGCGAAATAACTTTTACGTATCTCGTGTGCAACGGTCTCAATCGTTTACGAGTAGTTTTCGCAAGCTGCTGTATCGATTTCGGAGTTTACGAAATCGTATTTTGGCCGTAATTAACAATTTCGAGAATCGGGTAATGTAGGTTGTTACGTCCTCGTTTTTCGGCACCCTGCGTTCACCGGGTATACCGGGGATCGAGGACAGACGGAAGGAGTGATCGCACCGAAAAGAGGGTGGTTGATCCGTCAGTGGAGCGGCTCACTGACGAATCGAGGAAAGTAAGGAGAAGGTGTCCGAATGGCTACGGCTCTGGATGTGTGGGAGTGTGTGTGTGGTTGTGGATTGCGGATCCCGAAGGTTTCCCCATAACCGGGAGAGCGGTCGACTGGGGCAGTAAGCGCGGGGTGCAGGAAGCCAGAGAGGGCTTCTGGGCTACCTCGCTGCTAGTCGCTCCTATGAGAGGGCTCGTGTCCGGTGCGGTGCGTGAGTCCACCACGGTGGATGCCGGGGAGGGCGTCCACGCTTGTAGGTGGCTCGACGATCACCGGGAGTTCTACCACGGTGGATGCCGGGGAGGGCGTCCACGCTTGTAGGTAGCTCGCTGGGGCCCTGGGTTAGAGGTAGAGGTGGTGGTGTTTAGTGTTGACGTGCAGGAAGGACACGCTCGTGTGGATTAAATAATGTTCAGATGGTGGAAGTGGACTGGATGTTTTATCTCGAGGTACACTTAGCTGGTTTACAGTTGCCGAATTTACATGGATCGTGGCCGAACTTGGTTGACTGAAGAGCTTGATAACTTAGATTAACGAGTTGCCGAAAGTAAACTGACGTGACTTAGTGCCCAACTTGAGCGTGACGTTATCTATGGAGCGGAGTATTGTGACTGACTGACTGAACGACTGTGACTGACTGTGCGGCCCATTTAAGTAGTGGATTTTGCTGAGGGTCGCCAGGTCCTTCGTGGAACAGGCACCCTAGCTTCCGTTTGAAAGTTGGCGTTCTCGGAACTATGTGTTGCCGCGGATCGCTAGTCGATCGTTGGGGTTAGCCTGTGAGCTGATTCGGCGTCAGCATTCTTATGTCTCTACTTACATCGCTATTGTCGTCGTTATGTCATTCCTTCGCGTGGCACGGAATACGTCCCGGATGGGCGTCAGCGTTACGTGAAGGAATTTCGGTGCGCGGTGCGCCAGCTCTTGTTTCGTTTATATACGACTTACATCTAATTAAATAGATACGCGGTGCGATGAGCTCGTTGCGAGAATATAGTCGTTGAAAAAGCGGGTGGAGGACGTAGGACGTAACAAGGTCTTGCAAGCGCCTCCAGTGGCCGAAAGCACAAGCTGACCAGATGCAGAACCTGGCGAAATAACTTTTATGTATCTCGTGTGTAACGGTCTCAGTTGTTTACGAATAGTTTTCGCAAGCTGCTGTATCGATTTCGGAGTTTACGAAATCGTATTTTGCTCGTAATTAACAATTTCAGAATAGACTAACGCGGAGCTCGCAAGCGCCGCCGTTGGCCGAGGCGAGAATCGCTCTTCGGACATAGAGTAACGAAATAATTTTGACGTATCTCATCTCTGACGGTCTCAATCATTTACGAATGGTTTTCGCAAGCCACTGTATCGATTTCGGAGTTTACGACATCGTAGTTTGCCTGTAATTAACAATTTCATAATCGGCTATCGTGCAGCGTTGATTTGCTCGCAAGCGCCGCCGTTGGCGAAAGGAGATGCAGAAAGTGGCGAAATAACTTTGACGTATCTCGTTGTTGGGGAAATGAGTGGGAAAACGAGTGGGAAGGAAAATTTAGGAGCGGAGAGGGGAAGGGTGTGGAAATGAGTGGATCATCTGGTGGTGAGGTTAGAAAATTACACGTGTTCGCGTGTTGCGTTCGCTAGTGCCGATTTATTGTAGGTAAATCGGTGCAGCTCGTCAGCGTTATACAAAGTCTTTGTGTGTTGATTCGGACACAATTGCTATAATTAATGCCCCCCAGTGTCTTGTGTAATTGCGCGGTCGCGGATGCACGTGGTAAAAGTACGGCCACGTGCAGTGCCTGATTAGAACTTGGTGATGTACCTTAAATATTGACGTTACGGTTGTCGGCGCATCGCTTACTGTACACGGCAGCGTATCTCGTGTTGATCGGTCGGAAATGCAATAAAGATGAGAAGCTGGGATGCGGTGGAAACTGATAATACGGTGATCGAACTGGAAATCTGACTCGCGCTACAAGAGACATGGTAGAAGTGATCACTTTTGGCGGGACGGCGCATGGCGCCGCCCGCGTTTCGCGCATTCCACGCATTTCCGCTTCTCACCTGTACGCGAAACGGCGCTCGCGAATCGAGCTCGGGAAGTGCTGCCGCCAGGTGGTCGTCGGCGACAGGAAGCGCTGTCGAGCGGGTTTCTCAAACACTCGTGTATAACGGTCTCAATCGTTTACGAATAGTTTTCGCAAGCTACTGTATCGATATCGGAGTTTACGAAATCGTAATTTGCCTGTAATTAATGATTTCAGAATCGGCTATCGTTCAGCGTTGATTGGCTCGCAACCGCCGCCGTTGGCTGAGGCGAGAATCGCACTTCGGACATAGATTAACGAAATAATTTTGACATATCTCATCTCTAACGGTCTCAATCGTTTACTAATAGTTTTCGCAAGCAGCTGTATCGATTTCGCAGTTTGCGAAATCGTAGTTTGGCCGTAATTAACAATTTCGTTTTCGGCTATCGTGCAGCACGCAAACGCCGCCATTGGCCAAAGGGAGAAGCTGCATGATAGCCGATTCTGAGGCCCGTATTCAAATACTGCGCTTCGGCCTTGTTTTGAGTCGGGATTACGTAAACCTGGCTCAGATGCGTAATCCGGGTTCAGATTTTTCGTGTATTCACAAACGCGGTTTAGACGTCGCGTGGAAGGGAGATCCTGGCAGTCATTGGATAATGAGCTCTAAACACCATGCGTGTTGCAGTGTACGTGCTCGCCTGTGTGCGATGCTAAGGCCCTGATTGGGCCTAAGCTGCGCGCATCGCACACCGACACGCACATACCTGCGACACGAATGGTGTTCAGAGTCGATATGCTGACACTGCATGCGGCTTGCTTCGCTTGCGGGAAACTTCGGAATTATCCGATTTAGGACCACGAATGAGAGAAGAGTGTTGTATTATCATCAGACATGAGCCACAGGAACTTACTTATATAATATTCCGCATGCTGCGTAACAGTCTTGTATCAACACCATCGGCCAAATCACCCATGGGCCGCACGGAGCGCTGAGGTGTAATGCCACCAAAAAGGCGGAACATTCGAGATAGTTTTCACGGCCACCCAATTCCAATTTGAACAAGATGAGCGTTGAAATCGATGCCTTGCCGATTGATTAATTATACCAATTATCGCGAACAATCCGTCTCGGAACTGCAAGTTTCAAATTTTCCTCCTCAAAATTTACTTCTTGCTGGTTGTCCATGTCTGAACATTACCTGAACACTACTGAACAGTCGTGTGGACGCTTTTGGTAGTTTTTACAGATTTTGCATCACAACTAATAAAAAGCAGCATTTATTCACTCGCTCATGTACCGTTCTTCTTGTCTGAATCTCGGCTACCCAGACAGCAAGGAATATTGTTGGAATGTTGTATAAATATTACTTTACAATGCGAAACCTTGCAGGTGACTTCGCAGGATTATTGCAAGAATGTTGCAGCGATATTACTATGTCCGCCTCTTCGTAACTTGTGGGAATATTGCATGAATATGACACGGAATATTGCCTCAAAGTTCCAAGAATATTTATTCAATATTACACTCTCCATATGATTCTGTTTAACATTGTAAATAATTCAAGCCAATTTATGTTATAGAATATATTATTTTGATTAATCCTCAATTACCAAGTTCTACTATAAATGTAATAATAAATAATAAAAAACCTTAACTTATAAGTCTGTATTGTAATTACTATTATATTTTTGAGACTGCGACGTAACTATTGATCGAAAGGTCATTTTTGTTGTATGTTTTACACGAAAGATGTTATTAAAAAAAATTACCGATTTTTGTAAAAATGCAGAAGTTTTAAGTTTTCTTTCATAAATTTGCAAATCCTCTACACTTTGTACTACTGCAACACCCTGAATGAGCTCATCATCGCGAACAATCTGTCTATTTCGAAACTGCAGTTCTCTATTCTTCTCCTCAATTTACTTCTTGCTGATTGTCCATGGGTGAAATTACCTTAACCAACCTTAACACTGCTGAACTGCTAAACAGTCGTGTAAACGTTTGGTTATATTTTTACAGATTTGGCGCGAAAAACGGCCGTAATCCCGGCTCAAGAGGCCTTTCCAAGGCGTCTCAGTCCAGGCTTACATTTCTCGACCCCCACTACGACCGACCTCTACACTTTCATACGAGAAGCCTGTGTACCCGTGTAACAACACGGTGGGCAGAGCTTAATCGGAGTGGGGGCACGCAAATGGCATCCTGGTTTGAGAATCTGATCCAAGCCAGGTTTCTGAACCCGGATTACGCGTCTGCGCCAGGTTTACGTAATCCCGACTCAAGCCGAGGCCTAAGCGCAGTATTTGAATACGGGCCTATGACTTCTGCCGTTCGCATACGCAGAGGGCGCTCCAACTTGCCTCGTTTTCTGCTCCGTCGGTATGTCTAGACGTGTGACACGAAGGTCCATAAGATGCGGTGTCTATTCTATACCTCGTCTGTGTCAGAACTCAGAACGGTTGAGAATGGTCGAGACAAACTGACGTTGTATAGGATAAAGTCGGATAGAGATTAACCCGGTTCACAGGAGGCTGGCGACGCAACTTTGTCGCGCCGACCGATTACCGCCACGTGTTGCGGACATGGACATAGGAATAAGGGGACGAAGCACTGATCTCTATACAATGAATGCGAGATCAGGATCTGGGGAATGAAGCCAATATGAACGGTGGAGTCGCAAGCGGTCTTGCAGGGTACTACGTATAGTGAAGGGCCTATTATTCGGCAAAGTGGGTACCTTATAGGGTGCCGCGCTCTGAAAATTGTTCTGCAACATTTTTTTTTCTTCGGTGCGCCCCCGTTTCCTTAAGAAAAATTGCTATCTGTGGGGTTGAAACGTTTAATGCCGGCCCTTCACTCTGCTAAAGGTAAACATACCGACACCACAAACACTTCTTGGGAGACATCGAGTCATATACTTTAACATAAATATATTCATCCGTAAGTATGTGTTGTATTAGAAAGCATCCAAAATATTGTTCAAACGTGAAACGAAACGATCCTAATCCAATCAGTGATTGGCGAAGACAGGTGAGATTAGTTAATATTACAAAATTAAAATGCAGAAATGTGTCAAATCTTGGAGAGTTAAAATTTTACAATGTGAGAAATGTTGAAAATTATGTAAGCTTTGCATATTTCTGGCCATGGTTTCTTCAACGCACTGATTTGCTTTCAGACACTGTGAAAAAATTGAATGAATCACATAGGAAAAATTGGCTAAATTTTCAAACATACCATCTCAATACTGCATCCTATATCAATTTACGTGAGTACCACCACAATAGGATACATCCGCTAGATCTACAACTATAATGTAATCGACATTTACATTAGTTCACTTTTGTATGTTATAGACTCCTGATGAGGAAACTAATTGTTTTGAAACATGTAAGGGTTGAAATATATTGATTCATTCCATTCTCAACCCAGAAGAGCGCAATCCTACATTATACATTATGTATACGATTCTTTTCCTGATTCCGCTGTTCAACTTGGTGTTGGAAACAAATGTAAAATTTTGTTACTGCTATGGTGGGTTGGTCCCTGTTCAGGGCATTGGATTTGGTATGAAGTTTCAATGTAATAAATGTCTTCATTTTACAGGTTCATTGCCTATATTATATTATCAAGATTGACCTGAGCACTAAATTGTTCTGGCCCCATATTGGTGACTGGAAGTAACATGGACTGCAAAAGTTGTTACGTCCTCGTTTTCGGCACCCTGCGTTCACCGGGTATACCAGGGATCGAGGACAGACGGAAGGAGTGATCGCACCGAAAAGAGGGTGGTTTAATCCGTCAGTGGAGCGGCTCACTGACGTATCGAGGAATGTAAGAAGGAGGTGTCCGAATGGCTACGGCTCTGGATGTGTGGGAGTGTGTGTGGTTGTGGATTGCCGATCCCGAAGGTTTTCCCACAACCGTGAGTTCACCACGGTGGATGCCGGGGAGGGCGTCCACGCTTGTAGATGGCTCGACGATTACCGGGAGTCGACCACGGTGGATGCCTGGGAGGGCGTCCACGGCTGTAGGTGACGATCACCGGGAGTTCTACCACGGTGGATGCCTGGGAGGGCGTCCACGGCTGTAGGTAGCTCTCTGGGGCCCTGGGTAGAGGTAGAGGTGGTGGTGTTTGGTGTTGACGTGCAGGAAGGACACGGTCGTGTGAATTAAATAATGTTCAGATGGTGGAAGTGGACTGGATGTTTTATCCCGAAGTACATTTAGCTGGTTTACAGTTGCCGAATTTACATATGTCGTAGCCGAACTTGGTTGGTTGAAGAGCTTGATAACTTAGATTAACGAGTTGCCGAATGTAAACTGAAGTGACTTGGTGCCCGACTTGAGCGTGACGTTAACTATGGAGCGGAGAATTGTGACTGTCGACTGACTGAGTGTAGCCCATTTAAGTAGTGGGTTTTGCTGAGGGTCGCCAGGTCCTTCGTGGAACTGGCACCCTAGCTTCCGTTTGGAAGTTGGCGTTATCGGAACGATGTGTTGCCGCGGATCGCTAGTCGATCGTTGGGGTTAGCCTGTGAGCTGATTCGGCGTCAGCATTCTTATGTCTCTACCTACATCGCTATTGTCGTTATTATGTTATTCCTTCGCGTGGCGCGAATTACGTCCCGGATGGGCGTCAGCGTTACGTGAAGGAATTTCGGTGGCGCGGTGCGCCGGCTCTTGTTTCGTTTATGTACGACTTACATCTAATTAAATAGATACGCGGTGCGATGAGCTCGTTGCGAGAATATAGTCGTTAAAAAAGCGGGTGGAGGACGTAGGACGTAACAAGTCATGTACATTATGAGACAATTGATCTGAGGTACGTGTACATTTATATTTTTAGCTATTGACTGTCAATATAAATTTCATCAGTTGTTCACATCATTAAAACAATTTTGTGTGAACCCACTTAGCATGATGACATCTTCGGAAAATCGTAAGGACAATCAATACCGACATAACGAATATCCGGGGGAAATACACATATGCTATTCCGACATGTGGCCTGGATATCGTGAGGAAGAGGAATTCAGAGGTGAATACTACTTCGCCATACATACAGGCGAGATCACGTTAGGCAGCTTTTGAATGTCTGTCAGTTTATATGGATAGGATACGTTTTATTGATTTGACGACGCGAATAAATACCATTGTTTGTAAACCAAAATGTACTTCACATATGTCACTGATATTTGATGTATATTTAGGTGAATTATAATAGGATTAATAAATTGATTACAGTGTTATTATGAATTTACTTTAATGTAACCCTTCAAATATAATAAAAATATTGTATTACATATACTATTACTTATATATATATATACACACTATGTTATGTTACACTATTACTTTTATTTCATATAAATAATTAATTTTAAACCTGCGTTATTGTGTATAATGGCACGTAAATATAATAAAAATTACCGTATTATATATACTATTACTTGTATATATATACACACTATTTTATGTTACACTATTACTTCAATTTCATATAAATAATTTATTTGAAACGTGCATTATTGTGTATAATGTGCACGTCGCGAGTCCAATGATTTGGAAACCAACGTATATATATTCCTAGTAACTTTTGTAGTTCCTGCAAGACCGCTTGCGACTCCACCATTCAATTGGCTACATTGAACTATAGAATACCTGGAATGTGCGCGGGTGCAGGAACAGCCGCGCCTCGCTGTTAGAGAGAGAAGAAAGATATTTTGGTATTCTGTCTCACTCTTACCACTGGACCTTTGGGACATACAGTCGATTTGCGCCGTTCGACGTAAGTTCCACAGAGATTTGACTAGATATGACCGGTTCGAAAAAGTTGCTCTCTTCTATTTAGATATTTCAGTAGGTGATGTCAGTATGTCACAGAAATTAATGTATATGATTGTCACGTCCCGATTGGCGATTTCGCGGATTTGAGGGATTTCCACGAAACGATTGCAGTCGGGAAGCGACTTTTAAATTCCTCCTTTAGTCGAGAGGCCACGGGCCGCGATCTCAGCGACTTGGGGATCCTGGCGGTGCGGTTTTATTGGTCGAGCACTATGAGTTCCGGATAGAGGCGTTCGCGCCTCTTTCGAATGTACGTTTCGAAACGCGGATCGAATCTCGGCACGGTCGCGGAATATATCGGCGCTTCTAAATAGAGCGGAATGAGTTCCCACTTCGAGGATTTATCTGTTTTTACCGAGCTCGCGGATGATTTTATAATCAACGTGGTTTTAGCGGACGGCTGTACCTTCTTTACACTGCTTACAGACGGTTGATTTTCCCTTACGTTACTCGCTGAAGACTGTACTACCCGTATATTGGGTCTAACGGCACGACACTCGACTATACGCGGTTTTGGGGTTGGTGGCGGAGGCCTGTTAGTTTCTGAAGGAATAGCGTAGAAGTTCCTGATCAATTTACGTAGTTGGCTCTTCCGGCCGGCTCTCTTTTGTTTAGGCATTCAGGATAGTGGTGACTTTTGGTCTTATGGTGGATGTATATGCCGTCAAGCGGATCGTCCTCTTGTTGGCGGGTAAATGGACAGTATGAGGTGTGGGTAAGTATGGGGTTAAGGAAATATTTGTCGTCGAGCTGCGATATGCGCCCTCTCGTTGACGGAATAAAGGTAAGTATGGAGTTGAAGGAATATTTGTCGTCGAGCTATCGTCCTCTCGTTGCCGGAATAATGGAAACGTAAGGTAAAGGTATATGTGAGATTGTAGGCTTTTATGTCGACGAGCTATCGTCCTCTCGTTGACTGCCTGGATATGTGTGGTAAGGATAAGTGTGAAGTTGTAGGCATTTATGTCGTCGAGCTAACGTCCTCTCGTTGACTGCCTAGATATATGTGGTGAGGGAATGCTTAGACGTAGAGCGTTATGGAAGGCTTAATTTACTTTAAGAACGCAAGGATAGAATGATAGAAGTAATTTGTATAACAAAGGTCTATATATAGACTTTGACTATATGATTCTTACAATATTGACTATACGATTGAACAATTTAAGGAACTAGATTCTACCTTAATAATTAGTACAGTGTTATGCGAGTGTCGAACCGGCAAGTCAGTTTGCTTACCGTGAGTTGGTTTTTGTCGAGTCTTCAGTTGTTGCTTCAGCACTTATTCTTTGATAAAATGATTTGAGCTTTTGAGTTTGTGATTTAGATTTATGAATTTGGGATTTGATTGGATTGAAATGAACTGAGCTTTCACTATAGATTTCGAACAAAGGATTTTAGTACACTGTTCTTCAATTTGATGTAACTGCTTGCCTTCAAGACGACTTAATTAATCTGCAAGAAGGAATTAAGTAGACGATTGTAAGTAGAATGCACTCAAGAAAAGTAATGAACTGCTTGTCAAGTATAATAGCACTGTGATATTATGTATAATGCTTAATGCACTGATTTTCGGTTCGACCCGGCCATAAATCTTATTACTAGGGCCCGCCGCTAAGGAAGGGGTACGGCCCTTAGAGTGGGGCTCGGCGCTCGACGCAGGCGCGTTGGTGGTGAAGCGCAGTCCACTTGGAGCGCCGCGTGCGCTTTTACTTAGAACTAATGCCCTAACGCTCGATGGGTATAGACGCAAAGATATATCTACTTATGATTCGATTCTATGTTATCATGGCTTAAACTAGGTGAGTGTGAACGAGTGAGGGAGAAGTTCCGTCGCTCGTCCACTTAGGCGACCTCTGGGAGTGCTCTCAAGATACTAGCCGGCTTGTGCTTAAAGGCGGGTCGAGAATGGTGTCGGTAACGGCTGGCCGTCACAATGATCACAAAATAAAGCACCGACGAGATATTCCTAAAGACTGCCAGCCTTATGGGACTTTGTGTCTCCAGCAAAATTCGCTGTTCTCGGGCGCCCTCTAGAATATATTGCGGCCAGAGTAAGAAACTGATGTCGAATCACCACCGTACTGAACTATTATCATGAGATGTCACCTGTGTGTGGGCAAGTGAAGCTCTCTTTACAGACGATTTCAAGTGGAATTTTAAGTTTCAAAATAATAGAAGCAAAATTACTATTAACGGCAGAAAAGGGTGTACGAAACATAAAATGAAAGATAAAAAGTTCACTAAAATTTTAATAAATGTTCAACTTTTCAACGTTAACCGTTAAAATTTTATGTACAACATTGGACGCGGAAATTTTGATATACAAACCTGACCATGTCTTGTTGGTCTGAATTTTGGATATATATTATTGTATGTTCAAGTGAAGTTCACGTATAGTTTCAATGCAATTTGCTCATTTGTTCCACCATTAGAAGCTGTGTGAGATACATGAAACTGACAATTGGAGAACAGGTGCCCGGAAAAATCTGCCGTATAGGTCATGATCGCTATAGGTGAGATTGAAAATAAGTAAGGCTGCCGTTACAATGGTCGCGGTTTTGGTCGATCTTCTGTAGTCCGAAACAATTTGTCAGTAGTGGCACTCAGCTACAATGAGTTTTACAAAATCAGCACTAGAATCACCGAGAGAATCAACTTCCCTCGTTTGGCTTTTATTTATATATAGTGATCAAATCTTTTCAAGACGTTTTGTTTATTAGCGCAGCTGCGAATTTTGACCAATGATACGGGCTAATTGAAGAGTGCCATGCGTTGACGCATTGCTATGCGACTTGTTTGAGAAGTATCAAGGGGCTGACGGCTGATGAGCCTATGCTCACCTCGGGGCATTGACCCGTATAGAAAGAGTGGACATAAAAACAAATGCGAGAATGGATCTGGCCGTAAATCGGAGCAAGAGTTACCTGTCGGGAAAAGGACGGAGATTGACCCATCCGCGCTTACCCCAGAACTGTCATGAAAGTTAATTTCATATAGACATATACCGTTCTTTTCTAAGATCTAAGATATTATTTTAAAGAACATTTTGTGTTTCATTAATATATAATGACTCTATTACAAAGTGCCAGAGAAGAGATTTTCACCCCCTTGATAGTTCTAGTGTTTAGTCTTCCAAATTTAATATAGTTGTTGGACGAAAAAGCGAAACATGTTTGAAACACCAGCTCTTGACCACATCGTAACTGCTCTCACCGTGCCACTGTTGCTCGTTTGTGTGCGTTTTCGTCGGTTGTCAAACAAATGAAGCATCGTCTTGTGAGTGAGTATGCATGTGTAGGTGCACGCATGGACTATGGCCACTCTCAAAACGATGCTGCTGTTAACGATGAGTGAACCCGATGTACGAGCTGTCTATGAATATTTAATTCAGACTATACAAGGATACTCTACTTGTCGCCAATTTGGTGCTAACCGTGTTATCTAAAGCACCGAAGTGTACGAGTAAATCTCTACCGCAATTAAATAATAATATAAAATACCCTTTCAAACTTTACAAAATCATATTTGGCCTATGGCCCCTAACAGTCACAGTGGCTACTCGATTCGTTGCCAAAGATGTGTCAAGGAGCTTCGTTGCGAATTGTCCCGTCGCGTCGTCCTCCCGACTCGACCCAATGTCGTGACGGACAAGGAGAACCGCGACTGTCTGTCTGAGCGGGTGAATGAGAAGTCATTGGTGTGTTGGAGATTCATTCTAGTATGGGAGAATCGGTGTAGCTTGCTTGGCCCGATCCGCGACTGTCCAGAAGTGGCTCTTTTACACCATCGGTGCCCGCGGGAGTGGGGATACGTGCAAGTGTGCGTGCCCTATCTGTGAGAGCTGCGCGCACCGTTTCTCGCCGAATCGCGCTCGCCGTGGAGAGAAGGACGGAACTATGTTCCGCACACAGGCCCGTGACAGTGGTGCCAGATTTCGCATAAGGCATCGCACGTACCATTGCGTTCTTTCAGCCGGAAGGCAAATCGGGCACCAACGCCCTGAGCAGAGCGCGATCCAGAGGAAAGTCAATCGAGGATAGTTTGGGTTTGGGATTGATTCGTCGTACTCATCGTCGCTCGTCAACACGTTGGTTTTTTTCGTAGGTTCGCGCCCAGTCATGGTTCAATTTTTGTTCACAGAATAATTTTCTTCTTAATAATTTAGCACACGGCGACAAACGACATTCATTTACAAATATTTTAGTACTTACTACGGATAGTTTTTAATATTTTGTCAGCGGAATAGATGTGTCGCATTGATTTATAATAGATATGGGCAAAATATATATTTCATAAAGCTTCTGGCACTAGACGTTCTGAGGGATCGTACGTAACACGCGATTTGAACACACGACAGCGTACGTCAGGAAGAATTTGCCTGACACGACTGCATGTCGAACAAAGACGCAACGCGCGATATTGGTTGAAAGGGGACGGAGCATAGTTCTGTCCTTATGTGTCGTCACGATATCTGACGTCACATACGACGTTGGTGGAAGGGAGACGCAGCATAGTTCCGTCCTTCTCTCCACGCCGAGCGCGATTCGGCGAGAAAAGGTGTGCGCAGCTCTCACAGACAGGGCACGCACACTTGCGCGTATTCCCACTCCCGCGGGCACCGATGGTGTAAAAGAGGCACTTCTGGCCACACTGGGTGAACGAGAAATCATTGGTGTGTTGGAGATTCATTCTAGTATTGGAGAATCGGTGTTGCTTGCTCGGGCCGATCCGAGACTGTCGGATCGGGCTGTGAGCAAATGTCGGCATCGGAAGAGTGGCAATATTTTAATGAATAATAATCGTTTTTATACTTTTTAAATATCACAAAGTTAGAGATGTTTTTCCTCAGTCTGAGATGCTTTTGAAAAAGAGCAAGCTACACCGATTCTCCAAGTTTAGAATGAATCTCGAACCACCAATGATTTCTCGTTCACCCGTTCAGACAGACAGTCGCGGATCGGCCCGAGCAAGCTACACCGATTCTCCAACATTAGAATAAGTCTCCGACACACTACATTTTTTTTCGTACGGCAGCGAACCGATCAATCGATGAGGGCAATGTGAAACCATTGAATCGGTTTGCCCCGGCTTGCCTACGCGCCCCTGATGACGTAATGCTGAGGCCGAACATGTATTTTATTACATAAGAGCATCTGTTGGTTAATTTTCAGACTTTGAGGCGCTGAAAACAAATCTAAAGTCCGTTTATCTCCGTAATCCTCAGTTTTTAGAAAGGAAAAAATTAATATTTTTTGTACGTTGAATAACATTCTATGGGAAGTGACACACACGCCACACCAGTCCCTTGCCGTGTATCGCCGGCCCGGGCCCGAGCCTCGGCGCGCGTCCGGCGAAAAACATAAGCGTCGCGATGAGTGAAGGGGGGAGAGAGGTGACGACGCACGACTCACGAGGCAGTTAGCCACGGATGTATGTACATTGTACAAATGTATATAATTGTAGGACACACGTGCGTAAAAATAAAAAAGCGAATTTGATTTCCGATTACAAGCTTTACCCGATACCCACACATTCAGATCGTCAATTTAAAATTTAGACTATAAAAAAGAATCTAGCAACTTTTCTGAATAACATCATTGCGCACACCTATTTTTCCGAATCCTTTCCAATTTTTAGTAAAAATGACTAATCTGCCATAAATTCTAGTGTCTAATTTTACTGCATCATACAACAGGTATATTTCTTCTGAAACGATAAATAAAATAGTTGTGGAAGTCACGCACTGACAGCAGAAATTCTCCGACCGTTTTAATATATAGCGTCCTGCGCTGCGGATGTAAACTTTATTTTATATTCTTATAAAAACGACTAATTAGCAATTACATAAAAAAATCGGGTAGGCTCAAGTTCGATTGAGTTGTCAGTTGAGTAGGAGTGTAGGACTAAGACTTGCAGATTGGAGAGTAAAGTTGAGCTAGTCAAGTATGGTTTCTAAGCGTTTATTTCATGCGGGTGTGCTGCCGTGTTTAACTCATTGTCAGTCTATCTCGGCAACTGTGAGTGCAACACAACGAATTTGGTAAAGAATGTTTAAAATGTTTAGCTTAAAACAACGCAAAATGTTCTTCGTATATTCGAACAGATCTTGTCGAGAGCTTCACAGCGATACCTTGCACGGTTGTGTTTTATTGACCGTTTCCGAGACAAGCCAAGATAAACGAAGTCAAACGTGACCGAACATCCATAAATATTGCACCGTTTCCCCGGGCACTCGATATTTTCCGCAATACACTAATCGATTCTTACGCTTTCATTGGTCTATTTAAACAAGTTTTTCGTTTTGTTGCAAAACATGGAGCCGCGTACCAATTTGAACTCGAATGCACATGAGGGCAGCCCGAGGCCGCATGAAAAGTTGATCCGAGGCGCAACGAACTGTTTTGATATATTAAACAGATATTGCAAAGTAGCGAAAGAAATTGATGTTATTTTTAAATCACGTGCTAATTACTCTTTAATTATGTATGCATCTGTGAAGTGTCGATTACAAAGGTGAGGGTGAAATAAAATTATAAAATAAAATCTCATTACGTTTTAAGCAGTTACACAATGGGTAATGTCAACGTTCTATGTTTGTCTATTACCTACGGTACTAGCTCCAATTACCGATGCCAACCGACGCCGCCAAGAGACCTCAGCGCCCCCTCAGACCCCATCCAGCCCCCATTTGCGGGCCGCTGTTTAACACAGGCGCTGGCAGTCTTTAAGAATATCTCGTCGGTGAATAAAGTAAAAAATATTATCAAACGCATTCAAATTACACATGATTTTTTGTTTTAGAGGTAGTGAAGGTTAATTGTTAATACATATCGAAATTGCTTTCCTTTGGGAATTGTTCATGCTGGATGTAAAAATATAATACTTGCTCATTTTTTGTTTTTTTTTCCAAATAGACATAGGCCGGTTGTTCCACCTCGCGGTAAATATCAGGATATCTGTCCGGTAGCTACCTAGAGGATAAGCCCTACCCAGCACTTACCGGCTACTTTTATACATGGGTTGTTCCTTCATATTTTATCCTCTCGGTAAAGTTATCCATACTTATGACGATTTACCCAGCCACCAGATGGCACATATACACTATTCTGCGTTAACGCGCATGATTTGAAAACGAAAACTTGAACCAGTGTACGATAAATGTAAAAGGAGACCGTCTTATATGATTGATTGATTGCCCATTGATTTATTATAATAAAAGAAATAATAAAATAAGGGAATTAGTTGCTAAGACGATAGTTGTTACGCTTCTTCCTTCTCCATCTTCTTCTTTGCGACTCCAACGACTACCGACGTGCTTTCTCGCTTAAAAAATAAAGTTTTTCTTAAATTTTTTCTTAAACTATACTTTATTTATTGTGTTATTCCGAGTTAAATTATTTCGTTGTTTATTTTTGTTTATTTGACTTTTAAATTTGCTATCACAAACAGCCTGAACATTTATGGTAAATATTCCTTTTCTGTTTCTGAACGTTTCAGCTTCGTCTCCGCCTATCAATAAAAGCAATATGACAATAATGTACATACACTTATAATTCGTAAATATAATCAATACCTGGTGATTGTATTTTAATGTGAGTGCAATCTATAGCACCAGCCACTCGAGGAAAGCGAGCGCTCTCACAAAATTGTGTTTGTATTAGCATTAAGTCGTCATTTGTAACCGGTAGCTCAATTATAATGAATTAGGGCCGCAATGCAGCTAATGCTTCGGTAACTTGGTTGATTATGCGGCACACTGTCGAATTGTGGATGCTGCCAAAATCACCAATTGCCATCTGGAACGTTCCGGAGGCATAAAAACGCAATGTCAAGAGCAATTTCAGCAATGGCGACACAGCATGATTTCTGAAAGAAAAATATATACATATATTAATCACGATTATCTTTGCATATATAGATATCGTGACCTTAATTAGCAAATCTCATAATCCGATTTTTATCGTAATATCGGATATTTGCACAATCTTTTAATAGGTTTTAAAATGTAAATTGTCAGCTAATACAGTACACAATTGTTAATTTCGGCATGCATTTTATAAAATAACCTTATAAAAGAAAGATACATTCAATATTTACCTGTCCGTCCTGCTCCTTATATTATTTTCCACAAGTGCCATAATGTTCAAGGTAGTTTGTTTGCGAAACCGAAAACGCCTTGCGAACTCGGAGTCATTATATAATTCAACAAAATTTGGACGCCGACGAACGGTATATGATACAGTTTCCGAATAACCAATACAATTTCTTGTATGCATTCCTCCTCATCGTCGTCGCCATACAACACTCGGTCATCTTGGAGATTCATTTCCATTTTTTAAACTCTAAATATTTTATTAGCGTACTTTGCGAAAACGATCTGACTCAACGAAAGCAAACTATATACTCCATATACGAATGAGATATGACTTCTACCTCCCACCTCCCACAAAACAAAAACTTAAACCAGTGTACGATAAACGTAATGGCCCGGACAGCAAAAAATATTGCAGGAATATTGCATGAATATTATTTCGCATTGCCTAAACCTTGCAGTGAGATTGCCGGAGTATTGCAGGAAAATTGCAGGAATATTCCTATATCCGCTTCTTTGCAACGTTGCGGAATATTACAGAAATCTTGCGTGAAATATTGCAGGAATCTTACCTGCAATATTGAGTCAAGGTCCCTATAATATTCCTTCAACATTGCATGCTGCATATGATTATGGTTTCACTTTATGGAAATAATTGAGGGAAATTTTATATATTTTAGAATACAAATACTATTTTTATTATACTATGAATTAAAACATACAACAAGAAATAATAATAAAACCCTAACCTATCCTTAAATTACATTTTATTTCTATTTTCACTTTGCGCGGGGTATTCTTGTTTTCGCTTGCGTCAACCACTTCGCAATTCCGTCCTCGATATCAGCTTCCCTCCATTTATTTTGGCCGACGCGACCATACAGACTTCTATAAAATAATGAATGATTATTAGGGAAAAGATTATTAATAATGTATTTATATAATATTTCAGCAATATTTGTCGGTTTCCGGGTATATATGTAAGAAACGTACTTGGAGCAAATTCGCCGTCCTTAATTTATGAAAGCATTGCTTCTGCAGGCGTCCCTTCCAGCTAAAATCGACAGCGACTTCTACATGTGGACAACTTGCACGGGCCCGTGACATTTACAAGTCGACGAGTCCGAAAAATGTCATTTAATAAGTTACAATGTACATATGTCACTGCAACATTATTGCAATATTGCGTATTTTACCCTGACATTGTAATATTACTGCAATATTGGTGCAACGTTAGCAATATTGCGCAAGGATGTAATATTCAGGCAATATTCCCGCAATATTCCTGGCTGTCTGAGGGGGGGGGGGGGGCCGTCTTATTGATGGTATTCGTTATAATTCTGCCTAATAAAATATTTTTGTTAAATAAAGAAATTATTTAAAATTATTTTATTTCCTATTGTTAACCTAATCCTAACCCAGACCGTTGCTATTTCATAATTATGTCAATATTGTAAAAATATGCTTGTGTATGCATAGATTGCTTACTGTTACACAAATAAATGTTACAAATCTTCTAAGTAAATCGTCACATAGTCTTACATGAAATTGTCAATTAATAATTTGTAATTAATTGATTTGTAAAATATTTGATATGTAGGTATAACTGCCTTGCAAACTCGGAGTCGGTTTATTGGTTAACAAAGTTTGGACGCGGACGAACAGTATACGGTTTCCGAATAACCACTATAATTTCTTCTATGCATTCATCCTCATCGTCGTCTCCATATAACACCCGGTTATCTTGAAGATTTACTCCTACTTTTGAAAACTGAAATATTTTTAATATGTAGTTTGCGAAAACGACCTAACCCAACCAAACCAAACTACTTACTATACGAACGAGAGATATAAGACTTCTACCTCCCACTGCGTGCACTTTCTACCCCCACCATATATTTATCTGTTAGGTAGTGGCTTACACGGTGGATTCGGCACCGTGTAAATTATCCGTCAGGTAGCTTCATTTACCAGGAGGATAAATTTTACCGAAAGGTGGAACAACGCAAGATTTACTTTTGTCTAGTTTTATCTGGTAACTTCGCTACGTGACACTTTACCCAGAGGTGGAACAGCCCGGTCTAATGGTTTCAATCGTTTACGAATAGTTTTCGCAAGCTGCTGTATCCATTTCGGAGTTTACGAAATCGTATTTTCGCCGTAATTAACAATTTCGGGAATCGGGTAATGTAGGTCTTGCAAGCGCCTCCATTGGCCGAAAGGAGAAGCTGACCAGATGCAAACTCTAGCGAAATAATTTTGACGTATCTCGTGTGTAATGGTCTCAATCGTTTACGAATAGTTTTCGCAAGATGCTGTATCGATTTCGGAGTTTACGAAATCGTATTTTGGCCGTAATTAACAATTTCGAGAATCGGGTAATGTAGGTCTTGCAAGCGCCGCCAGTGGCCGAAAGCAGAAGCTGACCAGATGCGGAACCTGGCGAAATAATTTTGACGTATCTCGTGTGTAATGGTCTCAATCGTTTACGAATAGTTTTCGGAAGCTGCTGTATCGATTTCGGAGTTTACGAAATCGTTTTTGGCCGTAATTAACAATTTCAGAATCGGCTATCGTGCAGCGTCGATTGGCTCCCAAGCGCCGCCGTTGGCCGAAGGGAGAAGCTGCATGATAGCCGATTCTGAAATTGTAAATTTCACGACAGCAAGGAATTTTGTTGGCATGTAGCACAAATATTACTTTTTGCTCAATTCTCGTTTTTGCTTGAGTGAACCACTTGCCAATGACGTCATTTACTTCCGCCTTTTTCAACTTATTATTGCCAACGGGCATACAGACTACTATAAAATAATAAAAGAATATTAGTGATTATTAAAAGATTATTAATAATGTATATCTGTAGGAAAATACTTTGGAATAAGTTCGCAGTCCGCAATTTTTGAAAGCTTTGCTTCTGCAAGCGGCCCTGCCAAATGAAATTTACTGCGATTCCGTCTGCAAGTACTCGGGATATTACAGCTGCTACGCACATAGTCAGCTTACCTGGGCCAACAATATTTAAGTCGACGAATCTGAAAAATTTCATGATGTTATCATGTGTACATAAAAGGCAGATCAAAAGAGCAACTAATTAATATAAGTTATAATAGAAATATTGTGAAAGCAAAAGAGTATTGCAGATCAATATGAACCAAAAAAATTGATAGTTATAGCGAGAGAGATGTGAATTCAACACAAAAAAACACCATGTATTGATTCCTTCATAGGCGAGAAAGAGTATTGTCGAATTAACGTAAAAACATGAAATAATGATTCTCTCGCGGACATGCACCAAACCTATCCTTATATATCCTTTACCTTTACCCATGCCCATGCCCACGCCCACGCCCATAGAAACTGTAATAGTACAAACATTCATCTGAATAGGCATTATACACAAATGAGCAGTGGCGTGACTTCAATGCTTTTGATGCTGACAACAACATGTTCAGGAAACCTCAGCTGTTGGGAGGAAATGTTATAGATTTTTTTTTATTATATTTTGTACCACGAAAGATATTACTTTTTTCGTTGTAGAGCAATAACGGTACTTTAGAGGAACATGTGATTAAAAAATAATTACCAATTTTCTTTTTAATTCAGGCTGTTGACGTTTGGGCTCAAATGAGGCCAAATCATCCATACTTTGCACTATGGGAACCCGCTGCAATTCATTTTCGGATGTTTCGTCCTCATCAACTTCGGCATTTTAATTTTTGGACTCCAACAAAAAATCGACTTTTGTGTACAGATCCTTTATTTGTAAAGATATCGTAGACAGCATTTTGTAAACACATTTTCGAAATCCTAAAATATGTAAAACAGAAGGTAGAAACATTGATATGAATGGTTTTTTGTTTTATTTACCAATTTCTGAGGTGTAAGGATGATGCTCCCAGTTTCCACAGGCACTGCCTTGAGCTGCAATAGTTTCAGTAGCTAAGGGATATTGGAAAAAGATGAGAGACATTTGCAATAATCATGATTATTATGAATACACTCCAATAATATGAAGCTTACCTCCATGGCTATGTAAAAAGCGGTAGGGGGTTCATTCTCATCATATGCAATGAACGTCAAACCCCCAGGTGTTGATGAATCGAATAAGGGTTCAAGCATTACAGGTGTAATTAGTAGATTGGTTAATGTACTCTCCGCTCGTCTGTGAATGTGTCGTCATATGTTGATTTTTTCTTGGGTTTTTAGATATGGACTCCATACTCTCTTCTTCCGAAGATATGACCCTTTTAACCTTAGCCCTCCTTCGGTTTTTTAAGGCCGCAGCTAACTCATATTCCAAGAGCTCATCAGAATAGAAAACATCTGATGTGTCCTGTGCCTCATTTAATTTTTCTTGGGCCCATGCCCAATCATCCACAAAGTATATAATTGTTTATTATTATGACATCGACAGGTCGTCTAGGTATAAAAAATATAGATATCTATATTATATATAAACACATACACACATTATTAATAATATCCACTATACATACCTGTCGACCCAAAGCAACGCTGATAACTGCACACTCCTCTGACAAGGTTTGGAGTAAAGCCTCAGAAATTATTAATTTCTCTAATTAGTTCAGCAACTTGACGTGGCCTGGCCATTTGCTTACACTTTTGTTGGCATCTAACCAACAGGTTGGAATGACTTGCAACCCATCCCTCAATTCCACGATACAATATTTTTCTTCTACTACTTGTCGATGGATGACGTGAGATACGTCAAAAGTCAAAACTACTTGGTCAGGGTATACATCTGGTCAGCTTCTCCTTTCGCCAACGGCGGCGCTTGCGAGCAAATCAACGCTGCACGATAGCCGATTATGAAATTGTTAATTACAGGCAAACTACGATTTCGTAGGGCCGTATTCACGTACTGCGCTTAGGCCTCCGCGGACGCTTAGGCCAGGCTTAAGCTGTGCTCCCGCATTGTTGTGATTGGCTTAAGCCTGGCCTAAGCGTCCGCGGAGGCCTAAGCATAGTACGTGAATACGGCCCTTAAACTCTGAAATCGTTACAGTGCCTTGCGTAAACTATTCGTAAACGATTGAGACCGTTAGAGATGAGATACGTCAAAATTATTTCGTCACTCTATGTCCGCAGACCGATTCTCGTCTCTGCCAACGGCGGCGCTTGCGAGCTGCACGTTAGTCGATCCTCAAATTGTTAATATCGAGCAAAATACGATTTCGTAAACTCCGAAATCGATACAACAGCTTGCGAAAACTATTCGTAAACGATTGAGACCGTTGCACACGAGATACGTCAAAATTATTTCGCCAGAGTTTGCATCTGGTCAGCTTCTCCTTTCGGCCACTAGAGGCGCTTGCAAGATCTACATTACCCGATTCTCGAAATTGTTAATTACGGCCAAAATACGATTTCGTAAACTCCGAAATTGATACAGCAGCTTGCGAAAACTATTCGTAAACGATTGAGACCATTACACACGAGATACGTCAAAATTATTTCGCCAGAGTTTGCATCTGGTCAGCTTCTCCTTTCAGCCACTAGAGGCGCTTGCAAGATCTACATTACCCCATTCTCGAAATTGTTAATTACGGCCAAAATACGATTTCGTAAACTCCGAAATCGATACAGCAGCTTGCGAAAACTATTCGTAAACGATTGAGACCGTTGCACACGAGATACGTCAAAATTATTTCGCCAGAGTTTGCATCTGGTCAGCTTCTCCTTTCGGCCACTAGAGGCGTTTGCAAGATCTACATTACCCGATTCTTGAAATTGTTAATTACGGCCAAAATACGATTTCGTAAACTCCGAAATCGATACAGCAGCTTGCGAAAACTATTTGTAAACGATTGAGACCATTACACACGAGATAAGTCAAAATTATTTCGCCAGGTTCCGCATCTGGTCAGCTTCTGCTTTCGGCCACTGGAGGCGCTTGCAAGATCTACATTACCCCATTCTCGAAATTGTTAATTACGGCCAAAATACAGCTCCGTATAGTTAGCACCCCCAACTCAACCGATATGAGTTTTAATAGTTGCAATCGTTTGAAGGTCGTTTGATAGTGTTTGATAGTCCAAAATAAACGTTTGATAGTCAATCGCTTATTTTTAATTAAAGAAACAAATTTCTAGGGGAATTTTTCGTATAGTTAGTACCCTCATGGTCGCAAATTTGATTTTAAACTATACCAGTTGATGTAAAATCGTTTGATAGCGTTTGATAGTCCAATACAAACGTTTGATAGTTAGCCGTTTGCTTGTAATCAAAGAAATAAGTGTCTAGGGGAAATTTTGTCGTAGGCATTTCATTATTAATCTACGAAAACAGATGTAAAAACGTTTGATAGTGATTGATAGTCGGGTATAAACGTTTGATAGTCCGGTGCAGACGTTTGATAGTTCTTTGTTTATTCATAAATAAGGCCGTGTTCAGAAATTGGCTGACAGTACTGTCAGTACTGACGCCAGTGATCCCAGAAGGGGCATCCTGCCGCACACAGAGACGTAGTATGCGTGCCAATCGAGTGGCGCGTAGCTCCCACGGACACGACGCATACTATTTCTCTCTCTTCCCCCACCACGCGTGCCGCATGCGGCAGGATGCCACTTCTGAGATCACCGACTGACGCTGGTTTTACTGAAAAATAGTCATTCTGTTTTACTGACAGTGCTGCCGAACGCGTTTTCCAGTAGATGTCCGACAAAATGGTAGTACGTTACAGTCTCGTCAGCCATACTGAAAAGCATTTTTGAACGGAAATCTAGTACTGACAGTACTGTCAGCCAATTTCTGAACACGGCCTAAAGAAACAAGTTTCTGGGGGAATTGTTGCCAGCAAACTGACGGTGCCAGCAAACGAAGAACTATCAAACGTCTGCACCGAACTATCAAACGTTTGTACCCGACTATCAATCACTATCAAACGATTTTACATCTATTTCCGCAGATTAATAATGAAATGTGAGAGTATGCCTACGACAAAATTTCCTCTAGAAATTTGTTTCTTTAATTATAAATAAACGTCTAACTATCAAACGTTTGTATTGAATATCACCCACTATCAAACGATTTTACATCTACTGGCGCAGATAGAAATTTAATTTTTCACAAAAATTTCGACAAACATTCCCCTAGAAACTTGTTTCTTTAATTATAAATAAACGACTAACTATCAAACGTTTGTATTGAATATCATTCACTATCAAACGATTTTACATCTATTGGTATAGATAATAATTAAATTTCTCACAAACATTTCGACAAAAATTCCACCAGAAATTTGTTTCTTTAATTATAAATAAACGACTAAGGCCGGGCTGTTCCACCTCTCGGTAAAGTGTCAGGTAGCGAAGTTACCAGATAAAACTAGACAATAGTAAATCTTGCGTTGTTCCAGCTTTCAGTAAAATTTAGTACCGTATAGTTAGCACCCCCAACTCAACCGATTTGAGTTTTAATAGTTGCAATCGT
This sequence comes from Priocnemis perturbator, assembly GCA_963942575.1. NCBI lineage: Eukaryota > Metazoa > Arthropoda > Insecta > Hymenoptera > Pompilidae > Priocnemis > Priocnemis perturbator. The sequence continues at coordinate 60,083 of CAWWDK010000140.1, read as the reverse complement.
TTGAAGGTCGTTTGATAGTGTTTGATAGTCCAATACAAACGTTTGATAGTTAGCCGTTTGCTTGTAATCAAAGAAATAAGTGTCTAGGGGAAATTGTTGTCGAAATTTTTGTGAAAAATTTAATGTTTATCTGCGCCAATAGATGTAAAATCGTTTGATAGTGAATGATATTCAATACCAACGTTTGATAGTTAGTCGTTTATTTATAATTAAAGAAACAAGTTTCTGGGGGAATTGTTGTCGAAATTTTTGTGAAAAATTTAATGTTTATCTGCTCCAATAGATGTAAAATCGTTTGATAGTGATCTCATTTCTTTTCTAATCCTTACTTCCACAGCGTGGGGCAGTAACTCTGTCCAACTTCAATATCTCCGTCGTTCAAAGTGGACAGAGGTATTGCCGCACGCTGTGTGATTATTATCATAAAATGTGGTATAATAGGGCTATAGGCGACGGTCCACGTTAAAAAACCAAACGCGCTAGACGTGGCACCTCATGGGTGGCGTGGAACTCCACGTATCTGAAATTATATAAACTACAACCTTACATACGCATTTGCATTTGTCGGGTGCAGCGTTGCACTTTTCAATAGAATGAAGTCTCGTAGAAGATAGATATTATGATCCCATTGAACCCTTTCCTTTATAATTTTGTCTAATACTTACCGTTTACAGGAAAAAAGCTGACTAGCGCAACCTGTGGACCCTGTACATGTGCATTTAAAAGTAATACATATCGTACAATTGGTTGCAAAATAATGACGAATAAATGACATTGGAAAAGTCAGTTATAGTCCCGGGGAAATAATTTGCAGTAGGTACGTAAAATACGCGCTCAGAATGGTTTGACTTTTCAGATATTTCAATTAGTCGGGAGCGGCACAAAGTGAGTTTCGGTTTTCCATTGACAGAGTTTTTGCTATTATTGTCGTCTTTTATCATGCCTTCTTCGACAATACGCACGTTGCGACATTTCGTGGGCAGAATGCGACAATGGACGTACATATGGATTACAGTATGCACGGTGCATTGCCAAAGAAGGAACACCTTCTTCTTTCTCGAAATGGGGATAGCGTTGTTAAACTAAGCGTGCGTAGTAAGAAAAAGGTTTCAAATCAATGTGATGGGACTTGATGAGAACTGTTAGAATATATGCACAATTTGGTCACCTTCTATTTAGAAAACAAATGATAAAGAACAACTCATAGAAACATTCGCACCGTCGGCGTCGTCGCGTCGGGTCAAGCAAATTCTTCCTGACGTAAGTTGTCGTGTGTTAAAATCGCGTGTTAGTACGATCCCTCAGAACGTTCTAGTGCAAGAAGCTCCTGTTACTTGTTTCACGGTTAATGCATAATACGCAATAATTGAGATTTATTATATACTTTCTTATTTATTACTACCATAGAAAGATTAATGTTACTGAAACCAAAATTTATGAAATATATATTTTGCCCATATCTATTATAAACCAATACGACACATCTATTCCGTTGACAAAATATTAAAAACTATCCGTAGTAAGTACTAAAATATTTGTAAATGAATGTCGTTTGTTGTCGTGTGATATATAATTAAAAGAAAAAATTGTTTTGTGAAAAAAATTGAACCATGACTGGGCGTGAACGTACGAAAAAAACCAACGCGTCGACGAGCGACGATGAGTACGACGAATCAATCCCAAACTCTCCTCGATTCACTTTTCTCTGCATCGCGCTCTGCTCAGCGCGGTGGTGCCCCATTTGCCTTCCGGCTGAAAGAACGCAATGGTACGGGCGATGCCTTATGCGCAATCTGGCACCACTGTCACCGGTCTGTGTGCGGAACGAAGACGCGACGCCGCGACTGCATGTCGAACAAAGACGCAACGCGCGTTGCTGGTTGAAAGGGGACGCATCATAGTTCCGTCCTTGCGTCCTCACGGACAAGCACGCACACTTGCCGAGGTTTCCCCCACCCAAAAAACTGCAATGGAGTTTTCGTGCCAGATCTGCTATCACTGGATCCCGTGCTGGCTATGTGAAGCCAATTGAATGGTGGAGTCACAGACGGTCCTGCAGGGAACTACAAAAGTTACTAGGATTATATATATGTTGGTTTCCAAATCATTGTACTCGCAACGTGCCCAATACACAAATTAACGCACGTTTTAATATGAATTATTTATGATATTAAAGTAATAGTGTAATATAAAATAGTATATATATATATAAGTAATAGTATATCTAATACGGTACTTTTTATTATGTTTGAAGGATTATATTAAAGTAAATTCATAATAACACTGTAATAAATTTATTAATCCTATTATAATTCACCTAAATATACATCAAATATCAGTGACATATGTGAAGTACATTTTAGTTTACAAACAATGGTATTTATTCGCGTCGTCAAATCAATAAAACGTATCCTATCCATATAAACTGACAGAATATTCAAAAGCTGCCTAACGCGATCTCGCTTGTATGTATGGCGAAGTAGTATTCACCTCTGAATGCCTCTTCCTCACGATATCCAGGCCACATGTCCGGATAGCATATGTGTATTTCCCCCGGATATTCGTTATGTGGGTATTGATTGTCCTTGCGATTTTTCGAAGATGTCATCATGCTAAGTGGGTTCATACAAAATTGTTTTAATAATGTGAAGAACGGATGAAAATTATATTGACAGTCAATAGCTAAAAATATAAAAATACACGTACCTCAGATCAATTGTTTCATAACATACATGACTTTTGCCGTCCATGTTACTTCCAGTCACCAATATGGGGCCAGAACAATTTAGTGCTCAGGTCATTCTTGATAATATAATATAGGCAATGAAGCTGTAATATGAAGCCATTTATTACATTGAAACTTCATACCAAATCCAATGCCCTGAACAGGGACCAACCCACCATAGCAGCAACAAAATTTTACATTTGTTTCCAACACCAAGTTGAACAGCGGAATCAGGAAAAGAATTGTATACATAATGTATAATGTAGGATTGCCCTCTTCTGGGTTGAGAATGGAATGAATCAATATATTTCATCCCTTACATGTTTCAAAACAATTAGTTTCCTCATCAGGATTCTATAACATACAAAAGTGAACTAATGTAAATGTCTATTACATTTTAGTTGTAGATCTAGTGGATGTATCCTATTGTGGTGGTACTCACGTAAATTGATATAGGATGCGGTATTGAGATGGTATGTTCCAAAGTTTAGCCAATTTTTCCCATATGATTCTTTCAATTTTTTCACATTGCACAGTGTCTAAAAGCAAATCAGTACGTTGAAGAAACCATGGCCAGAAATATGCGAAGCTTACATAATTTTTAACATTTCTTACATTGTAAAATTTTAACTCTCCAAGATCTGACACATTTCTGCAGTTTAATTTTTTAATATTAACTAATCTCACCTGTCTTCGCCAATCGCTGATTGGGTTAGGATCGTTTCGTTTCACGTTTGAACAATATTTTGGAAGCTTTCTAATACAACACATACTTACGGATGAATATATTTATGTCAAAGTATATGATTCGATGTCTCCCAAAAAGTGTTTGTGGTGTCGGTATGTTTACCTTTAGCAGAGTGAAGGGCCGGCATTAAACGTTTCAACCCCACAGATAGCAATTTTTCTTAAGAAAACGGGGGCGCACCGAAGAAAAAAAATGTTGCAGAACAATTTTCAGAGCGCGGCACCCTACAAGGTACCCACTTCGCCGAATAATAGGCCCGGCACTATACGTAGTACCCTGCAGGACCGTTTGTGACTCCACCGTTCATATTGGCTTCATTCCCCAGATCTTGATCTCGCATCCATTGTATAGAGATCAGTGCATAGCATGCATAGCCAGAACGGTGTTACGGTCGCCCCGAGAAACCTCTACTAGAGCAACACCATGGGCATGTGGTGAGGCGTTCGCCCAGAACTCCGGCTCACCCCCCGGACCGACTCCAAGTCGGGACCCGCAGGGCTCAGCGACGTCGCCGAAGCCACCGACGTGGCACGGCCCTAGAAACAACGGCAGGCGAAGCGGCGGACACGAGATACGGCGTTAGAAGGAAAAACGGGCGCACCACCCGTAACAAGGCAAGGAGGAAGTAAAGAAAGTCAAATGGGCACAGCCCACGAACCAATCAACCGACGCAACTGCGGAGTGAACGAAAGGAGGGGGCCTGTTCGAAGCTCCAATCAAAGTGTTTCCTAATCTGAGTTATTGCTGCGACCGTGACCCTCCGTGTACCTCAGCTGTTTTTAAAAAGACGTTTGTGTACCTATCGAGATCCCGTCATCGTTTACCCACATGCATCCGTGCAAATACCTATTGTACCGACAGCGATAAGAATATGGGCTTGTTTGTCTTTAATTTCTCTATAAGGGAGCCTGCGTGCTTCAAGATGCCCTCGCGAATTATCCATGAAGAACATATTATCCTCGGCAATAGAACGGAAAGCTTTTATGGGCTTGTTTATTCCTTAAAACTAGTATAAAAGGGAGCCTGCGTTGCTCCACAAAGTCAGTTCTTCTACATCTTTCGCCGTGCGTAAAAGTTCAGTTTCTCTACATTTTTCGCTGCGCATAGAGTCAGTTCAGTTCTTCTACAATTTGCGCCGTGCGTCAAGTCTCTGCGTTGGTCGTTCGTACGTCTAGCTTGTTCGGAACAGTTAAAAGTCGCTACTCGAGCACCAACCTGTGAGGTACAGAGGTAACATAATTTACCACGATACCTGCTTGCATCACCGTATGCACATTTTTGTATTGTTAGCCTAAGGAAATATACATATATATATATTTTTAATATATATATATACTTGTACCACCCCATCATTCTCCAATGGCTACGCACCTATCCTCAAAACAGGTATAAGACCTCTTATTCTCAAAAGATAGAGCGAGTCGGGTGGAATTCCCTTTTTTAAACTTGCAGCTCATTTTATCATCATTGCAACACGTTCGAGAGTCGACCACCACTGCATCGATTATTCTCGATTCTTCTACGAGTTTCAGCTCTTCACCTCCAACAGGCGAATCCACAGGAATACGACAAAAACCGGTGACCAAGGGGTCAGAAATTCCGTAAGAAGGGAATTCATCCAAATTCCCCACGGGACTCCACGCCGGGTCGTAACATAATTTTGGTGGCAGCGGTGGGATTCTGCCTGTTACCGGAAGCATAGAAAAATCTTGCATATTTTCCGGAAAGGGGAAGAAAGAGAGAATAAAAAATGCCGATTACACCAAAAGAAGGAATTGATGTCGCTGGATCAGCAAGCTCGCAAGTGCAGACAAGGCAACAGGCGAAAAGTGCACCAACAGGGGAAATGCCCATTAAACCACCACCACAAGAACCCCCGGTATCAGAACAATTCGAAACATTCATAGTTCCACAAGTTACACTGAAAGATGCGGTGGAAGCAGTACCGTATTATGATGGAAGGGCAGACACCTTCCGATCCTTCGCTGAAGGATGCAGGAACGCCAAGGATATGGTAGCACCGCGGATGGAGGCAAACTTAGTAAAACTGATTCGCATGAAATTACGGGGAGCACCAAAAGACAATATAGAGGGAAATCCTTTTCGCACTGTAGAGGAACTCATTGCATATTTGGAAAAAATATTCTCGCCCCCGCAATCCGTACCCAGGCTGTACGGACAATTGAGTCGATTACTGCAAGACTCTGCAGAGAACGTCGCTACCTACGGCACTCACACCATGCGACTGGTAAAATTAATAAACGAAACACAGAAGAAAACGTCACGTTTAGGCAACGCGGCAGATGGAGGAGACTTGGAATTTGAAGCCATCAGATGCTTTGCGCGCGGGTTAAAGAAAGGCATACACATTAACCCAAACGCCTATGCCAACCTCGCCTTAGCCATACGTGGAGCAATAGAAGCGGAATCAGAGAAACAACAGTATGACGAGCTCCATGGCACCTATCCGTTGGAAAGGAGCATCACCAGATGGTCACGATTTCAGCAAAACGATCCGAAAGAGGATCTTCGTCGACCTCCACCGCCTCGCCGCAATATCAACCGAGTAGAATGGCAATTACAGCCGTGCTCCCACTGCAGAAAGCCAGGGCATTCTAAGGAAAAATGCTGGGCGAAATACGGAAAACCGGCAGATTGGGAAGAAAAACAATCAGTAGTATGCCAATACTGCCGCAACAGAGGACATACCATCTGGGAATGTCAAAACAAGATGTACGCCGAGAGAACAGGCCGACCGAATCAGGGAAACGGGCCGTTCCTCTCGAATACGGGCGCCAATCGGGAGGCACCAAGGAGGAGTGTCGCCAGAATGAGGACAAACCCGACGACTCCAGGATCCGAATAGTCAATAAAACAAACATTGACTCCCCGTCTGTGAGAATCAACCACCCAGACGGGATACAATTAAAATTATTATTAGATTCGGGATCCGAAATTAACATCGTGAAGGAGGAATTGATAGCGCCAGAGTCAGAGATAAACACCTCTGAAGCATGCCGATTTTCGGGCATTACAAATGGAAATACCCGAATATTGGGTACTGTGAACATCGAAATTCTAGATCACATAATACCTTTCCATGTTGTTGGAAACGATTTCCCAATAGCTCACGACGGAATTTTAGGATCTCCGTATTTTATGGAAACACTCGCAACAATCAACTACAAAAGGCATTGTCTAACAATTCAACAAAGAGAAATACCATTCTTTGGACAGAATTTAATTAATCTACCACCGCGCTCCAAGCTTCAAATATGCATCTTGTTAACAGAAGACTTGCCCCCAGAAAGATACATGAAAAGGCTAGACATCGGAGGGCCAAAAGTGTATATCGGGGAAGTGATCGTCAAGAATCACAACGGGAAGGGTTACCTGCAGGCTATCAATACCATGGAAAAGTCCGTGCTGCTCACCTTCCCATCTGTGAAATTAAAAGAAATCGGTATCGTAACGTCGCAACCTGCATGCCAAGAATTTCAAAAAGATGCCGTAAGCACGGGGACAGAATTGCCTCGCCAGGATCTACTACAATTAGAGGATGCCGTCAGCACGAGGACGGAATTGCCTCGCCAGGATCCAATACAATTACAGAAGGATTTCGTAAGCACGAGGACGGAATTGCCTCGCCAGGATCCAATGCAATTACAAAAGGATTTCGTAAGCACGAGGACGAAATTGCCTCGCCAGGGTCCCGTACAATTTCAAGATTCCGTAAGCACGAGGACGGAAGTGCCTCGCCAGGATCAAAATAAACTTCGCAATCTTACAGGCATGCAGATAGACGTATTACCTCATCAAGAGCAGGAACAGGAAGAGGAAATTTCGCCAATAGCGAGATGCGACTGCGACGAATCACGACTCAACGAGTCCGTTACTATTACGAAGAACGCGCAGGAAAGCGCCATATCAACGGGAGTGGATACGATAAAGAAATTGAACATGATAAAGAACAATCGCGCAAAGTATCCAGCAGGGAAGCAGGATGAATTGATCCCTTTACTACGCCTCGACCATCTGAATCAAGAAGAAAAGAGGAAACTGCTTCAGTTAATATCAGAATTCACTGACTGTTTCCATTTACCCGGCCAACCACTACGTTCAACGAACAAGGCGCAGCATAAAATCCACACAACGGATGAAATTCCGATCAACACCAAGCAATATCGGTTCCCACCCATACACAGGGAAGAAATTCACAAACAGGTAACCGAAATGCTGGAAATGGGAGTAGGCCAACCGTCCGTTTCACCTTATAATTCACCGCTTTGAATTGTACCAAAGAAGGCAGATTCCAAAGGAAATAAACGTTGGCGTTTAGTAATCGACTTTCGTTCATTAAACGAAAAGACCACGGGAGACGCTTATCCACTGCCAAATATAACGGAAATTTTAGACCAATTAGGAGGCGCCAATTATTTCTCAGTATTCGATTTGGTCTCGGGCTTTCATCAGATTCCTATGGGCGCGGAAGATAAACAAAAGACGGCGTTCTCAACTCCACATGGGCACTACGAATTTAATCGCATGCCATTCGGTCTAAAAAACGCACCTGCAACCTTCCAGAGACTGATGGATCAAACGCTTACAGGATTACAAGGAACAGAGATGTTTGTCTATTTAGACGACATCGTAATCTACGCTAAATCTCTGGAGGAACACGAAATCAAATTCAGGAAATTACCTCAGCGGTTGAGACAGGCAAATCTCCAGCTACAACCCGACAAATGCGAATTCTTACGAAAGGAAGTTACATATTTAGGACATATAATAACTGAAGAAGGCGTATTGCCAGATCCAAGAAAAACGGAATCAGTACGAAACTTTCCATTACCTAAAAATGCTAAGAACATCAAACAATTTTTGGGACTCACCGGGTATTACAGGAGATTTATAAAAGATTTTGCGAAAATAGCCAAACCATTAACACAGTTACTGAAGGACAAGGTTCCGTTCCTTTGGGAACCTCAGCAGCAATCAGCCTTCGAAACACTCAGGAACCAGCTGTGTGAAAAACCAATACTACAATACCCGGACTTCTCTAAGACGTTCAACGTAACAACAGACGCATCAGGTTACGCGATCGGCGCTGTGCTTAGCCAAGGGGAGATAAGCAATGACCTACCCATCTCATACGCGTCACGAACACTACAGGGAGCCGAATTGAACTACTCGACTATAGAAAAGGAATTACTCGCTATAGTTTACGCAGTAAATTATTTTCGACCATACACATATGGCAGAAAATTCACGCTTATCACCGACCATAAACCTTTAATGTGACTTCATCGCGTAAAGGATCCTACGTCGCGACTACTTCGATGGCGATTCAAACTCGCGGAAAACGAGTACGACATAATTTACAAGGAGGGAAAAGCTAATAGCAATGCCGACGCACTGTCTAGAAACCCGCCGGAGAGCAAGGTGTTACCACTTAAATATCTCCCGTCAACAGCCAACGAGGAGAAGGAAACTGCTGCGATTGCAGACCCTCAGCCATCCACTTCCCGCGCAAACCCGCATTCAATAATTTATGACGAAGAAATCTCTTCCGACACGGAAAGGGAGTAAGCAGAGAACCGTCCGCTGGACACGATACGGGAAGACACTGATGAGGATTCCCAGGAGGACCACCCCGCAAAACTAATTATATCAAAACATAATATTTTAATGCAAAAAGGAGCAATATTATGCTTCACCGACACAAGAGGCAGTCCAATAGACGAGGGAACTCGCATGATATTCAAAGATCGCTCGATCAATCTCACCGGAAATCAAGATTTGAACAGACTAGGAGATAGAAGCAATCTCTTCATAATTGTGATCCAAAATCGGAACGACTTGGAAAGATCGCTTAAAACTGTGAAAGCACAATTGGATCAAGGGGGACACACACTAGTCTCCATGTATCAATCCCGTGAGGGATTATTAACAATTAATTGGCAGACCGTAGAGACATTGCTTAAGGAATACCTCAAGGGAATTACCGTCTTACTTTGCACCAACGAGATTACAATACCGGAGCGAGATCAAGGGATCAAATACCGGATATCACAAGGGATGTCACAAGGGAATAGCGAAAACATACGCCCGAATTAAACAAAATTTTTATTGGGAAGGAATGAAGAAGGATGTGTCAGATTTCGTACGTCTATGCATTAGCAGCCAGAAGAAGAAATTGACTCGTGCAAAAACAAGGCAGCCGATGCTCATCACAGATACATCACCGGAACCATTCTACAAAATATCATTGGACATTGTTGGACCTTTCAGAATTACCAGGAAAGGGAATAAATATTTGCTAACAATGCAGGACAACCTGACCAAATTTTCCGTGGCCGTACCTTTGACTGACGCAACCGCACGATGCATAGCCGAAGCCTTCGTAAGAAACTTTATCTGCCAACACGGGACCCCTCGATACGTGCTGACCGACCAGGGGACCGCCTTCATCGGTTCATTCATGAAAGCGCTAACGAAGGTGTTGGGTATTAAACAGCTACAAACAACAGCCTTCCACCCGCAATCGAATGGATCGCTCGATAGAAGCCACCACGTGCTCGTCAAGTATCTAAAGCACTTCATAAATAGTCACAGGGAGTGGGACGATATCATGGACCATTGTATGTTCTCTTATAATACCAGCGTGCATGAGGCAACGCGTTTTACACCCTACGAGCTAGTGTATGGAAAAGAAGCACGACTCCCAATATGCCAACCGAACGCCAAGTCTGAAACATATCCGGAGTACGTAAACAGTTTAACTGATACCATGCATAACGTACAGGAGATGGCAAAAACTAACCTACAGCATGCCAAAGAAAGATCCAAAAATTATTACGACCGACGACAAAATGCTCGCAGCTTCAAAATCGGAGATTGGGTGTATCTACAGAAGAATCAGAAGAAGAGTAAATTTGATGATCAGTACGAAGGCCCTTATGAAATTATAAGAGTATTTAATAACGGAAACATTAAAATTCAAATAAGGTATACTGAAAGAGTTGTCCACCCGAATCGACTCAAACTCGCTCATGAGCACTATAGACAATAACTGATCCCTCCAATCATTTCAGGCTCTCTGGCATGTTCAGCTCTTGAACATGATAACCACGATAACCGCGCTTATAGCTTATGACTGCGGATCACCCAACATGAATATCACTACCCTCTCGCTTCTCTCGATAGGAGATTGTAACATTCCTAATGTTGAACCAACAGTGACGGAAACATACGTACAGCTACTACAGTTATCTGAATTCTCGAATACACATGTAAAGCAATGTCGAATCGAAGTTGACAGGACCATTTTCCACTGCGGAATGCACTCCCACATCACACTCGTCAGCAATGGACGAACTGAGTATGTGATGGAAATGAGCGCTGAAGCATGCCTCAAGCTGCATATTACGGGAGTATTGAATCTTGGATCCCATACTACCATCACCGGAATAAAATCGAATGAGACGGTCACCAGATCAGCTACTATCGCCGGGAGAATTTCTATGAACGGCGATTGCAAAGGAGTGGAATACTCCGACCCTCACGGTGCATGAAGTGATGTGGTCGTTCAGGCCATAATTCGCATCACGCTGAGAGATTACACCGCGACAACTCGGCCAGACATAAACAAAATCATATTGAACTCCGGCACGCAGTGCTCGCTATCGGACGGAAATTGCATGGACATGGAAGGGGGAAACACCTTCTGGGCCCCCATCCCCTTGGATCACTGCAGATTTAATAGCTATGACGTGTTATACGAAGGAAAGGCGAATAAGATTTATGAAAATGGCACAACCTCGCGTATCTCACAGGAAGTATACGCAATAACAACCGACGACATCACCTTTGCATTAGCCAAGAAGAGCCAACTAACGCTGTGTAATTTTATACTCAGCAGAACTGAACACCCAAAACTTTTTATTCTGGAAACAAGAAAAGGCGAGTCCTTCCCAACGCACCGACCAACAGCAGTAAAAAATTTGGACATCTTCACATATGTAAACAGTAAATTTGTCTATTTAGAAAAACATATGGGAGGTCAAATGAAAGCCCTGTATACAGATGTACTTATGCAACAATGTAATTTGGCAAAACAGATGCTGGAAAACGCATTGACTATAGCTAAAGTAATGTCAGAGGATTTCGCACTCCATATTATGAAGGGCCCTGGCCATATGGCACTGGTATCAGGAGAGGTGATCCATGTAGTGAAATGCGTGCCTACAATGGTGAAAAGACGAGAAACTACCGAGTGTTATCTACAACTTCCAGTATATAAAGGGAACATGTTTCTGTTCATGGCTCTGTTACGTCCCAGCGTAACTTTTAACTTATTTGCCTAGTATTTTCCTTGTTCTTGCTACTCCGATCTCCGGTTGCGCCTATACTTGTATATTACGGCGTATGCCTATCGCAGCCGGCGTACCGTTAGAGTATTAGAGTTAAAATCATGTCATTTTCCTTTTACTCCGGGCTTCGTATGCGCCTATACTTGTATATTACGGCGTATGCCTAGCCCATGCGTGGTACCGTCGAGCGGTAACTTCAAGTAGAATATTCCTCGCCTTGGAATCACCGTCGTCCCCACCCAATATACCGACTCATGACAATATATATATATGTAGCATAAGGAACGAATGCGTGTACGCGGTATGCAAGTGTGAGTGTATAGACTTAAGGTTAGCGACGAGTTTCCGCTTAAGAATATAGTTTATCCTTTTCTCTCTCTTTTCATTTACTAATTGCGCCACTGTTAGGCATCGCTGCGGAGCAAGACTATTTTTCGTTATCATTAATTCCACCGAAGCGTGCGCTTGAGAGTTACTAAGTTCCTACGTGCCGAGATCGACTTGCACTCATAATAAAATCTGTTAATTAGAGAAAGAGACTAACGAAGAAAACCAGCGTCTCACTGTACATAGCCAGCCGAATGTTTGTATATATCGTCGACCGCTATGTGGCCGATTCTGTGAGAGGAGCCTAAAAACTTCCTCTGAGCCAGCCTAGGCACCACCTCGAGACGCGATCATCGTCGCAGTTGGCTGTATAGTCGCGAGGTGCGTAGTCCTCTGTCCGAGGATATCTTAGTTTATTCTTTGTGAGCTAATCTGTGCAAATTCTTACAGTTTAATCAGAGACTCATTGATCCTCGTTAAATCGTAGTGTTAAAATCTAGCTATTAATAAGAGCAAGGACTCATATTTCTTTTGTTTTTCTTTTTGGTTTCGAATTCTAATCTAGAGTGCGAATAGTGCGATCCGCGTTATTTCCGGCACGTGGTCGGCGAATTGCGCCGAGCCCGTTAGCATATAAGTTTCATTTATAAAGAACATTATATTATTATCCTAAGCAACACTTCCGCACAAGTCTTCTCTCGGTGAGGAATTGGTATTGTATTTAGACTGATTTAAACATCTAGACCGGTCTGACGAGTCTCTTCGCGAGTAACATCTACAGCTCCGATAACACGAGAGCTTAGGCCATCTCAAGCCTAATCGTATATTAATACCTTTTTACGATTCGAAGGTATTCATCGTAATAGCGCATACGAATTTCCACCGACATACAACCGAACTAAGAGCGAGAGCGAGAGAGAAAGAGTAACACAGCGAGCGACATACCATCGAGCGAGCGTATATTAATACCTTTTTACGATTCGAAGGTACTCATCGTAATAGCGCATACAAATTTCCACCGACATACAACCGAACTAAGAGCGAGAGCGAGAGAGAGAGAGTAACACAGCGAGCGACATACCATCGAGCGAGCGTGAGAGAGAGAGAGAGAGAGAGAGAGAGGTCAAAGATTGTCTGAGCGTTTCCAGCAGCACGGTAAGAATATTCCAATTAACCAGCTAGATCATGATTTCTGGCCCGACTCTTGCCCCCAGTACATGTATTACGGGAAACCTAGGGCAATAGTTGTAGAGGCGATCTCGTGCCGTGTGCTCTGAGCGCTGGGCGATCGAAAACTGTTTTATTCTACGAGAATACTCTGTATCAATTATATGACGAATATCACGCGTAAAACGAGCTACTTCGTTCAAACCACGATTATACCACGCGTTGCATACCGGCGAATTGTACTACCGAACATTGCGTAATAGTTAGGCTTTCTGTTTCTTATTATACCAATACTCCGATTCAAGACCGAACATTGTACCCATTGTTAGAAACGTGGAATTGATGTTAGCAGTGTGATACTCCTTCTTTCTGTGTATATATGTATTTGATTCTATATTTCTGTTTCTTTATACCCACTTCTAACCGTGGAATTGGTGTCAGAAGTCTGCTTTCAAATCAAATCACCTTTGTATCTGCACCTGAACTGTCATCAAAGAATATACACTTTGCTTTTTCACACTATATCCGATTTATCCTTTTATTTTCTTTGCATGCGCTATAACTAACATTATCTGTACTGGAATACAACACGTAACAACTCAGCAACCTGTACGGGTTGATAAGAGAGAGAATCCTATAAGTCCTGCAGATCGAGTAGATTGATTTCGTCTTCGCGTCATTATTCTATTCGGTCATCGATATAAACATATAATCATCTTTTCGGTTTATATCCTTTAGTTTTAAGTATTCACGCGTTGCTCCCGGGCGGAACGGTCGACCGCTCGAACACACACAGTTCCATCCTTGACAATCTTTAGATCGACTTATCGCGACGCCCGGACGTAACAGCTCCTAAAAGCCATATTCTACTGAATACGGGAACCCAGGTTGACTGCAACCCCTATATTCCATTAATGTATTATTTGGATGGCGTATGGTACAAAATAACGCCCTCAGCTACCTCGGCAGTGGCACCCAACGAATTACAGCCAGCGGTAATGCAATCATGGATCTATACGAATCCCGCCGAACTAGCAACATCAGGGATTTACTCCACGCAAGATCTCGAACAGCTAAGGAATCATATAATGTTTCCAGCCGAAAGACCTGCCGTACTAAATACCATAGCTAGAGGAATGTCTGGACAAAAGGTAAATATGTAAGGCATATCTCTGATATATATGTTTGATGAAAAAACCTTCGAGGAAATAGCTTCCTCCACCTGGTCCAGAATATGGCAATGGTTTACGTGTTTCGGTACCTTCAGTGCAGGATTATTCGGAATATGGATCGCCATCAAAACAGTAAAATTTGCGATCGACACTGCACTACATGGTTACGCATTACATAACGTCTACGGGTGGGGCATACATCCGATAGGCGCTGTATGGGACTCAGTGACTAACGTCCTGATACATCTTAGGAACCGCACACCGGATGGTGACGAGTCCAGACGCCAAAACACGGTCCCACAGGCTGAGGAGGCGAACACCAGCTTCGTCCCACCGGAAAACGTAGACACCCCTACCACCACATCGGGATTCACGAGTGTTTATCCCAAGATATCACAGGAAACACGCTTTACGATAAAATCGCAGAATATACACTGCGAATAACTACACAAAGCTAATACATAAATATATAGAACTATAGGTGCGAATACGCATGTGATTACAGATGAAATATACCAGCTCAGGGGACATTGTCAGAACAATGGCTGTACAGGAATGAATGTAGATAGGCACTGGTGTGACTGGGTGCAATCACCGGGAGCGAATAACTATCTCTTAGTTTTTAGGAGCGCGGATTAAAGCGGTGAAACAATTAAGGTTCAACAAAGCCGTTTACTGTATAATGCTAATCTGTACACTATTAACACTTGTATTCACTATCTGAACAGTGGTCGAGCTTGCGCGCTCGAGGAAAACTATAATTTGGTGGTTGAGAAACACTTCTCTTGGAAAACGTAAAAGATATATGTATAGCGGTGATTCTTGGAAAACGGATATGTACTAGGCGATGTGGTAACAGCGAGTGAGCGCGGGCGCACGCGGTGTTCGATGCGTAATCCTGGCGGTCTCATGCGTGAGGGGCTCTCCATGTAGTAGCGCCAATCACCGGGTGACATGTGGCGTGACGTAGTCAACGTCTACTACAAGGAGAGCGGCGTATGTAGGTGAGCGA
Source organism: Priocnemis perturbator (assembly GCA_963942575.1). NCBI lineage: Eukaryota > Metazoa > Arthropoda > Insecta > Hymenoptera > Pompilidae > Priocnemis > Priocnemis perturbator. The sequence continues at coordinate 44,560 of CAWWDK010000140.1, read as the reverse complement.
CCCACGTGGTGCCGGCTGCCGTGCAGCGCATGAGCGATGGTCGCGCGATGAGCACGAGTCCAGCGCCTGCGCGGGCGGTACACTGCCGTGCGTCGACGCAGGAGGCAGGGCAGTCGCGGGTATGCGTAGAAGTAATCGCGCGCTTCTTAAATATTACGTGGTTTCTCTAAAAATGGCAAACCTCGAAAAGGCACAATGTCTCAAAGGGGGATGCTCAACAACAAACCCGACGACACGAGACCCCCACAATTTATTTTGCCCGGCGTGTACAGGATACCTGCAAAACGAAAATGGAGAGTCGGCATACCTGCCGGCATTTATACACGCATTGGTAGGCACCTACGCCAAACCCTTGAAATGTAGGACATGCGGTACACCAATATTTATCTCCCGCCCAGCATCGGAATGCTCCAAATGCACAGAACTATACTTATGGTATGCCGACCGATATAATCAAGCAGGGATCGAAACGGAAATGTTATATGAAACCATCTTAGCACTAAACACCGATAAGATGTACGACAAGGAGTTTGGAGACCGGGCCCTGGCGTGAGAAAAGGGGGTAGGAAGTCTCCAGTGATGAAGACATCATTTAATCAGGAAGGTCAGAAATGTTTAGATTCAAGCAGAATGAAGGACTTGCAACTCCCACTCAAGCTTTTTTGCAGGGCTGAACCGAACTTATAAAAGACCGGATGTCCTTGTACTTGTCAGTCTAAAAAGTGAGATCAGAAGGTGACAAACAGTAAAAACCCATATTGAAAAGTGCAGTAATGGAAGGAGTTTCGGAAGAAGGACTGGCGCCGAACGCCCCGCATTTCCCGGTATGTTTCCTACCGTTGTATGTGCAACTCCCCGTAATCGGGCTTGTTCCACCCAAGGAAACAAACATGAGAACGACGCAGCATACTAGAGACAGCCGACCACCCCCGCCACCCTACTACGGGCCACACTACATTTACCGCCCAAATGTGGAAGCACCAACCCTGCCACCGGTCCCGATACAATCGGAGGAACGACGACACGGAGAAGAAGAACCGGAATGGGACCAGGAATTCTTCAACACTTTCGATGAGGATCTTTTTAACAACCTCCTGGGCGACCTGGACTTGCCGCCAAGAACATCCAATGCGGACATTGGACCACCCCAAGGGGGGGGGGGGGTGTTACGGTCGCCCCAATAAACCTCTACTAGAGCAACACCATGGGCATGTGGTGAGGCGTTCGCCCAGAACTCCGGCTCACTCCCCGGACCGACTCCAAGTCGGGACCCGCAGGGCTCAGCGACGTTGCCGAAGCCACCGACGTGGAAGCCGGCACGGCCCTAGAAACAACGGCAGGCGAAGCGGCGGACACGAGATACGGCGTTAGATGGAAAAACGGGCACACCACCCGTAACAAGGCAAGGAGGAAGTAAAGAAAGTCAAATGGGCACAGCCCACGAACCAATCAACCGACGCAACTGCGGAGTGAACGAAAGGAGGGGGCCTGTTCGAAGCTCCAATCAAAGTGTTTCCTAATCTGAGTTATTGCTGCGACCGTGACCCTCCGTGTACCTCAGCTGTTTTTAAATAACGTTTGTGTACTTATCGAGATCCCGTCATCGTTTACCCACATGCATCCGTGCAAATACCTATTGTACCGACAGCGATAGGAGTATGGGCTTGTTTGTCTTTAATTTCTCTATAAGGGAGCCTGCGATCGCCGTATAGTTAGCAGACAACTATCATAGATTTCGGCTATTTTCGTCTCAATCGTTTACGAATAGTTTACGCAAGTTTACGCAATCGATTTCAGAGTTTACGAAATCGTAGTTTGCCCGTAATTAACAATTTTTAGGTGGGTGTATAGTTAGCAGACGACTATCATAGTTTTCGGCTATTTTGGTCTCAATCGTTTACGAATAGTTTACGCAAGTTTACGCAATCGATTTCAGAGTTTACGAAATCGTAGTTTGCCCGTAATTAACAATTTTAATATCTAGTAATTATCGTCTGCTACCGCGCAGCGCCACCGTGGCCGGGGAGCGAAGCTGACCAGATGCAAACTCTGGCGAAATAGTTTTGATGTATCTCGTGTGTAACGGTCTCAATCGTTTACGAATAGTTTTCGCAATTTGCTGTATCGATTTCGGAGTTTACGAAATTGTATTTTGCTCGTAATTAACAATTTCAGGATCGGCTAACGTGCAGCTCGCAAGCGCCGCCGTTGGCCGAGGCGAGAATCGCTCTTCGGACATAGAGTGTTGAGGATTGGGACTTGTACACCTCAGAGGTTAAATTGCGCGCCCGTTCTATTAAGCCCGTGAGCGTGACGTGACGCACTGCCGTTGGTACGCGGGTTAGCGCCATGCGGCAGACTGCATGGCGCCCGGAAGACACCGCGTTCCCGCGCTCACAGTCAGGGAGCACCGTTAATGTGTGTGTGTACATCAGCCGTATTAGGCGACTGATTGACGCACACACCACCTTGTCGTACACAGACGAGCCTGGGAAGACGGCTGAGCGGTTTCCCCTTCCCAGGCGCGGCGGTCTTCTTGTTCCGCCATCGAAACCGAAAGCACGTGTCTCTCGATATAGTCAGAAACTTTTGTACATAGTGTACTATTCTTCTTTTGAGAATTTCAAACTCATACGCGCGTCGGCCACATTGCATATATTACGCGCTTATCAGAAACAAAGTGTAGAAGGTAAAAATAAAGAACAAGAACAGGTTGTGCATCAAATAGTGTCATAGAACTTCTCGCCCACACTTTTCAAGAGGCTCTTCCCAGCCTCCTTCCGGCAGCCACGGATCGAGCAAAAACTCGATCGCGATAACATAAAAGGGAGAAGCTGCATGATAGCCGATTTTGAAATTGTAAATTTCACGACAGCAAGGAATTTTGTTGGCATGTAGCACAAATATTACTTTGCAATGCTGAACCTTGCAGGTCACATTGTCGGAGTATTGTAGGAATATTGCTGCAATATTCCTATGTCAGCCCCCTTGAAATTTGCGGGAATATTGCAGGAAGATGACACAGAATATTGCATCAAGGTCCTAAGAATATTCATTCAATATTATATCCTACATATGATTCTGTTTTACATTATGAATAATTCAAGAAAATTTGTTTTACAATATATTATTTTTATTAATGAAATATTACATTACACTAAATATAAAAATACATATAAAATATTTACATTAAATATAACAGTAAATATAAAAACTACACTAAATATAATAGTAAATATAACAAAATCTTAACCTAGTCTCAATTCTATTTATTAAGATTTCATTTTTCGCTCAATTCTCGTTTTTGCTTGAGTGAACCACTTGCCAATGACGTCATTTACTTCCGCCTGTTTCAACTTATTACTGCCAATGGCCATACAGGCTACTATAAAATAATAAAAGAATATTAGTGATTATTAAAAGATTATTAATAATGTATATCTGTAGGAAAATACTTTGGAATAAGTTCGCAGTCCGCAATTTTGGAAAGCTTTGCTTTTGCAAGCGGCCCTGCCAACTGAAATTTACTGCGATTCCGTCTGCAAGTACTCGGGATATTACAGCTGCTACGCACATAGTCAGCTTACCTGGGCCAACAATATTTAAGTCGACGAATCTGAAAAATTTCATGATGTTATCATGTGTACATAAAAGGCAGATCAAAACAGCAACTAATTAATATAAGTTATAATAGAAATATTGTGAAAGCAAAAGAGTATTGCAGATCAATATGAACCAATAAAATTGATAGTTACAGCGAGAAAGAGATGTGAATTCAACACAAAAAAACACGATATATTGATTCCTTCATAGGCGAGAAAGAGTATTGTGGAATTAACGCAAAAACATAAAATAATGATTCTCTCGCGGACATGCACCAAACCTATCCTTATATATCCTTTACCTTTACCCATGCCCATGCCCACGCCCACGCCCATAGAAACTGTAATAGTACATTCATCTGAATAGGCATTATACTCAAATGAGCAGTGACGTGACTTCAATACTTGTGATGCTGACAACTACATGTTCAGGAAACCTCAGCTGTTGGGAGGAAATGTATTGGATGGTCATTATTATATTTTATTCCACGAAAGATATTACTTTTTACGTTGTAGAACAATAATGGTACTTTAGAAGCACATGTGATTAAAAAATAATTACCAATTTTTTCTAAAATTCAGTCTGTTCAAGTTTGGGCTCAAACGAGGCCAAATCATCCATACTTTGCACTATGGGAACCCGCTGCAATTCATTTTCGGATGTTTCGTCCTCATCAATTTCGGCATTTTAATTTTTGGGCTCCAACAAAAAATCGACTTTTGTGTGCAGATCCTTTATTTGTAAAGATATCGTAGACAGCATTTTGTAAACATATTTTGAAATCCTAAAATATGGAAAACAGAAGGTAGAAGCATTGATATGAATGGTTTATTTGTTTTATTTACCAGTTTCTAAGGTGTATGGATGATGCTCCCAGTCTCCACAGGCACTGCCTTGAGCTGCAATAGTTTCAGTAGCTAAGGGACATTAGAAAAAGATGAGAAACATTTGCAATAATCATGATTATTATGAATACACTCCGATAATATGAAGCTTACCTCCATGGCTATGTAAACAGTGGTAGGGGGTTCATTCTCATCATATGCAATGAACGTCAAACCGCCAGGTGTTGATGAATCGAATAAGGGTTCAAGCATTACAGGTGTTATTAGTAGATTGGTTAATGTACTCTCCGCTCGTCTGTGAATGTGTCGTCATATGTTGATTTTTTCTTGGGTTTTTAGATATGGACTCCATACTCTCTTCTTCCGAGGATATGACCCTTTTGACCGTAGCCCTCCTTCGGTTTTTTAAGGCCGCAGCTAACTCATATTCCAAGAGCTCATCCGAATAGAAAACATCAGATGTGTCCTGTGCCTCATTTAATTTTTCTTGGGCCCATACTCAATCATCTACAAAGTTTATAATTGTTTATTATTATGACATCAACAGGTCTTCTAGGTATAAAAAATATAGACATCTATATTATATATAAACACATACACACATTATTAATAATATCCACTATACATACCTGTCGACCCAAAGCAACGCTAATAACTGCACAATCCTCTCACGAGGTTTGAGATAAAGCCTCGGAAATTATTAATTTCTCTAATTTGTTCAGCGACTTGACGTGGCCTGGCCATTTGCTTACACTTTTGTTAGCATTTAACCAACAGGTTGGAATCACTTGCAACCCATTGCTCAATTCCACGATACAATATTTTTCTTGTACTACTTGTCGATGGAAGACGTGAGATACGTCAAAAGTCAAAACTACTTGGTCAGGGTATACATCTGATCAGCTTCTCCCTTCGGCCAACGGAGGCGCTTGCGAGCAAATCAACACTGCACGATAGCCGATTCTGAATATGTTAATTACGGGCAAATTATGATTTCGTAAACTCCGAAATCGTTACAGCAGCTTGCGTAAACTATTCGTAAACGGCTGAGACCATTACACACGAGATACGTCAAAGTTATTTCGCCACTTTCTGTATCTGGTCAGCTTCTCCCTTCGGGAAACGTCGGCGCTTGCGAGCAAATCAACGCTGCACGATAGCCGATTATAAAATTGTTAATTACAGGCAAACTACGATTTCGTAAACTCCGAAATCGATACAGCAGCTTGCGAAAACTATTCGTAAACGATTGAGACCGTTACACACAAGATACGTCAAAATTATTTCGCCAGAGTTTGCATCTGGTCAGGTTCTCTTTTCGGCCACTGGAGGCGCTCGCAAGATCTACATTACCCCATTCCCGAAATTGTTAATTACGGCCAAAATACGATTTCGTAAACACCGAAATTGATACAGCAGCTTGCGAAAACTATTCGTAAACGATTGAGACCATTACACACGAGATACGTCAAAATTATTTCGCTAGAGTTTGCATCTGGTCAGCTTCTCCTTTCGGCCACTGGAGGCGCTCGCAAGATCTACATTACCCCATTCACGAAATTGTTAATTACGGCCAAAATACGATTTCGTAAACTCCGAAATCAATACAGCAGCTTGCGAAAACTATTCGTAAACGATTGAGACCGTTACACACGAGATACGTCAAAATTATTTTGCCAAGTTCCGCATCTGGTCAGCTTCTGCTTTTGGCCACTGGAGGCGCTCGCATGATCTACATTACCCCATTCCCGAAATTGTTAATTACGGCCAAAATACGATTTCGTAAACTCCGAAATTGATACAGCAGCTTGCGAAAACTATTCGTAAACGATTGAGACCGTTGCACACGAGATACGTAAAAGATATTTCGCCAGGTTCCGCATCTGGTCAGCTTCTCCTTTCGGCCACTGGCGGCGCTTGCAAGACCTACATTACCCCATTCTCGAAATTGTTAATTACGGGCAAACTACGATTTCGTAAACTCTGAAATCGATTGCGTAAACTTGCGTAAACTATCGTAAACGATTGGGACCAAAATAAGCGAAATCGGTGATAGTTGTCTGCTAACTATACGGCGGTGTTCATATCCATCTTTCGTTTTTTCAAATGGATCGACACAGTCACAGTGTATCGTGTCGAAGGGGAAAGGCTTCTTTTCAATTGGGTGCAATTTCCCTTCTTTCGGTCCGGTCTGTCGTTTGCATACTACGCAAGTAATGCAGTGATCGATGTACTTACGGACAAATCTTAGCATTTTTGGGAACCAGTATTTTTTCGCGATGCGGTCGTATGTTTTTTCAAAGCCTGCATGACAGTTTTCGTCATGGTACAGACGCAACAAACCAAGGCGGCTTCCCTTCGGGACAAAACTTCGGTAGATCACTCGGCGTGTGTCCCGGAGTATTTTTCGACACAGTATACCGTCTCTTAGCTCGAAATCCGTAATAACAGTTTCGTTCGACTTTACCCGCTCGTTCATGTTTTGCGTTTCTTCATCATTTTTCTGCGCGATTTCTAGCCAGGAGCCCTCACAAATTACGTTTACGCGATAGTTTTTACACGGATTTCTACTTAAATAATCCACGTGCTCTACGTATTTGCCTTTCCTATATTCAAGATCAAAGGAAAAGTCTTGTAGAAATATCCACCAACGAGCTACGCGTGGTAATAAATCTTTTTTGTTTTGCGTAGCCTTAATGGCATTACAGTCGGTGACAATTTTAAACTGCATACCAAGCAGATATACGCGGAAGTATTTCAGTGCGTTCACAATCGCGAGTGTGTCTAGTTCATACGAATGATAGCGCGATTCCTCTGGGCTGGTACGACGACTAAAATATGCGACCACGCGTAGTTCCTTTTCCACTCTTTGGAAGAGTATTGCACCATATCCAAAGGAACTAGCGTCGGTGTGGAGCTCCGTATCTCGCGTTGGGTCCAATATTACGAGCAAAGGGTGTGTACTCAGTTTGTCTATGATGCACGATCGCGCTTCTTCCTGTTCTTTACCCCATACCCACGGCTCATTATGTTTTGTTAATTTGGTCAAGCACGCCGTTCGAAGGCCGAAGGGCATACGGATATACTCATAATGCCCGTCGGGGGTAACAAAGGCAGTTTTACAAATTGAATCGGCGGCAATGGGTATTTGGTGAAATTCCGCGGCCATGTCTATCGTAGTAAATACCCTACCCTTTCCCAAACGATCCAATTGATCGTCGATTAGTGGTAAAGGGTATCTGTCTTGAACCGTAATTCTATTTAACGCCCCGAAATCCACGCACAGACGGTCCTCTCCATTTTTCTTTTTCACTAAGATAACGGGGCTTGCAAACGGCGAGTTGCTTTCGCGTATTATGCCCTTACTTATGAGGTCATCTATGATCCCCCATAATTTCTCCCATTCCGAAAGTGACAGACGGTAAGGGTGGTAATTTATTACCTTGTTCTCCTGAGTAATTATTTTGAGTTCCGCCGTACTTACGGACCGCACGTGATTGCCAGTGGTCAACATTCGCTCGAATTTTCTTAAAAGATCTCTAAGAGAATCGTTCGCAACGTCGAGTATGAAGCACGGTGCCTTCGTTGTAGCCTCGTTCCTTTCTGCCGAGACAAGTCCGCACCGTTGAAGCCTCGTCGTCCCATCAGGTTCCGTCACAATGCGTAGATCGGCATGCACCAGGACATTCTTCCCGATGATGACCTCGTACGGTATCGCAGTATCCGGGACAACAAACAAATCCAACTCAGTGGACACATCCTACGTCTGAATTAATGCTGATGTGCATCCGACGGTCGTCGTGCTAGACTCACACAGTCCTTGTATTGTCGTCGTGTACGCGTTTACTTTGCAGTTTGCCCGGTCGGCAACACTTTCTCTCACGAGGGAACATGTTGCGCCATTGTCGATCAAACAGCGTCGTACGATCATCTGTCTCAATAGTATTGGTGTCAGTTTGTGTTCTACTGAGTAGCACACGTTGGCATCGGGTTTCTTCGAACCTTGATGGTTTTGGGCTGTTCGCTGCTTCGCCCAACATTGCGATTCGGTATGGCCCCTCTTTTTGCAAAAATTGCAGTTAGTTACGCTGGGAGTTTCCCGTTGCGGTAATAATTTTCTCCTTTTCGGGCAATTCACCCGTTAATGTCCCAGCTTATTGCATTGGTAGCATTTGCCGTCTTGTCGGTTCGGAGCGCGTTCTCCGCCATCGCGTGCAAATCTTTCCCTTGGTTTCGTTTCTTTTACGAAATTGGTCGTGCCCGTGATCAGCGCCGAAGGCGTCGCGTAATTCGCGGACAGCATGGCCTGTCGCACGTTCTGATCTGTGATTGTGCTTATTGTCAGCTCCACCAATTCATCGGGTCGAAATGCTACACGCGCCTACTCGAGATAGCCCACTTTTTTCCTTGCATATTCCACGTACGTGGTCGCGTCGTCGCTGTTATAGGTCAGCGCCCGTGGCAAGCATTCGTGGAGTTTCTTCTGCGGACCGAAAATGGCGCACAAGTCCTCCTTGAATTTGTACCACGTTCGGGGTCTCCCTTTCCATTCTTGGTACCATGCTTTAGCAGAACCCGCAAGCGCATGGGTGGCGGCACCCAACCGCTGTTGCGGGGTCGAATCACGAGTGATATGTTCCACTTCGTTGCACCAAGCATTAGCGTCGTCATTCAGTTCGGTACCACGGAATTGCGGCACCATATCCAAAAGAGGAGGTGTCGTTGCATTAATAATCTTCGGGGTAGCCGGCATTACGCCTCTTGCAATTTCGGCTACCACTTGGCGGATGATGTCCTCCAAGGACGGGGGAGCACGCGAGTTCTCCATTTTTTAGTGTCCCGATCACGTCCCGAACAAAACGAAAGGGAAAAAATAATAAAACGAGGAAACCAACAAAAGCACACAAAGAAACACAATACGACACAATCCACAGCACAATAAAATCAACGAAAATGAATCAAGAATTAGCTTTGCAGCTAAGGCGCGTAAATTTCACTATATCCCACTTCTGATGTTAGAAACCCGCAAAATAGCTCGACGAGATGTGTTCGTTTTAGCGATCCTGGGGGAAGTGCAGAGGGGTCAAGCTCCGTCCTCTTTCCAACAGGCAAAGCCTGCTCCGATCTTCGGCCAGATTCACACTCGCATTTGTTTACAATGCTTACTCTTACTGAGACGCAGGTCAATGCAACGGCCGCCGAGGTAAACATATGATCCGCGACTCTCGGCGCCTCCAAAAACAGGTGACACAGCAACGCACTGTAGTGTGCCACTGTAGAATTACCGCGTGTTATGGGCGAAATCAAATGCATCGCTAACAGGCAGCACAGCAAGCACAGGCAGCAAGCACAGGCAGCACAGCAAGCACAGGCAGCAAGCACAGGCAGCACAGCAAGCACAGGCAGCACAGCAAGCACAGGCAGCGAGCACAGGCAGCACAGCAAACACAGGCAGCATAGCAAGCACAGGCAGCAAGCACAGGCAGCACAGCAAACACAGGCAGCACAGCAAGCACAGGCAGCAAGCACAGGCAGCACAGCAAGCACGGGCAGCAAGCACAGGCAGCACAGCAAGCACATGCAGCTTGCCCGGCAGCATAGCAAGCACAGCAAGCACAGGCAGCAAGCACAGGCAGCACAGCAAGCACAGGCAGCATGCACAGGCAGCACAGCAAGCGCAGGCAGCAAGCACAGGCAGCACAGCAAGCACAGGCAGCACAGGCAGCAAGCACAGGCAGCACAGCATGCACAGGCAGCAAGCACAGGCAGCACAGCAAGCACAGGCAGCAAGCACAGGCAGCACAGCAAGCACAGGCAGCGAGCACAGGCAGCACAGCAAACACAGGCAGCATAGCAAGCACAGGCAGCAAGCACAGGCAGCAAGCACAGGCAGCACAGCAAGCACAGGCAGCAAGCACAGGCAGCACAGCAAGCACAGGCAGCATAGCAAGCACAGGCAGCAAGCACAGGCAGCAAGCACAGGCAGCACAGCAAGCACAGGCAGCAAGCACAGGCAGCACAGGCAGCAAGCACAGGCAGCACAGCAAGCACAGGCAGCAAGCACAGGCAGCACAGCAAACACAGGCAGCACAGCAAGCACGGGCAGCACAGCAAGCACAGGCAGCAAGCACAGGCAGCACAGCAAGCACAGGCAGCAAGCACAGCAAGCACAGGCAGCAAGCACAGGCAGCAAGCACATGCAGCACAGCAAACACAGGCAGCACAGCAAGCACAGGCAGCACAGCAAGCACAGGCAGGAAGCACAGGCAGCACAGCAAGCACAGGCAGCAAGCACAGGCAGCACAGCAAGCACAGGCAGCATAGCAAGTACAGCAAGCACAGGCAGCAAGCACAGGCAGCACAGCAAGCACAGGCAGCATAGCAAGTACAGCAAGCACAGGCAGCAAGCACAGGCAGCACAGCAAGCACACGCAGCGCAGCAAGCACAGGCAGCAAGCACAGGCAGCACAGCAAGCACAGGCAACAAGCACAGGCAGCACAGCAAGCACAGGCAGCAAGCACAGGCAGCACAGCAAGCACAGGCAGCAAGTACAGGCAGCAAGCACAGGCAGCACAGCAAGCACAGGCAGCAAGCATAGGCAGCACAGCAAGCACAGGCAGCAAGCACAGGCAGCACAGCAAGCACAGGCAGCAAGCACAGGCAGCAAGCACAGGCAGCAAGCACAGGCAGCACAGCAAGCACAGGCAGCAAGCACAGGCAGCACAGCAAGCACAGGCAGCAAGCACAGGCAGCACAGCAAACACAGGCAGCACAGCAAGCACAGGCAGCAAGCACAGGCAGCACAGCAAGCACGGGCAGCAAGCACAGGCAGCACAGCAAGCACAGGCAGCTTGCCCGGCAGCATAGCAAGCACAGCAAGAACAGGCAGCAAGCACAGGCAGCTTGCACAGGCAGCATAGCAAGCACAGGAAGCACAGGCAGCAAGCACAGGCAGCACAGCAAGCACAGGCAGCACAGCAAGCACATGAAGCACAGCAAGCACAGGCAGCAAGCACAGGCAGCACAGGCAGCTTGCACAGGCAGCATAGCAAGCACAGGCAGTAAGCACAGGCAGCACAGCAAGCACAGGCAGCGCAGCAAGCACAGGCAGCGCAGCAACCACAGGCAGGAAGCACAGGCAGCACAGCAAGCACAGGCAGAATGCACAGGCAGCACAGCAAGCACAGGCAGCAAGCACAGGCAGCAAGCACAGGCAGCACAGCAAGCACAGGCAGCAAGCACAGGCAGCACAGCAAGCACAGGCAGCAAGCACAGGCAGCACAGCAAGCACAGGCAGCAAGCACAGGCAGCACAGCAAACACAGGCAGCACAGCAAGCACAGGCAGCAAGCACAGGCAGCACAGCAAGCACGGGCAGCAAGCACAGGCAGCACAGCAAGCACATGCAGCTTGCCCGGCAGCATAGCAAGCACAGCAAGCACAGGCAGCAAGCACAGGCAGCACAGCAAGCACAGGCAGCATGCACAGGCAGCACAGCAAGCGCAGGCAGCAAGCACAGGCAGCACAGCAAGCACAGGCAGCACAGGCAGCAAGCACAGGCAGCACAGCATGCACAGGCAGCAAGCACAGGCAGCACAGCAAGCACAGGCAGCAAGCACAGGCAGCACAGCAAGCACAGGCAGCGAGCACAGGCAGCACAGCAAACACAGGCAGCATAGCAAGCACAGGCAGCAAGCACAGGCAGCAAGCACAGGCAGCACAGCAAGCACAGGCAGCAAGCACAGGCAGCACAGCAAGCACAGGCAGGAAGCACAGGCAGCACAGCAAGCACAGGCAGCAAGCACAGGCAGCACAGCAAGCACAGGCAGCATAGCAAGTACAGCAAGCACAGGCAGCAAGCACAGGCAGCACAGCAAGCACAGGCAGCATAGCAAGTACAGCAAGCACAGGCAGCAAGCACAGGCAGCACAGCAAGCACAGGCAGCAAGCACACGCAGCACAGCAAGCACAGGCAGCAAGCACAGGCAGCACACCAAGCACAGGCAGCACAGCAACCACAGCAAGCACAGGCAGCAAGCACTGGCAGCACAGCAAGCACAGGCAGCAAGCACAGGCAGCACAGCAAACACAGGCAGCACAGCAAGCACAGGCAGCAAGCACAGGCAGCACAGCAAGCACAGGCAGCAAGTACAGGCAGCAAGCACAGGCAGCACAGCAAGCACAGGCAGCAAGCATAGGCAGCACAGCAAGCACAGGCAGCAAGCACAGGCAGCACAGCAGGCACAGGCAGCAAGCACAGGCATGTTAGAAACCCGCAAAATAGCTCGACGAGATGTGTTTGTTTTAGCGATTCTGGGGGAAGTGCAGAGGGTAGAAGCTCCGTCCTCTTTCCAACAGGCAAAGCCTGCTCCGATCTTCAGCGAGATTCACTCTCGCATTTGTTTACAATGCTTACTCTTACTGAGACGCAGGTCAATGCACCGGCCGCCGAGGTAAACATATGATCCGCGACTCTCGGCGCCTCCAAAAACAGGTGACACAGCAACGCACTGTCGTATGCCACTGTCGAATTACCGCGTGTTATGGGCGAAATCAAATGCATCGCTAACAGGCAGCACAGCAAGCACAGGCAGTACAGCAAGCACAGGCAGCAAGCACAGGCAGCACAGGCAGCACACCAAGCACAGGCAGCACACCAAGCACAGGCAGCACAGCAAGCACAGGCAGCACAGGCAGCACAGCAAGCACAGGCAGCAAGCACAGGCAACACAGCAAGCACAGGCAGCAAGCACAGGCAGCACAGCAAGCACAGGCATGTTAGAAACCCGCAAAATAGCTCGACGAGTTTGTTTTAGCGATTCTGGGGGAAGTGCAGTGGGGTCAAGCTCCGTCCTCTTTCCAACAGGCAAAGCCTGCTCCGATGTTCTGCGAGATTCACTCTCGCATTTGTTTACAATGCTTACTCTTACTGAGACGCAGGTTAATGCACCGGCCGCCGAGGTAAACATATGATCCGCGACTCTCGGCGCCTCCAAAAACAGGTGATACAGCAACGCACTGTCGTGTGCCACTGTCGAATTACCGCGTGTTATGGGCGAAATCAAATGCGTCGCTAACAGGCAGCACAGCAAGCACAGGCAGCAATAGCAAGCACAGGCAGCAAGCACAGGCAGCACAGCAATCACAGGCAGCACAGCAGCCACAGGCAGCAAGCACAGGCAGCACAGCAAGCACAGGCAGCACACTAAGCACAGGCAGCACAGCAAGCACAGGCAGCACACCAAGCACAGGCAGCACAGCAACCACAGCAAGCACAGGCAGCAAGCACTGGCAGCACAGCAAGCACAGGCAGCAAGCACAGGCAGCACAGCAAACACAGGCAGCACAGCAAGCACAGGCAGCAAGCACAGGCAGCACAGCAAGCACCGGCAGCAAGCACAGGCAGCACAGCAAGCACAGGCATGCTAGAAACCCGCAAAATTGCTCGACGAGTTCGTTTTAGCGATTCTGGGGGAAGTGCAGAGGGGTCAAGCTCCGTCCTCTTTCCAACAGGCAAAGCCTGCTCCGATCTTCTGCGAGATTCACTCTCGCATTTGTTTACAATGCTTACTCTTACTGAGACGCAGGTCAATGCACCGGCAGCCGAGGTAAACATATGATCCGCGACTCTCGGCGCCTCCAAAAACAGTTGACACAGCAACGCACTGTCGTATGCCACTGTCGAATTACCGCGTGTTATGGGCGAAATCAAATGCATCTCTGACAGGCAGCACAGCAAGCACAGGCAGCATAGCAAGCACAGGCAGCAAGCACAGGCAGCACAGCAAGCACGGGCAGCACAGCAAGCACAGGCAGCACAGGCAGCAAGCACAGGCAGCAAGCACAGGCAGCAAGTACAGGCAGCACAGCAAGCACAGGCAGCAAGCACAGGCAGCACAGGCAGCAAGCACAGGCAGCCAGCACAGGCAGCACAGCAAGCACAGGCAGCAAGCACAGGCAGCAGAGCAAGCACAGGCAGCAAGCACAGGCAGCACAGCAAGCACAGGCAGCACGGCAAGCACAGGCAGCAAGCACAGGCAGCACAGCAAGCACAGGCAGCAAGCACAGGCAGCACAGCAAACACAGGCAGCACAGCAAGCACAGGCAGCAAGCACAGGCAGCACAGCAAGCACAGGCAGCAAGCACAGGCAGCACAGCAAGCAGAGGCAGCAAGCATAGGCAGCACAGCAAGCACAGGCAGCAAGCACAGGCAGCACAACAAGCACAGGCAGCAAGCACAGGCAGCACAGCAAGCACAGGCAGCATAGCAAGTACAGCAAGCACAGGGAGCAAGCACAGGCAGCACAGCAAGCACAGGCATGTTAGAAACCTGCAAAATAGCTCGACGAGATGTGTTCGTTTTATCGATTCTGGGGGAAGTGCAGAGGTGTCAAGCTCCGTCCTCTTTCCAACAGGCAAAGCCTGCTCCGATCTTCGGCGAGATTCACTTTCGCATTTGTTTACAATGCTTACTCTTACTGAGACGCAGGTCAATGCACCGGCCGCTGAGGTAAACATATGATCCGCGACTCTCGGCGCCTCCAAAAACAGGTGACACAGCAACGCACTGTCGTGTGCCACTGTCGAATTACCGCGTGTTATGGGCGAAATCAAATGCATCGCTAACAGGCAGCACAGCAAGCACAGGCAGCAAGCACAGGCAGCACAGCAAGCACAGGCAGCAAGCACAGGCAGCACAGCAAGCACAGGCAGCACAGCAAGCACAGGCAGCGAGCACAGGCAGCACAGCAAACACAGGCAGCATAGCAAGCACAGGCAGCAAGCACAGGCAGCACAGCAAACACAGGCAGCACAGCAAGCACAGGCAGCAAGCACAGGCAGCACAGCAAGCACGGGCAGCAAGCACAGGCAGCACAGCAAGCACATGCAGCTTGCCCGGCAGCATAGCAAGCACAGCAAGCACAGGCAGCAAGCACAGGCAGCACAGCAAGCACAGGCAGCATGCACAGGCAGCACAGCAAGCGCAGGCAGCAAGCACAGGCAGCACAGCAAGCACAGGCAGCACAGGCAGCAAGCACAGGCAGCACAGCATGCACAGGCAGCAAGCACAGGCAGCACAGCAAGCACAGGCAGCAAGCACAGGCAGCACAGCAAGCACAGGCAGCGAGCACAGGCAGCACAGCAAACACAGGCAGCATAGCAAGCACAGGCAGCAAGCACAGGCAGCAAGCACAGGCAGCACAGCAAGCACAGGCAGCAAGCACAGGCAGCACAGCAAGCACAGGCAGCATAGCAAGCACAGGCAGCAAGCACAGGCAGCAAGCACAGGCAGCACAGCAAGCACAGGCAGCAAGCACAGGCAGCACAGGCAGCAAGCACAGGCAGCACAGCAAGCACAGGCAGCAAGCACAGGCAGCACAGCAAACACAGGCAGCACAGCAAGCACGGGCAGCACAGCAAGCACAGGCAGCAAGCACAGGCAGCACAGCAAGCACAGGCAGCAAGCACAGCAAGCACAGGCAGCAAGCACAGGCAGCAAGCACATGCAGCACAGCAAACACAGGCAGCACAGCAAGCACAGGCAGCACAGCAAGCACAGGCAGGAAGCACAGGCAGCACAGCAAGCACAGGCAGCAAGCACAGGCAGCACAGCAAGCACAGGCAGCATAGCAAGTACAGCAAGCACAGGCAGCAAGCACAGGCAGCACAGCAAGCACAGGCAGCATAGCAAGTACAGCAAGCACAGGCAGCAAGCACAGGCAGCACAGCAAGCACACGCAGCGCAGCAAGCACAGGCAGCAAGCACAGGCAGCACAGCAAGCACAGGCAACAAGCACAGGCAGCACAGCAAGCACAGGCAGCAAGCACAGGCAGCACAGCAAGCACAGGCAGCAAGTACAGGCAGCAAGCACAGGCAGCACAGCAAGCACAGGCAGCAAGCATAGGCAGCACAGCAAGCACAGGCAGCAAGCACAGGCAGCACAGCAAGCACAGGCAGCAAGCACAGGCAGCAAGCACAGGCAGCAAGCACAGGCAGCACAGCAAGCACAGGCAGCAAGCACAGGCAGCACAGCAAGCACAGGCAGCAAGCACAGGCAGCACAGCAAACACAGGCAGCACAGCAAGCACAGGCAGCAAGCACAGGCAGCACAGCAAGCACGGGCAGCAAGCACAGGCAGCACAGCAAGCACAGGCAGCTTGCCCGGCAGCATAGCAAGCACAGCAAGAACAGGCAGCAAGCACAGGCAGCTTGCACAGGCAGCATAGCAAGCACAGGAAGCACAGGCAGCAAGCACAGGCAGCACAGCAAGCACAGGCAGCACAGCAAGCACATGAAGCACAGCAAGCACAGGCAGCAAGCACAGGCAGCACAGGCAGCTTGCACAGGCAGCATAGCAAGCACAGGCAGTAAGCACAGGCAGCACAGCAAGCACAGGCAGCGCAGCAAGCACAGGCAGCGCAGCAACCACAGGCAGGAAGCACAGGCAGCACAGCAAGCACAGGCAGAATGCACAGGCAGCACAGCAAGCACAGGCAGCAAGCACAGGCAGCAAGCACAGGCAGCACAGCAAGCACAGGCAGCAAGCACAGGCAGCACAGCAAGCACAGGCAGCAAGCACAGGCAGCACAGCAAGCACAGGCAGCAAGCACAGGCAGCACAGCAAACACAGGCAGCACAGCAAGCACAGGCAGCAAGCACAGGCAGCACAGCAAGCACGGGCAGCAAGCACAGGCAGCACAGCAAGCACATGCAGCTTGCCCGGCAGCATAGCAAGCACAGCAAGCACAGGCAGCAAGCACAGGCAGCACAGCAAGCACAGGCAGCATGCACAGGCAGCACAGCAAGCGCAGGCAGCAAGCACAGGCAGCACAGCAAGCACAGGCAGCACAGGCAGCAAGCACAGGCAGCACAGCATGCACAGGCAGCAAGCACAGGCAGCACAGCAAGCACAGGCAGCAAGCACAGGCAGCACAGCAAGCACAGGCAGCGAGCACAGGCAGCACAGCAAACACAGGCAGCATAGCAAGCACAGGCAGCAAGCACAGGCAGCAAGCACAGGCAGCACAGCAAGCACAGGCAGCAAGCACAGGCAGCACAGCAAGCACAGGCAGGAAGCACAGGCAGCACAGCAAGCACAGGCAGCAAGCACAGGCAGCACAGCAAGCACAGGCAGCATAGCAAGTACAGCAAGCACAGGCAGCAAGCACAGGCAGCACAGCAAGCACAGGCAGCATAGCAAGTACAGCAAGCACAGGCAGCAAGCACAGGCAGCACAGCAAGCACAGGCAGCAAGCACACGCAGCACAGCAAGCACAGGCAGCAAGCACAGGCAGCACACCAAGCACAGGCAGCACAGCAACCACAGCAAGCACAGGCAGCAAGCACTGGCAGCACAGCAAGCACAGGCAGCAAGCACAGGCAGCACAGCAAACACAGGCAGCACAGCAAGCACAGGCAGCAAGCACAGGCAGCACAGCAAGCACAGGCAGCAAGTACAGGCAGCAAGCACAGGCAGCACAGCAAGCACAGGCAGCAAGCATAGGCAGCACAGCAAGCACAGGCAGCAAGCACAGGCAGCACAGCAGGCACAGGCAGCAAGCACAGGCATGTTAGAAACCCGCAAAATAGCTCGACGAGATGTGTTTGTTTTAGCGATTCTGGGGGAAGTGCAGAGGGTAGAAGCTCCGTCCTCTTTCCAACAGGCAAAGCCTGCTCCGATCTTCAGCGAGATTCACTCTCGCATTTGTTTACAATGCTTACTCTTACTGAGACGCAGGTCAATGCACCGGCCGCCGAGGTAAACATATGATCCGCGACTCTCGGCGCCTCCAAAAACAGGTGACACAGCAACGCACTGTCGTATGCCACTGTCGAATTACCGCGTGTTATGGGCGAAATCAAATGCATCGCTAACAGGCAGCACAGCAAGCACAGGCAGTACAGCAAGCACAGGCAGCAAGCACAGGCAGCACAGGCAGCACACCAAGCACAGGCAGCACACCAAGCACAGGCAGCACAGCAAGCACAGGCAGCACAGGCAGCACAGCAAGCACAGGCAGCAAGCACAGGCAACACAGCAAGCACAGGCAGCAAGCACAGGCAGCACAGCAAGCACAGGCATGTTAGAAACCCGCAAAATAGCTCGACGAGTTTGTTTTAGCGATTCTGGGGGAAGTGCAGTGGGGTCAAGCTCCGTCCTCTTTCCAACAGGCAAAGCCTGCTCCGATGTTCTGCGAGATTCACTCTCGCATTTGTTTACAATGCTTACTCTTACTGAGACGCAGGTTAATGCACCGGCCGCCGAGGTAAACATATGATCCGCGACTCTCGGCGCCTCCAAAAACAGGTGATACAGCAACGCACTGTCGTGTGCCACTGTCGAATTACCGCGTGTTATGGGCGAAATCAAATGCGTCGCTAACAGGCAGCACAGCAAGCACAGGCAGCAATAGCAAGCACAGGCAGCAAGCACAGGCAGCACAGCAATCACAGGCAGCACAGCAGCCACAGGCAGCAAGCACAGGCAGCACAGCAAGCACAGGCAGCACACTAAGCACAGGCAGCACAGCAAGCACAGGCAGCACACCAAGCACAGGCAGCACAGCAACCACAGCAAGCACAGGCAGCAAGCACTGGCAGCACAGCAAGCACAGGCAGCAAGCACAGGCAGCACAGCAAACACAGGCAGCACAGCAAGCACAGGCAGCAAGCACAGGCAGCACAGCAAGCACCGGCAGCAAGCACAGGCAGCACAGCAAGCACAGGCATGCTAGAAACCCGCAAAATTGCTCGACGAGTTCGTTTTAGCGATTCTGGGGGAAGTGCAGAGGGGTCAAGCTCCGTCCTCTTTCCAACAGGCAAAGCCTGCTCCGATCTTCTGCGAGATTCACTCTCGCATTTGTTTACAATGCTTACTCTTACTGAGACGCAGGTCAATGCACCGGCAGCCGAGGTAAACATATGATCCGCGACTCTCGGCGCCTCCAAAAACAGTTGACACAGCAACGCACTGTCGTATGCCACTGTCGAATTACCGCGTGTTATGGGCGAAATCAAATGCATCTCTGACAGGCAGCACAGCAAGCACAGGCAGCATAGCAAGCACAGGCAGCAAGCACAGGCAGCACAGCAAGCACGGGCAGCACAGCAAGCACAGGCAGCACAGGCAGCAAGCACAGGCAGCAAGCACAGGCAGCAAGTACAGGCAGCACAGCAAGCACAGGCAGCAAGCACAGGCAGCACAGGCAGCAAGCACAGGCAGCCAGCACAGGCAGCACAGCAAGCACAGGCAGCAAGCACAGGCAGCAGAGCAAGCACAGGCAGCAAGCACAGGCAGCACAGCAAGCACAGGCAGCACGGCAAGCACAGGCAGCAAGCACAGGCAGCACAGCAAGCACAGGCAGCAAGCACAGGCAGCACAGCAAACACAGGCAGCACAGCAAGCACAGGCAGCAAGCACAGGCAGCACAGCAAGCACAGGCAGCAAGCACAGGCAGCACAGCAAGCAGAGGCAGCAAGCATAGGCAGCACAGCAAGCACAGGCAGCAAGCACAGGCAGCACAACAAGCACAGGCAGCAAGCACAGGCAGCACAGCAAGCACAGGCAGCATAGCAAGTACAGCAAGCACAGGGAGCAAGCACAGGCAGCACAGCAAGCACAGGCATGTTAGAAACCTGCAAAATAGCTCGACGAGATGTGTTCGTTTTATCGATTCTGGGGGAAGTGCAGAGGTGTCAAGCTCCGTCCTCTTTCCAACAGGCAAAGCCTGCTCCGATCTTCGGCGAGATTCACTTTCGCATTTGTTTACAATGCTTACTCTTACTGAGACGCAGGTCAATGCACCGGCCGCTGAGGTAAACATATGATCCGCGACTCTCGGCGCCTCCAAAAACAGGTGACACAGCAACGCACTGTCGTGTGCCACTGTCGAATTACCGCGTGTTATGGGCGAAATCAAATGCATCGCTAACAGGCAGCACAGCAAGCACAGGCAGCAAGCACAGGCAGCACAGCAAACACAGCAAGCACAGGCAGCAAGCACAGGCAGCACAGCAAGCACAGGCAGCACAGCAAGCACAGGCAGCAAGCACAGCAAGCACAGGCAGCAAGCACAGGCAGCACAACAAGCACAGGCGGCAAGCACAGGCAGCACAGCAAGCACAGGCAGCATAGCAAGTACAGCAAGCACAGGCAGCAAGCACAGGCAGCACAGCAAGCACAGGCAGCATAGCAAGTACAGCAAGCACAGGCAGCAAGCACAGGCAGCACAGCAAGCACAGGCAGCAAGCACAGGCAGCACAGCAAGCACAGGCAGCAAGCACAGGCAGCAAGCTCAGGCAGCACAGCAAGCACAGGAAGCATAACAAGCACAGGCAGCACAGCAACCACAGCAAGCACAGGCAGCAAGCACAGGCAGCACAGCAAGCACAGGCATGTTAGAATCCCGCAAAATTGCTCGACGAGTTCGTTTTAGCGATTCTGGGGGAAGTGCAGAGGGGTCAAGCTCCGTCCTCTTTCCAACAGGCAAAGCCTGCTCCGATCTTCTGCGAGATTCACTCTCGCGTTAGTTTACAATGCTTACTCTTACTGAGACGCAGGTCAATGCACCGGCCGCCGAGGTAAACATATGATCCGCGACTCTCGGCGCCTCCAAAAACAGGTGACACAGCAACGCACTGTCGTGTGCCACTGTCGAATTACCGCGTGTTATGGGCGAAATCAAATGCATCGCTAACAGGCAGCACAGCAAGCACAGGCAGCAAGCACAGGCAGCACAGCAAGCACAAGCAGCAAGCACAGGCAGCACAGCAAGCACAGGCAGCACAGCAAGCACAGGCAGCAAGCACAGGCAGCACAGCAAGCAAGCACAGGCAGCAAGCACAGGCAGCACAGCAAGCACAGGCAGCAAGCTTAGGCATGTTAGAAACCCGCAAAATAGCTCGACGAGATGTGTTGGTTTTAGCGATTCTGGGGGAAGTACAGAGGGGTCAAGCTCCGTCCTCTTTCCAACAGGCAAAGCCTGCTCCGATCTTCGGCGAGATTCACTCTCTCATTTGTTTACAATGCTTACTCTTACTGAGACGCTGGTCAATGCACCGGCCGCCGAGGTAAACATATGATCCGCGACTCTCGGCGCCTCCAAAAACAGGTGATACAGCAACGCACTGTCGTGTGCCACTGTCGAATTACCGCGTGTTATGGGCGAAATCAAATGCGTCGCTAACAGGCAGCACAGCAAGCACAGGCAGCAATAGCAAGCACAGGCAGCAAGCACAGGCAGCACAGCAATCACAGGCAGCACAGCAGGCACAGGCAGCAAGCACAGGCAGCACAGCAAGCACAGGCAGCGCAGCAAGCACAGGCAGCAAGCACAGGCAGCACAGCAAGCACAGGCAGCACAGCACAGGCAGCACAGCAAGCACAGACAGCACAGCAGGCACAGGCAGCACAGCAAGCACAGGCAGCAAGCACAGGCAGCACAGCAAGCACAGGCAGCAAGCACGGGCATGTTAGAAACCCGCAAAATAGCTCGACGAGATGTGTTGGTTTTAGCGATTCTGGGGGAAGTGCAGAGGGGTCAAGCTCCGTCCTCTTTCCAACAGGCAAAGCCTGCTCCGATCTTCGGCGAGATTCACTCTCGCATTTGTTTACAATGCTTATTCTTACTGAGACGCTGGTCAATGCACTGGCCGCCGAGGTAAACATATGATCCGCGACTCTCGGCGCCTCCAAAAACAGGTGACACAGCAACGCACTGTCGTGTGCCACTGTCGAATTACCGCGTGTTATGGGCGAAATCAAATGCATCGCTAACAGGCGGCACAGCAAGCACAGGCAGCAAGCAAAGGCAGCACAGCAAGCACAGGCAGCAAGCAAAGGCAGCACAGCAAGCACAGGCATTAAGCACAGGCAGCACAGCAAGCACACGCAGCGCAGCAAGCACAGGCAGCAAGCACAGGCAGCACAGCAAGCACAGGCAACAAGCACAGGCAGCACAGCAAGCACAGGCACCACAGCAAGCACAGACAGCAAGCACACGCAGCGCAGCAAGCACAGGCAGCAAGCACAGGCAACAAGCACAGGCAGCACAGCAAGCACAGGCAGCACAGCAAGCACAGGCAGCAAGCACAGGCAGCACAGCAAGCACCGGCAGCAAGCACAGGCATGTTAGAAACCCGCAAAATTGCTCGACGAGTTCGTTTTAGCGATTCTGGGGGAAGTGCAGAGGGGTCAAGCTCCGTCCTCTTTCCAACAGGCAAAGCCTGCTCCGATCTTCTGCGAGATTCACTCTCGCATTTGTTTACAATGCTTACTCTTACTGAGACGCAGGTCAATGCACCGGCAGCCGAGGTAAACATATGATCCGCGACTCTCGGCGCCTCCAAAAACAGTTGACACAGCAACGCACTGTCGTATGCCACTGTCGAATTACCGCGTGTTATGGGCAAAATCAAATGCATCTCTAACAGGCAGCACAGCAAGCACAGGCAGCATAGCAAGCACAGGCAGCAAGCACAGGCAGCACAGCAAGCACAGGCAGCACAGCAAGCACAGGCAGCACAGGCAGCAAGCACAGGCAGCAAGCACAGGCAGCAAGCACAGGCAGCACAGCAAGCACAGGCAGCAAGCACAGGCAGCACAGGCAGCAAGCACAGGCAGCAAGCACAGGCAGCACAGCAAGCACAGGCAGCAAGCACAGGCAGCAGAGCAAGCACAGGCAGCAAGCACAGGCAGCACAGCAAGCACAGGCAGCAAGCACAGGCAGCACAGCAAGCACGGGCAGCAAGCACAGGCAGCACAGCAAACACAGGCAGCACAGCAAGCACAGGCAGCAAGCACAGGCAGCACAGCAAGCACAGGCAGCATAGCAAGTACAGCAAGCACAGGGAGCAAGCACAGGCAGCACAGCAAGCACAGGCATGTTAGAAACCCGCAAAATAGCTCGACGAGATGTGTTCGTTTTATCGATTCTGGGGGAAGTGCAGAGGTGTCAAGCTCCGTCCTCTTTCCAACAGGCAAAGCCTGCTCCGATCTTCGGCGAGATTCACTTTCGCATTTGTTTACAATGCTTACTCTTACTGAGACGCAGGTCAATGCACCGGCCGCTGAGGTAAACATATGATCCGCGACTCTCGGCGCCTCCAAAAACAGGTGACACAGCAACGCACTGTCGTGTGCCACTGTCGAATTACCGCGTGTTATGGGCGAAATCAAATGCATCGCTAACAGGCAGCACAGCAAGCACAGGCAGCAAGCACAGGCAGCACAGCAAACACAGCAAGCACAGGCAGCAAGCACAGGCAGCACAGCAAGCACAGGCAGCACAGCAAGCACAGGCAGCAAGCACAGCAAGCACAGGCAGCAAGCACAGGCAGCACAACAAGCACAGGCGGCAAGCACAGGCAGCACAGCAAGCACAGGCAGCATAGCAAGTACAGCAAGCACAGGCAGCAAGCACAGGCAGCACAGCAAGCACAGGCAGCATAGCAAGTACAGCAAGCACAGGCAGCAAGCACAGGCAGCACAGCAAGCACAGGCAGCAAGCACAGGCAGCACAGCAAGCACAGGCAGCAAGCACAGGCAGCAAGCTCAGGCAGCACAGCAAGCACAGGCAGCATACCAAGCACAGGCAGCACAGCAACCACAGCAAGCACAGGCAGCAAGCACAGGCAGCACAGCAAGCACAGGCATGTTAGAATCCCGCAAAATTGCTCGACGAGTTCGTTTTAGCGATTCTGGGGGAAGTGCAGAGGGGTCAAGCTCCGTCCTCTTTCCAACAGGCAAAGCCTGCTCCGATCTTCTGCGAGATTCACTCTCGCATTTGTTTACAATGCTTACTCTTACTGAGACGCAGGTCAATGCACCGGCCGCCGAGGTAAACATATGATCCGCGACTCTCGGCGCCTCCAAAAACAGGTGATACAGCAACGCACTGTCGTGTGCCACTGTCGAATTACCGCGTGTTATGGGCGAAATCAAATGCGTCGCTAACAGGCAGCACAGCAAGCACAGGCAGCAATAGCAAGCACAGGCAGCAAGCACAGGCAGCACAGCAATCACAGGCAGCACAGCAGGCACAGGCAGCAAGCACAGGCAGCACAGCAAGCACAGGCAGCACAGCAAGCACAGGCAGCAAGCACAGGCAGCACAGCAAGCACAGGCAGCACACCAAGCACAGGCAGCACAGCCAGCACAGGCAGCAAGCACAGGCAGCACAGCAAGCACAGGCAGCAAGCACAGGCAGCACAACAAGCACAGGCAGCACAGCAAGCACAGGCATGTTAGAAACCCGCAAAATAGCTCGACGAGATGTGTTCGTTTTATCGATTCTGGGGGAAGTGCAGAGGTGTCAAGCTCCGTCATCTTTCCAACAGGCAAAGCCTGCTCCGATCTTCGGCGAGATTCACTCTCGCATTTGTTTACAATGCTTACTCTTACTGAGACGCAGGTCAATGCACCGGCTGCTGAGGTAAACATATGATCCGCGACTCTCGGCGCCTCCAAAAACAGGTGACACAGCAACGCACTGTCGTGTGCCACTGTCGAATTACCGCGTGTTATGGGCGAAATCAAATGCCTCGCTAACAGGCAGCACAGCAAGCACAGGCAGCAAGCACAGGCAGCACAGCAAGCACAGGCAGCACAGCAAGCGCAGGCAGCACAGCAAGCACAGGCAGCAAGCACAGCAAGCACAGGCAGCAAGAACAGGCAGCACAACAAGCACAGGCAGCAAGCACAGGCAGCACAGCAAGCACAGGCAGCATAGCAAGTACAGCAAGCACAGGCAGCAAGCACAGGCAGCACAGCAAGCACAGGCAGCAAGCATATGCAGCACAGCAAGCACAGGCAGCAAGCACAGGCAGCAAGCTCAGGCAGCACAGCAAGCACAGGCAGCATACCAAGCACAGGCAGCACAGCAACCACAGCAAGCACAGGCAGCAAGCACAGCCAGCACAGCAAGCACAGGCATGTTAGAATCCCGCAAAATTGCTCGACGAGTTCGTTTTAGCGATTCTGGGGGAAGTGCAGAGGGGTCAAGCTCCGTCCTCTTTCCAACAGGCAAAGCCTGCTCCGATCTTCGGCGAGATTCACTCTCGCGTTAGTTTACAATGCTTACTCTTACTGAGACGCAGGTCAATGCACCGGCCGCCGAGGTAAACATATGATCCGCGACTCTCGGCGCCTCCAAAAACAGGTGACACAGCAACGCACTGTCGTGTGCCACTGTCGAATTACCGCGTGTTATGGGCGAAATCAAATGCATCGCTAACAGGCAGCACAGCAAGCACAGGCAGCAAGCACAGGCAGCACAGCAAGCACAAGCAGCAAGCACAGGCAGCACAGCAAGCACAGGCAGCACAGCAAGCACAGGCAGCAAGCACAGGCAGCACAGCAAGCACAGGCATGTTAGAATCCCGCAAAATTGCTCGACGAGTTCGTTTTAGCGATTCTGGGGGAAGTGCAGAGGCGTCAAGCTCCGTCCTCTTTCCAACAGGCAAAGCCTGCTCCGATCTTCTGCGAGATTCACTCTCGCATTTGTTTACAATGCTTACTCTTACTGAGACGCAGGTCAATGCACCGGCCGCCGAGGTAAACATATGATCCGCGACTCTCGGCGCCTCCAAAAACAGGTGATACAGCAACGCACTGTCGTGTGCCACTGTCGAATTACCGCGTGTTATGGGCGAAATCAAATGCGTCGCTAACAGGCAGCACAGCAAGCACAGGCAGCAATAGCAAGCACAGGCAGCAAGCACAGGCAGCACAGCAATCACAGGCAGCACAGCAGGCACAGGCAGCAAGCACAGGCAGCACAGCAAGCACAGGCAGCAAGCACAGGCAGCACAGCAAGCACAGGCAGCACACCAAGCACAGGCAGCACAGCCAGCACAGGCAGCAAGCACAGGCAGCACAGCAAGCACAGGCAGCAAGCACAGGCAGCACAACAAGCACAGGCAGCAAGCACAGGCCGCACAGCAAGCACAGGCAGCATAGCAAGTACAGCAAGCACAGGGAGCAAGCACAGGCAGCACAGCAAGCACAGGCATGTTAGAAACCCGCAAAATAGCTCGACGAGATGTGTTCGTTTTATCGATTCTGGGGGAAGTGCAGAGGTGTCAAGCTCCGTCCTCTTTCCAACAGGCAAAGCCTGCTCCGATCTTCGGCGAGATTCACTCTCGCATTTGTTTACAATGCTTACTCTTACTGAGACGCAGGTCAATGCACCGCCGCTGAGGTAAACATATGATCCGCGACTCTCGGCGCCTCCAAAAACAGGTGACACAGCAACGCACTGTCGTGTGCCACTGTCGAATTACCGCGTGTTATGGGCGAAATCAAATGCATCGCTAACAGGCAGCACAGCAAGCACAGGCAGCAAGCACAGGCAGCACAGCAAGCACAGGCAGCAAGCACAGGCAGCACAGCAAGCACAGGCAGCACAGCAAGCGCAGGCAGCACAGCAAGCACAGGCAGCAAGCACAGCAAGCACAGGCAGCAAGCACAGGCAGCACAACAAGCACAGGCAGCAAGCACAGGCAGCACAGCAAGCACAGGCAGCAAGCACAGGCAGCACAGCAAGCACAGGCAGCAAGCATATGCAGCACAGCAAGCACAGGCAGCAAGCACAGGCAGCAAGCTCAGGCAGCACAGCAAGCACAGGCAGCATACCAAGCACAGGCAGCACAGCAACCACAGCAAGCACAGGCAGCAAGCACAGCCAGCACAGCAAGCACAGGCATGTTAGAATCCCGCAAAATTGCTCGACGAGTTCGTTTTAGCGATTCTGGGGGAAGTGCAGAGGGGTCAAGCTCCGTCCTCTTTCCAACAGGCAAAGCCTGCTCCGATCTTCGGCGAGATTCACTCTCGCGTTAGTTTACAATGCTTACTCTTACTGAGACGCAGGTCAATGCACCGGCCGCCGAGGTAAACATATGATCCGCGACTCTCGGCGCCTCCAAAAACAGGTGACACAGCAACGCACTGTCGTGTGCCACTGTCGAATTACCGCGTGTTATGGGCGAAATCAAATGCATCGCTAACAGGCAGCACAGCAAGCACAGGCAGCAAGCACAGGCAGCACAGCAAGCACAAGCAGCAAGCACAGGCAGCACAGCAAGCACAGGCAGCACAGCAAGCACAGGCAGCACAGCAAGCACAGGCAGCAAGCACAGGCAGCACAGCAAGCAAGCACAGGCAGCACAGCAAGCACAGGCAGCAAGCACAGGCAGCACAACAAGCACAGGCAGCAAGCACAGGCCGCACAGCAAGCACAGGCAGCATAGCAAGTACAGCAAGCACAGGGAGCAAGCACAGGCAGCACAGTAAGCACAGGCATGTTAGAAACCCGCAAAATAGCTCGACGAGATGTGTTCGTTTTATCGATTCTGGGGGAAGTGCAGAGGTGTCAAGCTCCGTCCTCTTTCCAACAGGCAAAGCCTGCTCCGATCTTCGGCGAGATTCACTCTCGCATTTGTTTACAATGCTTACTCTTACTGAGACGCAGGTCAATGCACCGGCCGCTGAGGTAAACATATGATCCGCGACTCTCGGCGCCTCCAAAAACAGGTGACACAGCAACGCACTGTCGTGTGCCACTGTCGAATTACCGCGTGTTATGGGCGAAATCAAATGCATCGCTAACAGGCAGCACAGCAAGCACAGGCAGCAAGCACAGGCAGCACAGCAAGCACAGGCAGCAAGCACAGGCAGCACAGCAAGCGCAGGCAGCACAGCAAGCGCAGGCAGCAAGCACAGCAAGCACAGGCAGCAAGCACAGGCAGCACAACAAGCACAGGCAGCAAGCACAGGCAGCACAGCAAGCACAGGCAGCATAGCAAGTACAGCAAGCACAGGCAGCAAGCACAGGCAGCACAGCAAGCACAGGCAGCAAGCATATGCAGCACAGCAAGCACAGGCAGCAAGCACAGGCAGCAAGCTCAGGCAGCACAGCAAGCACAGGCAGCATACCAAGCATAGGCGGCACAGCAACCACAGCAAGCACAGGCAGCAAGCACAGGCAGCACAGGCATGTTAGAATCCCGCAAAATTGCTCGACGAGTTCGTTTTAGCGATTCTGGGGGAAGTGCAGAGGGGTCAAGCTCCGTCCTCTTTCCAACAGGCAAAGCCTGCTCCGATCTTCGGCGAGATTCACTCTCGCGTTAGTTTACAATGCTTACTCTTACTGAGACGCAGGTCAATGCACCGGCCGCCGAGGCAAACATATGATCCGCGACTCTCGGCGCCTCCAAAAACAGGTGACACAGCAACGCACTGTCGTGTGCCACTGTCGAATTACCGCGTGTTATGGGCGAAATCAAATGCATCGCTAACAGGCAGCACAGCAAGCACAGGCAGCAAGCACAGGCAGCACAGCAAGCACAAGCAGCAAGCACAGGCAGCACAGCAAGCACAGGCAGCAAGCACAGGCAGCACAGCAAGCAAGCACAGGCAGCAAGCACAGGCAGCACAGCAAGCAAGCACAGGCAGCAAGCACAGGCAGCACAGCAAGCACAGGCAGCAAGCTTAGGCATGTTAGAAACCCGCAAAATAGCTCGACGAGATGTGTTGGTTTTAGCGATTCTGGGGGAAGTACAGAGGGGTCAAGCTCCGTCCTCTTTCCAACAGGCAAAGCCTGCTCCGATCTTCGGCGAGATTCACTCTCTCATTTGTTTACAATGCTTACTCTTACTGAGACGCTGGTCAATGCACCGGCCGCCGAGGTAAACATATGATCCGCGACTCTCGGCGCCTCCAAAAACAGGTGATACAGCAACGCACTGTCGTGTGCCACTGTCGAATTACCGCGTGTTATGGGCGAAATCAAATGCGTCGCTAACAGGCAGCACAGCAAGCACAGGCAGCAATAGCAAGCACAGGCAGCAAGCACAGGCAGCACAGCAATCACAGGCAGCACAGCAGGCACAGGCAGCAAGCACAGGCAGCACAGCAAGCACAGGCAGCGCAGCAAGCACAGGCAGCAAGCACAGGCAGCACAGCAAGCACAGGCAGCACAGCACAGGCAGCACAGCAAGCACAGGCAGCACAGCAAGCACAGACAGCACAGCAGGCACAGGCAGCACAGCAAGCACAGGCAGCAAGCACAGGCAGCACAGCAAGCACAGGCAGCAAGCACGGGCATGTTAGAAACCCGCAAAATAGCTCGACGAGATGTGTTGGTTTTAGCGATTCTGGGGGAAGTGCAGAGGTGTCAAGCTCCGTCCTCTTTCCAACAGGCAAAGCCTGCTCCGATCTTCGGCGAGATTCACTCTCGCATTTGTTTACAATGCTTACTCTTACTGAGACGCAGGTCAATGCACCGGCCGCCGAGGTAAACTTATGATCCGCGACTCTCGGCGCCTCCAAAAACAGGTGACACAGCAACGCACTGTCGTGTGCCACTGTCGAATTACCGCGTGTTATGGGCGAAATCAAATGCATCGCTAACAGGCAGCACAGCAAGCACAGGCAGCACAGCTAGCACAGGCAGCACCGCAAGCACAGGCAGCAAGCACAGGCAGCACAGAAAGCACAGGCAGCAAGCACAGGCAGCATAGCAAGCACAGCAAGCACAGGCAGCACAACAAGCACAGGCGGCACAGCAAGCACAGGCAGCAAGCACAGGCAGCAAGCAAAGGCAGCACAGCAAGCACAGGCAGCAAGCAAAGGCAGCACAGCAAGCACAGGCAGCGCAGCAAGCACAGGCAGCACAGCAAGCACAGGCAGCAAGCACAGGCAGCACAGCAAGCACAGGCAGCAAGCACAGGCAGCACAGCAAGCACAGGCAGCACAGCACAGGCAGCACAGCAAGCACAGGCAGCACAGCAAGCACAGACAGCACAGCAGGCACAGGCAGCACAGCAAGCACAGGCAGCAAGCACAGGCAGCACAGCAAGCACAGGCAGCACAGCAAACACAGGCAGCACAGCAAGCACAGGCAGCAAGCACAGGCAGCACAGGCAGCACAGGCAGCAAGCACAGGCAGCACAGCAAGCACAGGCAGCAAGCACAGGCAGCACAGCAAGCACAGGCAGCAAGCACAGGCAGCACAGCAAGCACAGGCAGCACAGCAAGCACAGGCAGCACAGCAAGCACAGGCAGCAAGCACAGGCAGCACAGCAAGCACAGACAGCACAGGCAGCAAGCACAGGCAGCACAGCAAACACAGGCAGCACAGCAAGCACAGGCAGCAAGCACAGGCAGCACAGCACAGGCAGCACAGCAAGCACAGGCAGCACAGGCAGCAGGGACAGGCAGCACAGCAAGCACAGGCAGCAAGCACAGGCAGCACAGCAGGCACACGCTGCGCAGCAGGCACACGCAGCACAGCAAGCACAGACAGCACAGCAATTACAGGCAGCACAGCTAGCACAGGCAGCAAGCACAAGCAGCACAGCAAGCACAGGCATGTTAGAAACCCGCAAAATAGCTCGACGAGATGTGTTGGTTTTAGCGATTCTGGGGGAAGTGCAGAGGGGTCAAGCTCCGTCCTCTTTCCAACATGCAAAGCCTGCTCCGATCTTCGGCGAGATTCACTCTCGCATTTGTTTACAATGCTTACTCTTACTGAGACGCTGGTCAATGCACCGGCCGCCGAGGTAAACATATGATCCGCGACTCTCGGCGCCTCCAAAAACAGGTGACACAGCAACGCACTGTCGTATGCCACTGTCGAATTAGCGCGTGTTATGGGCGAAATCAAATGCATCGCTAACAGGCAGCACAGCAAGCACAGGCAGCATAGCAAACACGGGCAGCACAGCAAGCACAGGCAGCAAGCACAGGCAGCACAGCAAGCACAGGCAGCACAGCAAGCACAGGCAGCAAGCACAGGCAGCATAGCAAGCACAGGCAGCAAGCACAGGCAGGAAGCACAGGCAGCACAGCAAGCACAGGCAGCGCAGCAAGCACAGGCAGCAAGCACAGGCAGCACAGCAAGCACAGGCAGCACAGCAAACACAGGCAGCACAGCAAGCACAGGCAGCACAGCAAACACAGGCAGCACAGCAAGCACAGGCAGCAAGCACAGGCAGCACAGCAAGCACAGGCAGCAAGCACAGGCAGCACAGCAAGCACAGGCAGTAAGCACAGGCAGCACAGCAAGCACAGGCAGCAAGCACAGGCAGCACAGCAAGCACAGGCAGCAAGCACAGGCAGCACAGCAAGCACAGGCAGCAAGCATAGGCAGCACAGGCAGCAAGCACAGGCAGCAAGCACAGGCATGTTAGAAACCCGCAAAATAGCTCGACGAGATGTGTTGGTTTTAGCGATTCTGGGGGAAGTGTAGAGGGGTCAAGCTCCGTCCTCTTTCCAACAGGCAAAGCCTGCTCCGATCTTCGGCGAGATTCACTCTCGCATTTGTTTACAATGCTTACTCTTACTGAGACGCAGGTCAATGCACCGGCCGCCGAGTTTATGAAAATTGTAGAGAATGCTCGTGTCGCCAATCGAGAGCCCTCCTGCAAGTTTGAAGAAGATCGTACGGTCGGTTCGCATTTCTCGACCAACTTACATACAGCTACGACGGGACTTGGTCACTGAGCGGAAACTTTGTTGTAGATGACAATTTGTGGCTAACGCCCCTTCCAGCCGTACGAAGTTTATGAAACTTGTACAGAATGCTCGTATCGCCAATCGAGAGCACCCCTGCAAGTTTGAAGATGATCGTACGGTCGGTTCAGATTTCTCGATGAACTTACATGCAGCTACGAAGGGAATTGGTCGCTGAGCGGAAATTCGGATGATGACAGTTTTTGTCAAACTCCGCTTCTAGCCGTACGAAGTTTATGAAACTTGTACAGCATGCTCGTGTCGTCAATCGAGAGCACTCCTGCAAGTTTGAAGGAGATCGTACGGTCGGTTCGCATTTCTCGATGAACTTACATACAGCTACGACGGGACTTGGTCGCTGAGCGGAAACTGCGTTGTAGATGACAGATTGTGTCTAACTCCCCTTCCAGCCGTACGAAGTTTATGAAACTTGTAGAGAATGCTCGTGTCGCCAAACGAGAGCACTCCTGCAAGTTTGAAGATGATCGTACGGTCGGTTCAGATTTCTCGATGAACTTGCACGTAGCTACGAAGGGACTTGGTCGCTGAGCGGAAATTCGGATGATGACAGTTTTTGTCAAACTCCGCTTCTAGCCGTACGAAGTTTATGAAACTTGTAGAGAATGCTCGTATCGCCAATCGAGAGCACTCCTGCAAGTTTGAAGATGATCGTACGGTCGGTTCAGATTTCTCGATGAACTTACACGTAGCTACGAAGGGACTTGGTCGCTGAGCGGAAATTCGGATGATGACAATTTGTGTCTAACTCCCCTTCCAGCCGTAAGAAGTTTATGAAACTTGTAGAGAATGCTCGTGTCGCCAATCGAGAGCACTCCTGCAAGTTTGAAGAAGATCGTACGGTCGGTTCGCATTTCTCGATGAACTTACATACAGCTACGACGGGACTTGGTCGCTGAGCGGAAACTGCGTTGTAGATGACAATTTGTGTCTAACTCCCCTTCCAGCCATACGAAGTTTATGAAACTTGTAGAGAATGCTCGTGTCGCCAATCGAGAGCACTCCTGCAAGTTTGAAGAGGATCGTACGGTCGGTTCGCATTTCTCGATGAACTTACATACACCTACGACGGGACTTATTCGCTGAACGGGAACTATCCAGTACTGCGTTGGAGATGGCAATTTGTGTCTAACTTCCCGTCCAACCGTACGATGTTTATGAAACTTGTAGAGAATGCTCGTGTCGCCTATCGAGAGCACTCCTGCAAGTTTGAAGATGTTCGTACGGTCGGTTCGCATTTCTCGATGAACTTACATACAGCTGCGACGGGACTTGGTCGCTGTCGGAAACTGCGTTGTAGATGACAATTTGTGTCTAACTCCCCTTCCAGCCGTACGAAGTTTATGAAACTTATACGGAATGCTCGTTTCGCCAATCGAGAGCACTCCTGCAAGTTTGAAGATGATCGATCGGTCGGTTCAGATTTCTCGATGAACTTACATACAGCTACGACGGGACTTGGTCGCTGAGCGGAAACTGCGTTGTAGATGACAATTTGTGTCTAACTCCCCTTCCAGCCGTACGAAGTTTATGAAACTTGTAGAGAATGCTCGTGTCGCCAATCGAGAGCACTCCTGCAAGTTTGAAGAAGATCGTACGGTCGGTTTGCATTTCTCGATTAACTTACATACAGCCACGACGGGACTTGGTCGCTGAGCGGAAACTGCGTTGTAGATGACAATTTGTGTCTAACTCCCCTTCCAGCCGTACGAAGTTTATGAAACTTGTACAGAATGCTCGTGTCGCCAATCGAGAGCACTCCTGCAAGTTTGAAGAACATCGTACGGTCGGTTCGCATTTCTCGATGAACTTACATACAGCTACGACGGGACTTGGTCGATGAGCGGAAACTGCGTTGTAGATGACAATTTGTGTCTAACTCCCCTTCCAGCCGTACGAAGTTTATGAAACTTGTACAGACTGGTCGTGTCGCCAATCGAGAGCACTCCTGCAAGTTTGAAGGTGATCGTACGGTCGGTTCAGATTTCTCGATGAACTTACATGCAGCTACGTAGGGACTTGGTCGCTGAGCGGAAATTCGGATGAAGACAATTTGTGTCTAACTCCCCTTCCAGCCGTAAGAAGTTTATGAAACTTGTAGAGAATGCTCGTGTCGCCAATCGAGAGCACTCCTGCAAGTTTGAAGAAGATCGTACGGTCGGTTCGCATTTCTCGATGAACTTACATACAGCTACGACGGGACTTGGTCGCTGAGCGGAAACTGCGTTGTAGATGACAATTTGTGTCTAACTCCCCTTCCAGCCGTACGAAGTTTATGAAACTTATACAGAATGCTCGTTTCGCCAATCGAGAGCACTCCTGCAAGTTTGAAGATGATCGATCGGTCGGTTCAGATTTCTCGATGAACTTACATACAGCTACGACGGGACTTGGTCGCTGAGCGGAAACTGCGTTGTAGATGACAATTTGTGTCTAACTCCCCTTCGAGCCGTACGAAGTTTATGAAACTTGTAGAGAATGCTCGTGTCGCCAATCGAGAGCACTCCTGCAAGTTTGAAGAAGATCGTACGGTCGGTTTGCATTTCTCGATGAACTTACATACAGCCACGACGGGACTTGGTCGCTGAGCGGAAACTGCGTTGTAGATGACAATTTGTGTCTAACTCCCCTTCCAGCCGTACGAAGTTTATGAAACTTGTACAGAATGCTCGTGTCGCCTATCGAGGGCACTCCTGCAAGTTTGAAGATGACCGTACGGCCGGTTCAGATTTCTCGATGAACTTACATGCAGCTACGAAGGGACTTGGTCGCTGAACGGGAACTATCCAGTACTGCGTTGTAGATGGCAATTTGTGTCTAACTCCCCATCCAGCCGTACGAAGTTTATGAAACTTGTAGAGAATGCTCGTGTCGCCAATCGAGAGCACTCCTGCAAGTTTGAAGGTGATCGTAAGGTCGGTTCAGATTTCTCGATGAACTTACATGCAGCTACGTAGGGACTTGGTCGCTGAGCAGAAATTCGGATGATGACAATTTGTGTCTAACTCCCCTTCCAGCCGTACGAAGTTTATAAAACTTGTAGAGAATGCTCGTGTCGCCAATCGAGAGCACTCCTGCAAGTTTGAAGAAGATCGTACGGTCGGTTCGCATTTCTCGATGAACTTACATACAGCTACGACGGGACTTGGTCGCTGTCGGAAACTGCGTTATAGATGACAATTTGTGTCTAACTCCCCTTCCAGCGATGCGAAGTTTATGAAACTTATAGAGAATTCTTGTGTCGCCAATCGAGTGCGCTCCTGCAAGTTTGAAGAAGATCGTACGGTCGGTTCACATTTCTCGATGAACTTACACACACCTACGACGGGACTTATTCGCTGAATGGGAACTATCCAGTACTGCGTTGTAGATGGCAATTTGTGTCTAACTCCCCATCCAGCCGTACGAAGTTTATGAAACTTGTAGAGAATGCTCGTGTCGCCAATCGAGAGCACTCCTGCAAGTGTGAAGATGATCGTACGGTCGGTTCACATTTCTCGATGAACGTACATACATCTACGACGGGAATTAGTCGCTGAACGGGAAGTATCCAGTACTGCGTTGTAGATGACAATTTGTGTCTAACTCCACTTCCAGCCGTACGAAGTTTATGAAACTTGTACAGAATGCTCGTGTCGCCAATCGAGATCACTCCTGCAAGTCTGAAGATGATCGTATGATCGGTTCAGGTTTCTCGATGAACTTACATGCTGCTACGAAGGGACTTGGTCGCTGAGCGGAAATTCGGATGATGACAATTTGTGTCTAACTCCCCTTCCAGCCGTACGAAGTTTATGAAACTTGTAGAGAATGCTCGTGTCGCCAATCGAGAGCACTCCTGCAAGTTTGAAGAAGATCGTACGGTCGGTTCGCAATTCTCGATGAACTTACATACAGCTACGACGGGACTTGGTCGCTGAGGGGAAACTGCGTTGTAGATGACAATTTGTGTCTAACTCCCCTTCCAGCCATACGAAGTTTATGAAACTTGTAGAGAATGCTCGTGTCGCCAATCGAGAGCACTCCTGCAAGTTTGAAGATGATCGTACGGTTGGTTCAGAGTTCTCGATAAACTTACATGCAGCTACGTAGGGACTTGGTCGCTGAGCGGAAATTGGGATGATGACAATTTGTGTCTAACTCCCCTTCCAGCCGTAAGAAGTTTATGAAACTTGTAGAGAATGCTCGTGTCGCCAATCGAGAGCACTCCTGCAAGTTTGAAGAAGATCGTACGGTCGGTTCGCATGTCTCGATGAACTTACATACAGCTACGACGGGACTTGGTCGCTGAGCGGAAATTCGGATGATGACAATTTTTTTCAAACTCCGCTTCCAGCCGTACGAAGTTTATGAAACTTGTACAGCATGCTCTCGTATCTCGGACATCCGCGAGTGTTGCGCGTCGGAAACGTGGTCCCCGTCTGTTTTAGACACTAAAAACGCGTATGACACTTGATTCGCATGAATCCGTTGAGAAATGGCCGAGATACGCCGTGTTACACTTCCGGACGATGAATTCGTTCAATTCGTTCAAGAACTCTCGTATCTCGGACATCCGCGAGCGTTTCGCGTCGAAAACGTGGTCCTCGTCTGTTGTAGACGCTAAAAACGCGTATGACACTTGATTCGCACGAATCCGTTGAGAAATGGCCGAGATACGCCGTGTTACACTTCGGGACGATGTATTCGTTCAATTCGTTCAAGAACTCTCGTATCTCGGACATCCGCGAGTGTTTCGCGTCGAAAACATGGTCCCCGTCTGTTTTAGACGCTAAAAACGCGTATGACACTTGATTCGCACGAATCCGTTGGGAAATGGCCGAGATACGCCGTATTACACTTCCGGACGATGAATTCGTTCAATTCGTTCAAGAACTCTCGTATCTCGGACATCCGTGAGTGTTTCGCGTTGAAAAAATGGTCCCCGTCTGTTTTAGACGCTAAAAACGCGTATGACACTTGATTCGCACGAATCCGATGAGAAATGGAAGAGATACGCCGTGTTACACTTCCGGACGGTGAAATATTGCTAGTTCTCACGTTTTGCAAGCGAAACGCACGATGCACCACGTTTCGTTCAATTTGTTCAAGAACTCTCGTATCTCGGACATCCGCGAGTGTTTCGCGTCGAAAACATGGTCCCCGTCTGTTTTAGACGCTAAAAACGCGTATGACACTTGATTCGCACGAATCCGTTGAGAAATGGCCGAGATACGCCGTGTTACACTTCGGGACGATGTATTCGTTCAATTCGTTCAAGAACTCTCGTATCTCGGACATCCGCGAGTGTTTCGCGTCGAAAACATGGTCCCCGTCTGTTTTAGACGCTAAAAACGCGTATGACACTTGATTCGCACGAATCCGTTGGGAAATGGCCGAGATACGCCGTATTACACTTCCGGACGATGAATTCGTTCAATTCGTTCAAGAACTCTCGTATCTCGGACATCCGTGAGTGTTTCGCGTTGAAAAAATGGTCCCCGTCTGTTTTAGACGCTAAAAACGCGTATGACACTTGATTCGCACGAATCCGATGAGAAATGGAAGAGATACGCCGTGTTACACTTCCGGACGGTGAAATATTGCTAGTTCTCACGTTTTGCAAGCGAAACGCACGATGCACCACGTTTCGTTCAATTTGTTCAAGAACTCTCGTATCTCGGACATCCGCGAGTGTTTCGCGTCGAAAACATGGTCCCCGTCTGTTTTAGACGCTAAAAACGCGTACGACACTTGATTCGCACGAATCCGTTGAGAAATGGCCGAGATACGCCGTGTTACACTTCCGGACGATGTATTCGTTCAATTCGTTCAAGAACTCTCGTATCTCGGACATCCGCGAGTGTTTCGCGTCGAAAACATGGTCCCCGTCTGTTTTAGACGCTAAAAACGCGTATGACACTTGATTCGCACGAATCCGATGAGAAATGGCCGAGATACGCCGTATTTCACTTCCGGACGATGAATTCGTTCAATTCGTTCAAGAACTCTCGTATCACGGACATGGGCGAGTGTTTCGCGTTGAAAACATGCTCCCCGTCTGTTTTACACGCTAAAAACGCGTACGACACTTGATTCGCACGAATCCGATGAGAAATGGAAGAGATACGCCGTGTTACACTTCCGGACGGTGAAATGTTGCTAGTTCTCATGTTTTGCAAGCGAAACGCACGATACACCGCGTTTCGTTCAATTCGTTCAAGAACTCTCGTATCTCGGACATCCGCGAGTGTTTCGCGTCGAAAACATGGTCCCCGTCTGTTTTAGACGCTAAAAACGCGTATGACACTAGATTCGCACGAATCCGTTGGGAAATGGCCGAGATACGCCGTATTACACTTCCGGGCGATGAATTCGTTCAATTCGTGCTAGAACTCTCGTATCTCGGACATCCGTGAGTGTTTCGCGTCGAAAACGTGGTCCCCGCCTGTTGTAGACGCTAAAAACGCGTATGACACTTGATTCGCACGAATCCGTTGAGAAATGGCCGAGATACGCCGTGTTACACTTCCGGACGATGAAATCTTGCTAGTTCTCACGTTTTGCAAGCGAAACGCACGATGCACCACGTATCGTTCAAATCGTTCAAGAACTCTCGTATCTTTTACATCCGCGAGTGTTTCGCGTCGAAAACATGGTCCCCGTCTGTTTTAGACGCTAAAAACGCGTATGACACTTGATTCGCACGAATCCGTTGAGAAATGGCCGAGATACGCCGTGTTACACTTCCGGACGATGAAATCTTGCTAGATCTCACGTTTTGCAAGCGAAACGCACGATGCACCGCGTTTCGTTTAATTCGTTCAAGAACTCTCGTATCTCGGACATCCGCGAGTGTTTCGCGTCGAAAACGTGGTCCCCGTCTGTTTTAGACGCTAAAAACGCCTATCACACTAGTTTCGCACGAATCCGTTGAGAAATGGCCGAGATACGCCGTGTTACACGTCCGGACGATGAAATCTTGCTTGTTCTCACGTTTTGCAAGCGAAATGCACGATGCACCGCGTTTCGTTCAATTCGTTCAAGAACTCTCGTATCTCGGACATCCGCGAGTGTTTCGCGTCGAAAACGTGGTCCCCGTCTGTTTTAGACGCTAAAAACGCGTATGACACTTGATTCGCACGAATCCGTTGAGAAATGGCCGAGATACGCCGTGTTACACTTCCGGCCGATGAAATCATGCTAGTTCTCACGTTTTGCCAGTGAAACGCACGATGCACCGCGTTTCGTTCAATTCGTTCAAGAACTCTCGTATCTCGGACATCCGCGAGTGTTTTGCGGCCAAAACGTGGTCCCCGTCTGTTTTAGACGCTAAAAACGCGTATGACACTTGATTCGCACGAATCCGTTGATAAATAGCCGAGATACGCCGTGTTACACATCCGGACGATGAAGTCGTTCAATTCGTTCCAGAAATCTCGTATCTCGGACATCCGCGAGTGTTTCGCGTCGAAAACGTGGTCCCCGTCTGTTTTAGTCGCTAAAAACGCGTATGACACTTGATTCGCACGAATCCGTTGAGAAATGTCCGAGATACGCCGTGTTACACTTCCGGACGATGAAATCTTGCTAGTTCTCACGTTTTGCAAGCGAAATGCACGATGCAACGCGTTTCGTTCAATTCGTTCAAGAACTCTCGTATCTCGGACATCCGTGAGTGTTTCGCGTTGAAAAAATGGTCCCCGTCTGTTTTAGACGCTAAAAACGCGTATGACACTTGATTCGCACGAATCCGATGAGAAATGGAAGAAATACGCCGTGTTACACTTCCGGACGGTGAAATCTTGCTAGTTCTCACGTTTTGCAAGCGAAACGCACGATGCACCGCGTTTCGTTCAATTTGTTCAAGAACTCTCGTATCTCGGACATCCGCGAGTGTTTCGCGTCGAAAACATGGTCCCCGTCTGTTTTAGACGCTAAAAACGCGTATGACACTTGATTCGCACGAATCCGTTGGGAAATGGCCGAGATACGCCGTATTACACTTCCGGACGATGAATTCGTTCAATTCGTTCAAGAACTCTCGTATCTCGGACATCCGTGAGTGTTTCGCGTCGAAAACGTGGTCCCCGCCTGTTGTAGACGCTAAAAACGCGTATGACACTTGATTCGCACGAATCCGTTGAGAAGTGGCCGAGATACGCCGTGTTACACTTCCGGACAATGAAATCTTGCTAGTTCTCACGTTTTGCAAGCGAAACGCACGATGCACCGCGTTTCGTTCAATTCGTTCAAGAACTCTCGTATCTCGGACATCGGCGAGTGTTTCGCGTTGAAAACATGCTCCCCGTCTGTTTTAGACGCTAAAAACGCGTACGACACTTGATTCGCACGAATCCGATGAGAAATGGAAGAGATACGCCGTGTTACACTTCCGGACGGTGAAATCTTGCTAGTTCTCACGTTTTGCAAGCGAAAAGCACGATGCACCGCGTTTCGTTCAATTCGTTCAAGAACTCTCGTATCTCGGACATCCGTGAGTGTTTCGCGTTGAAAAAATAGTCCCCGTCTGTTTTAGACGCTAAAAACGCGTATGACACTAGATTCGCACGAATCCGTTGAGAAATGGCCGAGATACGCCGTATTACACTTCCGGACGATGAATTCGTTCCATTCGTTCAAGAACTCTCGTATCTCGGACATCCGCGAATGTTTCGCGTCGAAAACATGGTCCCCGTC
Source organism: Priocnemis perturbator (assembly GCA_963942575.1). Classification (NCBI taxonomy): domain Eukaryota; kingdom Metazoa; phylum Arthropoda; class Insecta; order Hymenoptera; family Pompilidae; genus Priocnemis; species Priocnemis perturbator. Next base: position 3,903 of record CAWWDK010000140.1, on the reverse strand, counting down.
TGTTGTAGACGTTAAAAACACGTATGACACTTGATTCGCACGAATCCGTTGAGAAATGGCCGAGTTACGCCGTGTTACACTTCCGGACGATGAAATCTTGCTAGTTCTCACGTTTTGCAAGCGAAACGCACGATGCACCGCGTTTCGTTCAATTCGTTCAAGATCTCTCGTATCTCGGACATCGGCGAGTGTTTCGCGTTGAAAACATGCTCCCCGTCTGTTTTAGACGCTAAAAACGCGTACGACTCTTGATTCGCACGAATCCGTTGAGAAATGGCCGAGATACGCCGTGTTACACTTCCGGACGATGTATTCGTTCAATTCGTTCAAGAACTCTCGTATCTCGGACATCCGCGAGTTTTTCGCGTCGAAAACATGGTCCCCGTCTGTTTTAGACGCTAAAAACGCGTATGACACTTGATTCGCACGAATCCGTTGAGAAATGGCCGAGGTACACCGTGTTACACTTCCGGACGATGAAATCTTGCTAGCTCTCACGTTTTGCAAGCAAAACGCACGATGCACCGCGTTTCGTTCAATTCGTTCAAGAACTCTCGTATTTGCGGACATCCGCGAGTGTTTCGCGTCGAAAACGTGGTCCACGTCTGTTTTAGACGCTAAAAACGCGTATGACACTTGAATCGCACGAATCCGTTGAGAAATGGCCGAGATACGCCGTGTTACACTTCCGGACGATGTATTCGTCCAATTCATTCAAGAACTCTCGTATCTCGGACATCCGCGAGTGTTTCGCGTCGAAAACATGGTCCCCGTCTGTTTTAGACGCTAAAAACGCGTATGACACTTGATTCGCACGAATCCGATGAGAGATGGCCGAGATACGCCGTATTACACTTCCGAACGATGAATTCGTTCAATTCGTTCAAGAACTCTCGTATCTCGGACATCCGCGAGCGTTTCGCGTCGAAAACGTGGTCCCCGTCTGTTGTAGACGCTAAAAACGCGTATGACACTTGATTCGCACGAATCCGTTGAGAAATGGCCGAGATACGCCGTGTTACACTTCGGGACGATGTATTCGTTCAATTCGTTCAAGAACTCTCGTATCTCGGACATCCGCGAGTGTTTCGCGTCGAAAACATGGTCCCCGTCTGTTTTAGACGCTAAAAACGCGTATGACACTTGATTCGCACGAATCCGTTGGGAAATGGCCGAGATACGCCGTATTACACTTCCGGACGATGAATTCGTTCAATTCGTTCAAGAACTCTCGTATCTCGGACATCCGTGAGTGTTTCGCGTTGAAAAAATGGTCCCCGTCTGTTTTAGACGCTAAAAACGCGTATGACACTTGATTCGCACGAATCCGATGAGAAATGGAAGAGATACGCCGTGTTACACTTCCGGAATGTGAAATCTTGCTAGTTCTCACGTTTTGCAAGCGAAACGCACGATGCACCGCGTTTCGTTCAATTTGTTCAAGAACTCTCGTATCTCGGACATCCGCGAGTGTTTCGCGTCGAAAACATGGTCCCCGTCTGTTTTAGACGCTAAAAACGCGTATGACACTTGATTCGCACGAATCCGTTGAGAAATGGCCGAGATACGCCGTGTTACACTTCCGGACGATGTATTCGTTCAATTCATTCAAGAACTCTCGTATCTCGGACATCCGCGAGTGTTTCGCGTCGAAAACATGGTCCCCGTCTGTTTTAGACGCTAAAAACGCGTATGACACTTGATTCGCACGAATCCGATGAGAAATGGCCGAGATACGCCGTATTACACTTCCGGACGATGAATTCGTTCAATTCGTTCAAGAACTCTCGTATCTCGGACATCGGCGAGTGTTTCGCGTTGAAAACATGCTCCCCGTCTGTTTTAGACGCTAAAAACGCGTACGACACTTGATTCGCACGAATCCGATGAGAAATGGAAGAGATACGCCGTGTTACACTTCCGGACGGTGAAATGTTGCTAGTTCTCATGTTTTGCAAGCGAAACGCACGATGCACCGCGTTTCGTTCAATTTGTTCAAGAACTCTCGTATCTCGGACATCCGCGAGTGTTTCGCGTCGAAAACATGGTCCCCGTCTGTTTTAGACGCTAAAAACGCGTATGACACTAGATTCGCACGAATCCGTTGGAAATGGCCGAGATACGCCGTATTACACTTCCGGGCGATGAATTCGTTCAATCCGTGCAAGAACTCTCGTATCTCGGACATCCGTGAGTGTTTCGCGTCGAAAACGTGGTCCCCGCCTGTTGTAGACGCTAAAAACGCGTATGACACTTGATTCGCACGAATCCGTTGAGAAATGGCCGAGATACGCCGTGTTACACTTCCGGACGATGAAATCTTGGTAGTTCTCACGTTTTGCAAGCGAAACGCACGATGCACCGCGTTTCGTTCAATTCGTTCAAGAACTCTCGTATCTCGGACATCGGCGAGTGTTTCGCGTTGAAAACATGCTCCCCGTCTGTTTTAGACGCTAAAAACGCGTACGACACTTGATTCGCACGAATCCGTTGAGAAATGGCCGAGATACGCCGTGTTACACTTCCGGACCATGTATTCGTTCAATTCGTTCAAGAACTCTCGTACCTCGGACATCCGCGAGTGTTTCGCGTCGAAAACATGGTCCCCGTCTGTTTTAGATGCTAAAAACGCGTATGACACTTGATTTGCACGAATCCGTTGAAAAATGGCCGAGATACACCGTGTTACACTTCCGGACGATGAAATCTTGCTAGCTCTCACGTTTTGCAAGCAAATCGCACGATGCACCGCGTTTCGTTCAATTCGTTCAAGAACTCTCGTATCTCGGACATCCGCGAGTGTTTCGCGTCGAAAACATGGTCCCCGTCTGTTTTAGACGCTAAAAACGCGTACGACACTTGATTCGCACGAATCCGTTGGGAAATGGCCGAGATACGCCGTATTACACTTCCGGACGATGAATTCGTTCAATTCGTTCAAGAACTCTCGTATCTCGGACATCCGTGAGTGTTTCGCGTTGAAAAAATGGTCCCCGTCTGTTTTAGACGCTAAAAACGCGTATGACACTTGATTCGCACGAATCCGATGAGAAATGGAAGAGATACGCCGTGTTACACTTCCGGACTGTGAAATCTTGCTAGTTCTCACGTTTTGCAAGCGAAACGCACGATGCACCGCGTTTCGTTCAATTCGTTCAAGAACTCTCGTATCTCGGACATCCGCGAGTGTTTCGCGTCGAAAACATGGTCCCCGTCTGTTTTAGACGCTAAAAACGCGTATGACACTTGATTCGCACGAATCCGTTGGGAAATGGCCGAGATACGCCGTGTTACACTTCCGGACGATGTATTCGTTCAATTCGTTCAAGAACTCTCGTATCTCGGACATCCGCGAGTTTTTCGCGTCGAAAACATGGTCCCCGTCTGTTTTAGACGCTAAAAACGCGTATGACACTTGATTCGCACGAATCCGTTGAGAAATGGCCGAGGTACACCGTGTTACACTTCCGGACGATGAAATCTTGCTAGCTCTCACGTTTTGCAAGCAAAACGCACGATGCACCGCGTTTCGTTCAATTCGTTCAAGAACTCTCGTATTTGCGGACATCCGCGAGTGTTTCGCGTCGAAACGTGGTCCACGTCCTGTTTTAGACGCTAAAAACGCGTATGACACTTGATTCGCACGAATCCGATGAGAAATGGAAGAGATACGCCGTGTTACACTTCCGGACTGTGAAATCTTGCTAGTTCTCACGTTTTGCAAGCGAAACGCACGATGCACCGCGTTTCGTTCAATTTGTTCAAGAACTCTCGTATCTCGGACATCCGCGAGTGTTTCGCGTCGAAAACATGGTCCCCGTCTGTTTTAGACGCTAAAAACGCGTATGACACTTGATTCGCACGAATCCGTTGAGAAATGGCCGAGATACGCCGTGTTACACT